>CM054179.1:18655639-19123139 GCA_028829895.1 Sinotaia quadrata
ACATCTCTACATAAAACACAAGTACAACATATCAGTAGCAAAAATGCATGAAATATTTCTGAGTCCATTCTCTCTCAATCATCAAGCTAATGGCCGCCTTTCAAAACCAGACTTCTTTGCCACTTCAAATTCGAAGTGATTAGAGTTAGACAGTAGATTTCTCTAAAGCATTTAAACTTTTAAAATCTCAGCCCAACGGTTGGTCTCCTTCTCGTAAATAAAAAAAAAACTTCTCACGTTGCATTACATCAGCAATTCTAGAATATTCTTGCATCGAGTGTTCACTTCAACTCAGACACTTTAAAAATACCGTCATAAGGAGTGCCTAAGGTCGGGTTACTCTGACAAGTTAACAATTTATATGACAATTAAAAATTAAAAATAAGGAGAGGCAAATTTACTCCGCCACACTCTACAAATTTTTTAACCTACTGTTGCAATTGTAACAGTTTAGTGAGTGTAAACTGTACAGATTACTTATAGAACTGTTTTAACCTACTCTCTAACAATTTTAGTGAGTATACACTATACCCCTCTACTAATGTTCTAATCCATTCCATAACAATTGCAACATTTTAGTGAGTTTAAAGTGTATCTTTATAAATATTTTAGTATATCTCTATAAATGTTTTATGTTACCGAACAACAATTTTAGTGTTTTAATGTAAATTAAATTAAGTATAAATATTAAATTAAATTAAGTGTAAATGAATACTATTCTATAATACTGATCTTGATTCGAATAATGCTCTGTAGTTTTGTCATTCTGCAAGGTCAAGATGCATAAGAATTTTTCTCGGTCAACAGACAGGGGCTAGAAGCAAGGGTGGGGGTGGGGTGGGGGGAGGCGCAAAAAAGCTAGCTGGTTATACAAACGGATTCGTTCCATATCCTTGAGGACCGCGAACAATTTTTGTTAACTGAGTCACGTGATTTGTCAACACACTAGGGCGAGCTAGCGTCATTTGTGGCGTATTTATCTAACGCTTTGGCGAGCAATTTGCAGATAAGCGAAATGGCAAGCAAGGGGTAAACAAGATCAAGGAACATATAATGGAGAGTGAAAGAAAGGACAATTTTTGGTAAAAAATACAAATATACAAACGAACAAAGAAACAAACGATATATATATGTCATCTGATTAAGCTCCCGGTTTCAGACTATCACGCTGATTCCTTTGAAAGGCGAGTCACGTGGGAAGAGTGTTGGAGAGGAGGTGTGCTTATTGGGGGGGGGGGGGAGTGTGCAGTGGGAGGAGAATCGGATATGGAAACTATGTGTTTTATTTTAGCTTAGTTTTGTTTGTTGAAGTCCATAATGAGAATCAGAATCGAGTAATATGAAAGTAGTTTCGCTTTTCAGAATATTATGATACTGGGCTCTTCCGGTTATTATATTATTTTTACTCTGACCCTTTATCATTCACCCTTTAACTATGACCTTTGCTATTGTGCCTTTAGCACTGATTTTCTTTTTAAAATTAAGATTCTCTCTTGAGCAGTATTCAATCCTCTGATTAATGACTTATATCATGCGCCGTAAACCGCACTATAACCATAGTGGAAATATTGTATGGCCGATTGAAAAGGGAATTAACTCACACTGACCGAAACACACATGGTGATATATGAAGTGAATGTTTCTTGTACGCCTGATTATACCGCTGTCAACATTTCCTTAATTTTCGCAAAGCAACAACAGTTCTAAACGATCATGACGTTAGAAGTTGTGGTAATTTGAATAATATTAATAAAAACTGATATATTCTATGGCACTTTGGTTCCAATAATTACGATCATTATTATCTGGCTCATCAAATGTCAGACGTTTATATAACCATTGGCTGTTCATGAAATTGGCGTTCATAAGTTACAGTTTATTACGCACACACACTGCAATAAAATTAGGCAGGAAAACGTCCTCTTTCTTGATTGGTTAGTAAGCCAAGCTGGATTGGGAATATCTCCTATTTACATTCACCTATCAAAAACACAATGTTTTGCACCTGCCTGGATTATCTGCCCCGTATGACTGGATTATCTGCCCTTCCAGACACGATGAACATGCAAATCAGAAGTCTGTACACATTAAGTGCGCATTCCGCGCCATTGCACACCACCGCCAACCGTTTCTTGGTCAGCTTGCAGCGGTCTGAGGTGAGGAATTTGTTCAGCACATTTTTTTCCTCGTTTTGTCAACGTGAGGGACAGTTTCGGTGTGCCGGACGGGAAATGTACCTTAACTGGAAACATGTTCCAGTTTTGTGCGCTTGCTCAGAGCAAGTAGCCAGGATCTAAATTGTTTAATTTATGTCAGTAAAGTTTATTGTCTTATATTCTAAATCATGCAATCACGAACATTGTCAGCATACTCCATTTTTGTTTTTCACTTTTCAATATGATAGTATCTGTATTGCGAGTTTTAAGAGCGACAGAGAAGCAGAAATGGATAGTTTGGAGTAGCAGTATTAGCAGTCTAAGAAATAACAGTTTGTACTAATAGTACTAGCAGTATTAGCAATCTAAGAAATATTTATTTGTAGTAATAGCATTAACAATCTAATAAATAGCAGTTTGTAGTAATAGTAAGAAAGACGGATGGGCCGACGATAAAGTCACAAAATAAGAAAATAAATAACACGTAAAGAAAGTTACCGCAAAAAATCATATGGTCGGAAGGAAAAGTAACAAAAAAAGACACAAATGGCCAGAAGGCAAAACAACAAAGTAACGCAAAAAGCAAACGAATACCCGGAAGGCAAAATAACGTGAAAAGGAAACGAATGGCCGGAAGGCAAAGTAACGCACAAAGGAAACGAATGGCCGGAAGGCAAAGTAACACAAAAAAACACATAGTTCGCACATAAAGTAACAGACTAAACAAAATGACAGGGGAAAAAATTAATAAAAAATATAAACAAACGGGAACTATAGTTAAAAGATGGGGTTGAAAGGATGTCACATTACGGGTTCTGATTGGTACGACCCACACATTAGTCTGGTTGTGTAAGATAATTTTAAACTTTAGAAAACAACCCAGTAGTCACAGGTCACATGAAACCGTGCAACATTTTCGACACTGCATCAAATGCATTTTTATAGAGTTTGTTGTTGCTGCTGATGTTGTTGCCGTCCTTGCTGCTACTGTTCTTGTAGCTATTGTTGTTGTTGCTGATGTTGCTGTTGCTGCTACTGTATTTTTTTTTTAAGTATTTGTGGTTTTTCTTTTCATTTTTTGTTTGTTTTAAATATTAAAAACGGTAAAAGTCTGAATTACAAGTGCATTGCAAATCAAAAGTCTTGAACCAGCATCCGTTACACCTAGTTTCCTCTTTGTATCCTCACAACCCGTCTTGGTTCAGAACTTGCAACAATTGTTTGAGCAGTGGAGGGAGACTAAAAACAAAAACGGGGAGGCAACACTGACCTGTTTACTGCACCAATATTAGCTCACAACTAGAACAAATCCTTAGCGAAGTTGAATCTCTTTGCAGATCGCTTGATATTCGCCCATCCTTTTTTTTTTTTTTAAAAAAACTCTAAGAGATGAGTCAGTATGTTTGCAAGTGTGTGCTCAAATGTGTCAGAATACATATGACACAAGAATAGCAAAAAAACAACGTTATCTGTGGATATATGAGCTAAGTATGTTAAGGCGATCATGGTTTACAGATTAATATTGTAACATGTCTCGAGAAATGAGAAAGACAAACAGACGCTAGCTGATCAAAAGAAAAATACAGAGTGAATGGGGAAGAAAGAGACTGAGAAAGACTTGACTGAGATGAGAGACACTGAAATTAGAGAGAGGATGAGAGAGACACTAAGGTTAAGAGAGGAAATTGGTATAGTGAGAGAAACAGATTTAGTAGAGAGAGAGACAGACAGACAGGTGAAAGAGAGATAAGAGACACTTATAAGGAAAAATTATGCAGACACTGAGAGAGAGACACTAATTTTAAACAGAGACTTCTACTGAGACAGAGAAATGTAATTGACATCAGAAAAAGAGAGATTGAAAATAGGAAAGACTGAGAAAAATGAAATAGACTGAGGCTTGAGACTCTGAGATTAAGAGGAAGAGATAGATTGAGAGAGACACTGAGATGGACAAAAAGATGTATTAGTCACACTGAGACTGAAAGACACTGAATCTAAACGAAATGCCGAGGTTACAATAGAAAAAGACATTGAATCTAAACGAAATGCCGAGGTTATAATAGAAAAAGACACTGAATCTAAACGAAATGCCGAGGTTACAATAGAAAAAGACATTGAATCTAAACGAAATGCCGAGGTTACAAGAGAAAAAGATACTGAAACTAAATGAAATGCTGAGGTTACAAGAGAAAAACTAATTGAGAGATACTAAAACGAGAAAGATAGAAAAGAAAGAGACAAATGAAAACCTGAAAGAGAGGACAATGAGAAAGAAAAGGGAGAATAATAGAGAGTCTGAATGAATAAAGAGGAAAATGTGGATTCAGGATCTACAGCTGAGAAAGAAAAGAGAAATCAGAAACAAAGGTAGAGATCTATGTTTTATCTAGTCCGAAAATAAATGTTTTCCTCTTAGACACACTGGGGTGACCCTTACTTATTGAGTTGTCTTTTTTTGTCGCTCTCGCAGAAGTAAATTTTTCCTAAGTCATTTGAAAAGTCTTGTACAAAATCATAAAGCATTCTTAGCATATTAAAGGAAAAAAGTAAAGAGTACAGTAAATTATTAGATGATAATAATGAAAACGTGCACATTTAATCAGCATATCCAGCATTGCTTTTAATGTCTAAAACTGTAATTGAAATTAAAATTGCTTCACATCAAAACAAAATCAGAAAAATAAAATAAGAAAATATCTTACCTCTTAAATTATTCGAAGTTTTCATGTTTGAAGCAAAAGAAGTCAATTGTTATCTTAATATTAGGTTAAATAAGAATATTGTTTTACTTGATAAGATTATACTAGACTACGTTTTACGCGATATGTTCAAGTCTAAGGTTGCCACATTCATTATTTTTATTTTCTATTAACATCCACCCATATTTTCATTAGTCACCATTCAACTGTGTGAAGAATGTAATAATCGTTAGAACAGTAAAGACTCTAACGTTATATTGAAAACAAGCTTCTTAAATAGTTTAGTTATCTGATGTTACTCCTATTACTACTACTGCTATTGTTATTATTATTCTGCTCTTACTGACATATATATATAAATGTAATATAATAATGATGTTGATGATGACGATTGTGAAGATATTGGCGATGACGATAGTGATAGTGATGATCATTTCGACATAAAAAGTATAGTAATAATAAATAACAGACTGGCCCCACTACTAAAAGCAGCGCCCCTCGGAAGTGCCCACATCCTCCGTAAAACCTTGGATCTCCAAGAATCTTGGTAAGATTCCGAGACCTTGGATCACAACCGACAGTCAAAACAGAAGTCGTGGAAAGATGAAATAATAATAATAATTGGTAAGAATACTTTTATAATAAAATATATTTTAACTGATCGCATGTAACTGTAGTGCAAAATTAAATTTATTATCAACACACACCTAAAGTGCAGCACGACTCGCTAAAGAGCGATATAAAAGCGTACTTTTTATAATGTTAATTTAAAATGTGTTAATTTGTTCTGTAGTTGTATGCATTTTACTTATGAATAATTATAGCGATTTTCTCGAATATGTCACCATTAAATATAGTCCTGATTGGCTGATTTAGAGTAAGGGGGGGGGTGATAATAATAATCGATTATTCAATTTTTTGTATTGTTTTGGTTTGGTTTTTGTCTTCTGATTCCTTAAATGCTTGAGGTCTACACCGTTTGATAAAGAACGATTCTTCAAAACTGAATTATAGCGTTTGTTTGCTAGTGAATTTTAACTTCTGAAGGATGAGGCAAAATATTTAAGTACTGGTGATGACTTGAGGCTGTTGATCGGATGACTGCAAGATGGTGTGACGACTTAGGCAGAACAATGGTGAATGTGTCAGTGTGTGTAATGAAGTCAAAATGCTAGGTGTGCTGTTGCGTGATGATGGTCAGACAGTTAATATATTGAATTCGTGGTTGTGTTATGATTCATGCAAGACAGATGATGCTTTTATTAGTGTATGATGATATCAGAGAGTTTAACTACTGGATGTATTAGTGTGTGGTGATATCACATAGTTTAACTACTGAATGTATTAGTGTATGATGATATCAGATAGATTAACTACTAGATGTATTAGTCTGCGATGACTTCCAACTTGTTAGATGTTGAGTGTGTCATGGAGTGCTGTCTTCAAGGACATGAAGATGAATGTACAGCTACTGTCGAGACTTCATTCAGGGCAGATGATGCAAGAGTCATTATGTGATTTCAATCCAGTACGTTTTATTGTGAGTGTGGCAAAATTCAAAGTCTTCAAAGCAGATGAAGTGTTGAATGTATCAACGTGTGGTGTTCAGTCAGTTAAAATGATCACTGTGTGGCTGTTTAATGACTTCGTGCAACAGATATTTTATCCTTTCATCATTGTGTGACGACCTGTAGTTGGTTAAATGATACCTGTGTCATGATATGATTTTTTAAAGTGAACTAAAATGCATATTTTATTTCTGCGAAGCTCAAGCAATCACTATGCTGGATATAAGTGCGTTCGATTTCAAATAGTTTTCTTTATACATATGCTGCTGTTTGGTGATATAAGACCGCTTTAGAACGAAAGGAAGGAAAACAGAGAAATTGGATGTTATGGTCACAGCCGGTTAGAACCTGGATGTGTCGCTGTGTGGTGACGAATACCGGTTAGAAACTGGATGTTATGGTCACAGCCGGTTAGAATCTGGATGTGTCGTTGTGTGGTGACGAATACCGGTTAGAAACTGGATGTTATGGTCACAGCCGGTTAGAACCTGGATGTGTCGCTGTGTGGTGACGAAGACCGGTTAGAAATTGGATGTTATGGTCACAGCCGGCTAGAACCTGGATGTGTCGCTGTGTGGTGACGAATACCGGTTAGAAACTGGATGTTATGGTCACAGCCAGTTAGGATCTGGATATGTCGCTGTGTGATGACAAAGACCGGTTAGAAATTGGATACTATTGTCACGGCTGGTTAGTACTTACGTGTCGCTATGTGATGACTTACAAACAAGTTATAAACTGGATGTCATGCATCATTGTGTGACGACTTTAAGTTAATCAAATACTAGCTATGTCACTAAGTGAAATCTTTAGTCAAATTTGATCTTAGATACCTCTCTGTATAATGAAATCAAGCGAGCTCGAGTCTAGTTGCGTCACATGTCGATGACGTCATCTAGTTGAACATTGATCCTGTCACGCGTGTTGTCGTCAAGGTCACATCAGCAAGCGTGTAAGCATTACAGATATTTAATACTGATATTCCCATCTGTACATGCATATATACATGCATAAGTGAGTGAATTAAATTTTGTTTATTTTGTGGTTTGTGTGGGTTTTTTTTCGTTTTCTTTTCACTGGCACGTTGCCCAGCATGGGGGCTTCTTTTACCACTGGGTGTGTAGTTGAACGCCTGTAAACGGTGTTGATACAAATCTGTTTACCCTTTCCTCTCAGGTGGACTTTAAGGTGACACCGCCTCCTTTTCGAGCAGACGAGCAGAGATGAGATTTGAAGGTAGACGATCAGATTCGCGATTTACACCCCCATCTTCATCCCCACCTCCACCTATAGCCCGCACGCACGCGTACACGCACACACACGCGCACGCACGCACACACACACACACACACACACACACACACACACACACATACACACACACACACATGCCTTTTTCTAGTAACTTATCACGCCGACCAGCAAGTCATGTTACTGCACAAGAGTACCTGAAGACGCCTATATGAGTCGGTTGTGCCTCAGCACTTAGATGTCAGTGTTCGGAAACGTTACAAGTCGTAGCGCCCACTTTTGGGGTGGGGTGGGGGCAATATCTGGCGTGCACTGTTTGGTGACGTGTGCACTGAAATTTGCTGGAGTTATCTTTTCGCACTGCCAGTTTTTCTACAGCCCCTATGTCTTCGAGTTCAGGTTCAGGTTGCTGGCTTCGTTGTGTTCATCATGGAGACCTCGTGATTTTATTTGTTAGGTAAGACTTTTAACTCATATTTTAATAGATATACCTCTTTGTCAGTTTCCCGAGAGATCCAGTAAATTAAATTTCAAAGTAAAATTGCAAGGAAAAAGTGAGAAAGAAATTCAGGAGCTGGTATTTGTCTTTCGGCTGATTTCACTATGCAAGGATTAGTGGGATTAACTAGAACTTAGAAAAAGGGTACTTATCTCAGACAGACAGACACACACACACACACACACACACACACACACACACACACACTCGCATTCTTTAATTTTTCTGTTTGTGCATGTACGTGCTTTATTTAGAGCGAAAGGAAAGAAGAAAGAGAATACTGTGAATTTTTTTTTTTAATTAGAATAAATCTTATTGATTACTTGTTCTTAAACGGTTGATTTGTATTTAGAAATGTCTGAGATAGCTTTCACCGCCCGTTTGAGATTAAACCTTTTGAGTATTATATATTTCTGTTGCGAAATCTCGAAGAGTATTATAAGAAAACAAAATGACTCATTTCAGATATACGTCCTTCTTTATGCACGGTTTCGTTTCTTTGTTGTTTTTTTTTTTTTTGTGGCCAGTTTCACATATTCCTAAATCATTCTTAATTTTCTTTATATTTTTTTCTAGAGCGTATTTTTCCTCGCGATTTACTTATTCATTCAGAATTGTGTTGCTGCTGTTGGTGATGTTTGTGATGGTGGTGATGGTATCTTTATCTGAGTGCGTGTGTTTGTGTGTGTGTGTGTGTTTGTGTGTGTGTTTTTGTGTGTTTGTGTGTGTGTTTGTGTGAGTGTGTGTGTTTGTGTAGGTAGGTAAGTCTGAGCTTATTAGTGTATGCGAATACATTTTGATTATGTGTGAGCGCGCACGCGTTTGTGTGTGCGCGCACGTGTATGTTGACCTAATTAAATTTTTTAATGAACCAAGTCAATTTAATTTGCCACTTCACTAATCACTTTCTTCGCTTAGGTTTCAAAAAAACAAATATTTACTTTTTATTTGCCCTTAATTTCCACCACCACCCCCAGAAAAAAGAAATAATTGTTGGTTTCTTTATATTTTGTTTCTTTGTACTTATTATTACAAACATATATTATTTTTGTGTCACGACAAAATACACCTAAATTTGAAATATGTGTTGGTTAAAATGTTATCATTAAAAGAAATACTTTAAATTATTTCAGATTTGAAACTTTTCTTATTTATTTTATTTGTAATAAGCCCTATGTTATTCAGTTTGTTTGGTTTCAAATTTCGGTGCATTTGTATTTTAAAAATGTTTATTTTAGAAGTGATTGTTTGATAGCTGATATTTTTATTTTAATCACATTTTAAGAGGTCTGCGAGATTAGTGATATCAAGATAGGGGAGATAAGTACGCTTTCTTACCAAATTTTGCCGGAAACAACGTTTTCATTTACACTATTTAGCATCTCAAGTGTCTGCGCATTTTCTTTTCGAAAGTTCAATACCTTTAGTAATCTCTGATATTATTATCTTCGTAAAGAAAACATCCGTATATTTGAAATGAGTCATTTTGTTTTCTTATAATATTTCTTCGAGATTTCGCAACAGAAATATATAATACTCAAAAGGTTTAACTTCAAACGGGCGGTGAAAGCTACTTCAGACATTTCTAAATACAAATCAACCTTTTAAGAACTAGTAATCAATTAGATTGATTCATTTTTTAAAAATTATAAAATACTCAAGTATTCTCTTTCTTCTATCCGTTTGCTCTAAAGCACATACAAATTGTCATCAGTGAAAGTAGAAAATAGAAAAAAAGGCTCGTCAACATCTGGTCATAGTCTAAGTAACCGTTTTATTAACAGACAAAAAGTTTCATTTTCTTCACAACTCCCATGTTCGACTGTCGCTGCTTTTATCTGTAGAAACTTGTTTTAAATTTTGTCATGGGACAATACAAGTGGAGACGCACCTGAAAATGATTACGGCCATGAAACATTATTAAGTAAGTGACGTCATATTTTACCACACAGCCGATCGAAGAAAGTGAATGTATTTCATACATAACCCAACTTCCACAATCTGATTTTGTGCAATAGTTCGTCACGCTCCACTGAATTTATCTCGGTATTGACAGCAACAAGAAAATAGCGCCATTACTACTACCGCTAATGCTGCTACTAGCAACAACATCAATAATAAAGTAAATATGATAATAATCGTAATAACATTAAATTTAATAATATGATAAATGTAATATTAATATTAAAATGATATTATTGAACACGAGGGTAGTGGTGGTGATAATGATGATGATGATGGCGATGATGATCATGATGATGATGGTGGTGGTGACGACGACGATGATGATGATGATGGTGGTGGTGGTGGTGGTGGTGGTGGTGGTGGTGGTGGTGGTGGTGGTGGTGGTGGTGGTGGTGGTGGTGGTGGTGGTGGTGATGATGATGATGATGATGATGAATTCTGTTATTGTTTTAATCTCATATCTACACAGGTTGAAATTGACGATGGCCTTTTTCGAAAGTCCATTTTATGATAATAGTATGTTGTTCACGCTGATTTTCGCTTTCATTTTAATTTAATAAGGACTTCGTCAAGAGAAAATTAATTTGTCTTCACCTATGCCCCGTGATACTAAGTTATAGTGATAATGCTTACATGTACGTAGTAGTGTTGATAGTGAATATTCTTGCTAATATGATGCTATGGTGTCCACTTTACTTGTGTTGCAATTGTGAGTTTTGCGCTAACTTTGTTAGTGGTACACATGACACATTGATATCTTAATTGTAATGATGTGATTGTTGCCTCTGGGTATTAATGTATTGTGGTTATGGTGTAGTAGCGCTTCAAACAGAAATGACATGGTTCTTGTGGTGTTAATGTATTGAGGTTATAGTGGGTAGTATTTCAGACAGAAATGACGTGGTTCTTGTGGTGTTAATGTATTGAAGTTATAGTGGGTAGTATTTCAGAGAGAAATGACGTGTTTCTTGTGGTGTTAATGTATTGAGGTTATAGTGGGTAGTATTTCAGACAGAAATGACGTGGTTCTTGTGGTGTTAATGTATTGATGTTATAATGGGTAGTATTTCAGACAAAAATGACATGGTTCTTGTGGTGTTAATGTATTGAGGTTATAGTGGGTAGTATTTCAGACAGAAATGACGTGGTTCTTGTGGTGCTAATGTAATGTTATGGTATAGTAGTATTTCAAACTGAAATGATGTGATTCCTGTAGCGTTAATGTAATTTGGTTATGGTGTAGTAGTGTTTCAAATAAAAGTGATGTGATTCTTGTGCTGTTAAAGTAATAGTAGTAGTGTTTTAATTATAGTGATGTAAATGCTGCATTTCTGGTGTTGATGTAATTCTGTTATGGTATAGTAGTGCTTTAATGTAGTGATGTGACTCTGGTGGTATTAATGTAGTGATGTGACTGGTGGTATTCACGTAGTGATGTGACTATGGTGGTATTAATGTAGCGTTGCTAAGGTGTGTTAATGTTTAAGTCGTTGTGATGTGATTGCTATACTTGCGGTATTAACGTAACTACAGCAGGATTTTACCTGAAGCGATCTGATTTTGGCACTAGTAATATTACACATTTATCTTCAATACCTGATTTTCAGTAGTCTTGTGGATGTGATAAGTGATTGTGCCGACAGGGTGTTGGCGCTGTGAGACGGTTGTGCGGTAACATTCAAACAGAAAAAAATCTTTCTCTTTTCTTCAAACTCTTTACACGCTGGTTGTTGTTCCTGGAGTGTTCTTTGCCATTGTACACCAGCATGGAAAGAACTGAATTGTATTTCGTCATTTACGACAAAAAAACAGGAACTAAAATCGATTCTCCAAAACTTTCAGTACACGTGACAGAGAGAATAGATGTTTTAAATTTAAAACAAAACAAAATATAAAATTGATCGATCCCAAAAGTATGAACAATAAATGATTTTTTATGCTTTTATGAATGACACAAAGTCATTCACTTCTTCACTGTCTGTCTACAACCAAAACTACATAAACAGCTGGCTTATTAATAATACCGTCTGTCTACACTCAGGATCACAATCGACCTAAATCGATCAACATTACATTTGCCCTGAGTGCAGGATGCCACACTGTCCCAAATCGATAAATTCAAATGTCTTATTTTTGCCTTCCAAGACTCAAGAAGATTTATGCACACACCCGATTGATGGGTCGCATGTAACGGGCAATAAGTAAGCAATCATGGACAATCATAAATACCTGGCAATGGAGGGCGGTTTCAGTTTGCCTGCTGTCGATAAGTCAAGCGCTTCAATCGCACACTACCGGTCTCGCTAAACACAACAGTGTGGCTTTGGATTCCCAGAAAAATTGCTTCAATAAACACATAAATATAGCTTTATTGGCGAGTCCATAAAGACAACTTCTTGATTCTGGGGACCCAGAGTACCAGTCTCGATATACATAAGTACGTGACGTTGGGTCCCAAAGTACCAGCAGCGATATCCCAAACCACAAGACAGGTATGGAAAAAAGGAAACAGCTAATTTGGGGGTCACACATATCAGTTTAAGTGATGTATGGATAGGTTAATTTGACTATAAATATTGGTGTCGTGTGCTACAAGCACTCCTCTCACATCCCACGACTTAGGCACGAATGCGGCCAAAGATCAATGTGACTGGTCACAGCAGATCGATCTATACATAGGGAGATGGCTTACTTCCAGTCACACTTCGTCTAAACACTTGTATACAGCTAACAAAATGAACAGAGAGTTTAATGTATGAATATGTGCCTTTAAATCAGAGCAAAATGTTCACTTAAGAAGGCTGGCGACATTATAGATATTGAAACAGCAAAGCTAAAATCCATATCTATAGTTCATGCAGAAGACATGATAAGTCTAGATAGTAATACTGTAAAAGGTCATAGTGAAGCAGGTGTTCATACTCCTAAGCACAGCTTGGCAGGGGCCAGACTAACTAAGTCTGTATTTTCAGTAATTGATATGTCTCCACGAGGGATGGCTGCTAGAGAAAATGCAGTCTTGCTGTAAAGTCTTCACGGGCTGTCTTGCTAACTTATGGGTTTGTGGTGGACAGTTAGTCAATGGCAAAGATCACGGACAGTTGGTCTATCAGAAGGATGGTGATAGTCAAGTTGGACTATGGGTAGGATGGTGACTGACAATTTGATCTCTGACAAGGTTGGTGACTGACAGTTTGCTTTATGACAAGGATGGGACTGACAGTTTGCCTTATGACAAGGATAGTGACTGACAGTTTGGTCTATGACAAGGATATTGACTGACAGTTTGGTCTATGACAAGGATAGTGACTGACTGTTTGGTCTATGACAAGGAGAGTGACTGACAGTTTGCTTTATGACAAGGATAGTGACTGACAGTTTTGTCTATGACAAGGATGATAGCCAATCTAGAGGCACAGCTCTGAAACAGTAGTAAGCGGCCTTCAGGAAGAACTGGGTCAAACAGGAATCAGAGGTCCTCCGTACACTGATGCAGGAAGTTTTCCAGTTTAAAGCCACCAGAATGAAAAAACCCTGTGAAGGCTGTACAGTCTCACTTGAATTAGCCATTTGCTATGCACGTTCATCAGAGTTGTGTACAAACAACCTTGCAGACCTCTTATTTATACACAGCACCCTGTTGATGCAAAAAGATTTCTAACACAATTTAGCTTGGCTTAGACAACAGTACACAAAATCTATGCTCTGAAATTCTAGGAGTTAATAACTTATGTAGCACACAAACTGTTAATTACTTTGATTTATATAACTAACGTATCCATTCACATAATTATATAGTTGCACTTCATACAACCACAGTCTGTCTACTATAAGTGTAGACAAAATAATATTAGCGAAACACTAGAAATTACTCTCAGACAATAACTTTATTGAAACAGATTACACGTGTGGTCCATACAATAGAAAATATTTGAACTGGGAAAATCCTACATTACAGAAATACGTATGATTATACGATGTCACAAACAAACAGTTAAATAGATCGTACATATTTCATTACTTATTAGAAGAATAACTTAAAATTACAATTTGAAAGATTATAAAGAACTTTGAATAAGCAATGTTAATTCAAGAAGTCGCTAGTTTAGATACCATACCAAAGATACAAGGGAGATAAACAGTGAAAGCTACAGTAAAATTAGGCCTAAAAATTATCAGAAATAATCCATGCATACGAATCTAGATTCCAGTTCCGGAAGGATCCAATATTTCAGAAGTATTCTGATCTATTGTGTAACAATATATGTGCAAAAGGGTCCACTAGCAGTCAGTTAAGTCTTGTTTATTGAATAGGGCATTTGAGGACTTTCAAGAGTAAGGAGATGAGACGGAAGTGGGGTCTGAATAAGGTGGATATCGAAAGATTGTGCAAACAAGGTCAATGTTTGCTCCTATCATATGCACACACACACACACACACACGCACACACACACACACACACACACACACACACACACACACACACACACACACTGTATCAAACATGCACTGAGCTAGTGTATATTTTGTCATAGTATCATCAAACATTATTAATTTTCTTTGTGTTCAGACTACCTGCCTGGTAAAATGTTTGATTGCTACATAGGTTATGTCCCTTGTCATCCACATATCCCACTCATTTAACCATTCTCAGGAACTTATAATCTGTCAGTCTGCTGCCGACCAGCGAAGGCAACGCTCAAGCATTTGCATAAAGGCAATGAAGTTTGTAGTTTGTGGCTTGCTTTTGTTTATCTGATCACTTTACAAATGTATAACAGTTTTGGGTTCTGTTTGAATTTTACTTCAAGGTTTACTTCGTTTTAGTGTAGTATCTAAATGAAGGGATGTCACTGTTCACCTTTTACATTCGTGACGTGGACTAAAGTACTCACCTTAGTTTTAATCAAATCATTAGTCTTGCGTTTACTGATTTTTGGTAATATTCCATACTTGTACAGGCAGTCAAGTTATGTGGTCTTTGATATGTATGACGTGTGCACTTTGTATCTTGGGGAATAGTTTATTTCTTGGGAAGTTTATCATTGTTTGGCTTAAACGTTTACTGTTTACTTTTTATGAGTGATGTTGGTCCGACTAATTGGCTGGTGTTGGGTGCTTGTAATTTGTTGTTGGTTTCTATAATGGTGTGTGGTTAGCTCGTCTTATTTTGGGTTGAGTGGTTTTGCTGTCTTTTGCATTAATTTGAACTAAATTTTTATTAATTTAACTTTTAACATGTTGACCGTTGTGTGTGTGTGTTTGTGTGTGTGTCTGTGTGTTTATGTGTGTGTGTGTGTGTGTGTTTGTGTTTGTGTGTGTGTGTGTGTGTGTGTGTGTGTGTTTGTGTTTCTAAGATTATTTCTGCAATAATTGTTGGGAGTTCTTTTTACTTGTTTCTTTCACCGTTTAATCGTTTTCTTAGATGATTATTTATTTTGTTTGTTTCATGTGTGCTTGTTGTTTGTTTCATGTAATTTTCTTTGCCGTGTTTTTAATGCTTTGATCTGTTAATTGGGACTGGGTTATTACACTAGGACATATTTTATGCTTCCACCCGAAATTAACTGACCTTCTGAAATAATTACTGTTGTCCACTAATGGCAATGCTCTAGAGTCTAGACTTTAGAATGTTAAGTAAGCCATCAAAGAAAAACCAATAGTCTATTTAGCTGCGGTTGCTTACCACTACGAAAACGTAGATACGATCACTTGATTGTATCATTCTCATAAACGTGTCCGTAAACAAGTCCAGTTTGATTCATTTTCTCTATATTCCTCTCCATATCGTCGTGTGCTACAAACAAACTTTCACGCAATACTATCGCAAACAAATACCGCCATCTTGTGAAGGCAGCAGCAGGAAAGGGTGGTCACTCTTGCGTCCCGCGGGGTTTGTCAGGCGTAACCCTGGGCGCAGCGGCAGGTGCATCGAGAGAGCGGGCGAAAGGCTAATGAGGATCTCGGCCATCTACGGTACGTGGCTGCACAGTCTCGGCGCACCTGCATTGGCAAGCCGAATCTCTCGGTAGACCAATTAGACGTGCTAGCCTGGCCAAGCACAGTGCTGGGGTCTTGTACAATTATTCCTTCCTTTCATTCTTAAAAGCACAACTAGATTTTCAAAATACAGGCTCCTTAACGAATTTAGTCATAGACGTTTTTGTTTGTTTTGAATTCTCCTTATTTTTCTGTAATCGGATTTTTAATGTCTTAGTTAATCCCTCTATCTCATTAGCTCCCTTTTTGTTTCTCGGCCCAAATTTTGTCAGTGCAGAGACGTTGTGTACAGTTTGGTGCATATGGGTCTCTGCTCTTTTTCCTCGATGACATTTCCTGACACAGTATCTCCATTAGATGCCAGGGTACGACCAAGAAAACTCATTCTCGTCTAATTCATCAGAGTGGTCGCCCTTTAGTTTTCCTTCTTTTAAAAAAAAATATTTTCATTCAATCATTATGCGTTTATTGATTTTATGTGAGAGCCTGTTCGATTTTTTTAAAAATTGCTATATGGTGTTTTTCTTCTCTTAATTTTTGGCTCTAAGAACGGTATATGGTTTTAATACTGAAAAATTATCGTTGCCTACTTTATTTTTATTTTTTAAAGGGAAGGAAAGGACAATGCTTTGGCAAATAATGTCAAAGTACTTCTGTAAATAAGGAAATAAATTAAATGGACAGAAAAAACAAGTAAACAATTCACTATACATAAAGTCTTACTCCTCCAAAGCAGACGTAGACAGGCTCTATGTATCTCGGAAAATGGTGGAGTTCAACAGTCAACATATAGGCTTGCCGACAAAGAATTTAAATGTCAAAAGTGGACAGACAAGCCTGCAGACTAAGAATTTAAATGTCAAAAGTCGACAGACAGGCTTACAGACTAAAAACTACTCAGAGCTTAACTAATTCAACAGTCGATAGACAGGCTAAGAATTAATCACAATCTATCCAATTGTTCATCACAGATTCAAATAATTCACTTGTTCAATAATTAAAGACAGACATGTTTGCAGACTAACAATTACTCACAAACTATTCAATTCTTCATCACAGAGTCAAATAATTCAGACAGGTTTGCAGACTTAAGAATTATCACAGAACCAAATAAGCCAACACTCTCAAAAGGCTTTGAATTACTCGCACGTGTCTCATATCTACATCTCTACTGATCGTTCTAAAAATAGCATTTATTTGGTGCTCAGTCATCCTTACGTAATAGTCCTTAGCTATAAACGTCACACCTGGTAAAGACAGTGCGGGGGCGGTAATTTACAGTTTAATTCACTGCTAAATTAT
The DNA here is from genome assembly GCA_028829895.1 of Sinotaia quadrata. NCBI lineage: Eukaryota > Metazoa > Mollusca > Gastropoda > Architaenioglossa > Viviparidae > Sinotaia > Sinotaia quadrata. The sequence continues at coordinate 18,673,084 of CM054179.1, forward strand.
ATGCATTTATATAGATTTGTGCGTGCGTTGTGTGTTGTGCGCGCGTGTTGAGTTTTGTGTGTCTTGTTTGTGTGCGAGAGAGGGACAGAAAGACTGAAGCCCTGCTTGTAAAATTTCAGAACTTATTCACGTAAAATTTTAAAAGTTAGCTGACATAATGATACGATAGAAAATATATTTATCTTTGAGCTGCACAGCAAACAAAATGTCGCGATGACATTAATTGCTTTCCATTTTGCCTTCTTTTCATGTAAGGTACATTTTTATCTCCTGCTCCAACTTTGGTTTTGACGAAATGCTTGTTGTATTTAAGAACGATTACACGAGCTTTTACAGTTTAAAAACCAGAATAAGTTGTTCCTTCTCAAATAAGACAAGAATCGTTAGTTTCGGCACTTACCTCTTGTTCACACTAAACAGATTTATAAGCAACAATATTTACTTTTTAAAGTGTATATCTTCCTGATTCGATGAATACAAAAAGAAATAAAAGTAAAAGTACTTTACATATTGACATAACAAGGAAATTAAATGAAAATATATTATAAAATAATATTACCATTAAACGCTTCTTCACCTACTGACCGATTTTCACTGATTTATTTTCCCACAAACCTTCCCAACCCGACAAACAAACTGTACACATACTCATACGTATATATAAGCAACGAAAATAGTTATATATATTGTTAATATTTTAGTGCATTGTAAAAATGTATTTAATTGGATATTTGATGGCTCTAAAAGGAAGTTGATATGCCATCAGTGAGTTCCCCTAGTTTTTCAGTATTGATTCATACGCAAACTACATGTACTTGAGTGCTTGCTTCTTGGTTTCGTACGTTTGACTCAGTCAGCGAGAAAAACAAGGATAAATGCCCAACTAAGGAAAGACAGCATATCAAGGCCTGCTACTCTGCACGGTGAAAGTTGTGCGCGGAAACATCTTGCTGCAGATCGGTCCTGCTTCCGTATGGCGCCTGGCTCTAGTATGACTACTTTCAATATGGCGATCATACTCCTGTGTGAGTAGTTTCAATATGGCGGTCATGCTCCAGTATCGTTGTCTAGCGTCAATATGGCGGTCTTGTTCCAGTATAGCTGTATAGCGTACATATTGCGGCCATGATCCAGTATGGCTGTCTGATAACAATATGGCGGTCATGCTCCAATATGGCTGTCTGATAACAATATGGCGGTCATGCTCCAATTTGGCTGTCTGATAACAATATGGCAGTCATGCTTCAATTTGGCTATCTAGTGGCAATATGGTGGAGGTGAAGCTGTTTTGGCTGTCGGTTGTCAACATAATGCTCATGCTCCAGTTTGGCTATATGGTGTCAATATTCAGTTCATTCTTCACTACTACTCTCCGATGTCAATATTCCTGTCATGCTCCACTACTACTTTCCGATGTCAGTATTCCGTTCACGCTCCATTACTAATCTCCGATGTCAATATTGCGGTCATGCTCCAATACGGCTATCGGTGTCAATATAAGCCGTCATCATTGTCATCAAAGTACCCAGTGTTACTTTACTACAGGTGCCGGCTCCATTACTGGCGGATACATTCTCTCGAAAGCGACACGCTCCATTTCGCTACATTCGTCGTGCCCGAGCAGCAGCTCTCGCGAATATTTTCAAAACGTATGTCTACAACTTCAGTCAGCACTTGTGGCAGTCGGCGGATTCTTATTGCTGTGCCAGAAACTTCTCTTGATTCGTTATGATTGGCTCTATGCATTCAGGTCTCGGGCTGAGCACTGATTGGTTCTGTGCAGTCAGGTTTCGGGCTGAGCACTGACTGGCTGTGTGTAGTCAGGTCTCGGGCTGAGCACTGGTTCTGTGCAGCCATGTCTCGGACTGAGCACTGATTGGCTGTGTATAGTCAGGTCTCGGGCTGGGCACTGGTTCTGTGCAGTCAGGTCTCGGGCTGGGCACTGATTGGCTCTGTGCACTCAGATCTCGGGCTGAGCACTGGTTCTGTGCAGTCAGGTCTCGGGTTCATCACTGGCTCTCTGTGCAGTCAGGTCTCGGATTGAGCACTGATTGGCTCTGTGCAGTCAGGTCTTGGGCTGAGCACTGATTGGCTCTGTGCAATCAGGTCTTGGGCTGAGCACTGTGTAGAACTGTAGAGAATTTGCATGATGTTTCACTTGCTTCTCAGTACTATACATGGAATAGGGTTAAGCATGTGGCTTCAAAGGGTGTGATCATCCGCCAAAATAATAAGAAAGTCGTCTTGGAAGTGTCAGAAATCCTGCCTCCATTCACAAACATACTTATACACAATTCGGTATCATTAGTTTTCTCCTTCAAATCGCGCTTCATCACGTGACATAAATACATCAACAAGCAAACTGTTCTTGCGAAAAATTGGCAACATCGTGACCTACTTACAATAACCATTCACTTTCATTTGGTGGACTACTGTAGAAATCTGGTTCAAATATTTTCTTTGAAATGTGATTTTTTAAATTTCTAAACTGAAAATCACTTGCAATCACCAACATCACACATATAAACAAGTTATCAGTATATATACACTCCTAATTGCTAATTCTCATTAACATCCACACCAATAAAAATAACTACTCGAGAGCACGCATACACTCATTAATGCAATACTTGTACACATATATACTTACATACATAGTTCATACATATGCTACAATACAAGCACAATCTTTACCCACTCACTAACGCACAAACAGGTCCGACAGGTAAAAATTAGAACAAGTGTACACTCAATTTCACACGCACAAACACTCAAACACAGAGTTGCGTGCGCGCGCACACACATACACAGAAATACAAAGCACAGTCACACTGCGCAATTGAACACATTTACATTTTAATTTTACTTGTACCCACACACACGCACACACACACACACACACACACACACAACGCACACACACACACACACACACACACACACACACACACATTATTTTAGTATTTTATAAGGGGCTTAAGATTAGTTTATTCTCTTTACACCACTGACACGCATTGAGGGGACACGCGGTGTGTGAAAAAAAACTCTACAAACCCAACGTGCAATGTAAGGAAAGTAGTCTTTCTAAGGCTATCCACCAAGACACGAGCCTGTATACTAGCGCAATTCTCTCTTCATAAGGACGCAGAAACGAACTAAAAATAGGTTTCGTGTTATGAATTTTCTTTAGTCGCAAAGTTCTCGCTGCTGTTGTTGTTTTACTGTTGAGATCGATAGTAATTTTAAATGATGCACAATAGCTCAAAAAATATCTCGGCACGGACGAATAGTTTAGATAATTGACACATGCTGACGTTCAAAGGTGGGGTTCTATTGACGGAGGAATCGGAATTGTCTGCGATTGTCGGCCCTTGTTCTGCTTGGCACAATTGTTCCGTCAAGCGTTCGGTAATTAGTTTTAGATTGCGCGGATTATTTTGGAAGTTCTAGTTTTCTACACTTTATTGTGCTACGAAAAGATTTCGCGTGTGAGTATGTGTGACTGTGTGTGAGTGTGTGTGTCTGTGTGTGTGTGTGTATGTGTGACTGTGTGTGTCTGTGTGTGTGTGACTGTGTGTGTCTGTGTGTGTGTGAGTATGTGTGACTGTGTGTGTGTGTGTGTGTGTGTGTGTGTGTGTGTGTGTGTAATTTATGTGCGCTTTATAAAGATAACGTTAATTATATATTTTGGTTTTATTTTCATTTTGTTATTATCAAGGTACTATTGATTGTCATGTGCTTGCTTGTGTGTTGGTTTTATCTCATGTTAAGGGTATCTTTTCAAGTCATGCATGTTCATTTCTTCTCTCTCTCACTCTCTCTCTCTCTCTCTCTCTCTCTCTCTCTCTCTCTCTCTCTCTCTCTCTCTCTCGTTTCTATATTATCTCCCCGTCCTTACCATTCTTTCAGTATCAAGGTATATTTTAATTTAACGTGCAAACTTTGACTATAATTATGTATTTGTATGTTTCTTTATGTATGCTATGTATACGTTAGTGTACATACGTCTTTAAAGCTTGCAAACTTTAATAGATCTTTTTAAGGTGTGCGCGAGCGTGCGTGCGTGCGTGTGGGTGTGGGTGTGGGTGTGTGTGGATGTGTGGGTGTGTGGGGGAGGGGTATTTTTTATTTTAAACATCGTGTGAAGTTGATGTTGATGACTATAGACGAATGTCAGAAACGATTTCAAGAAGAAAATCCATTTATTTCGGCCGTTAGTTATTTTATAAAAATTAAAATTCAAACTGTATCAACCTGTGATACTGACAAGAATGGTTTTCTCTCTTCTTCCTGTGAGTATGTCATGTGCTGTTCAAAAGACATGCAAATTGCTTCTAGTTATTATTTCCACAATTCATTTTATTATTACTATTGGGAATATTTCTGGTTTAGTATTATTACTATTGGGAACATTTCTGGTTTAGTATTATTACTATTGGGAACATTTCTGGTTTAGTATTATTACTATTGGGAACATTTCTGGTTTAGTATTATTACTATTGGGAACATTTCTGGTTTAGTATTATTACTATTGGGAACATTTCTGGTTTAGTATTATTACTATTGGGAACATTTCTGGTTTAGTATTATTACTATTGGGAACATTTCTGGTTTAGTATTATTACTTTTGGGAACATTTCTGGATTAGTTATTTAAGTGCACGCATACGTGTGCTTGGGAAAGGAATGTGTGTGTGCGTCTATTTTTAATAAATATTTATTTGTACCCTCTAATTTCCCGCTGAACACTCTTCCTTCATTATTTTTGTTTTAGAAACTCATCCCCCACGTTTATTAAGTGGAGTTATATTGTATCGAGAAAACCTGTGTACATTTGAACAAGCTGTTTACTAAAGGTGTGTACATTTCAACAAGCTGTTTACTAAAGGTGTGTAAATTTCAACAAGCTGTTTATTATAGGTGTGTACATTTCAACAAGCTGTTTATTAAAGGTGTGTACATTTCAACAAGCTGTTTATTAAAGGTGTGTACATTTCAACAAGCTGTTTATTAAAGGTGTGTACATTTCAACAAGCTGTTTATTAAAGGTGTGTAAATTTCAACAAGCTGTTTATTATAGGTGTGTACATTTCAACAAGCTGTTTATTAAAGGTGTGTACATTTCAACAAGCTGTTTATTAAAGGTGTGTACATTTCAACAAGCTGTTTATTAAAGGTGTGTACATTTCAACAAGCTGTTTATTAAAGGTGTGTACATTATAAAAAAAACTATTAAGTCTCCGGGGAGCGGAATTGTATTGTTTATCCTGTGGGAAAGTTTGTCCTTGGAAATCAATCGATGTCATCGACTTTGTTCAATGAATGAAGTTAGTGTAGACTGGACGACTGCACTTAGGCTAGTGTAACCCGGACGACTTGTTTACTATCTTATACTAAAGTAAGCTGAGTGTCAACGCCAACGCCTCCGAATTATTTATTAATTAATTAATCGTCCTCAGCTAATTATAAGTGATGAGAATCTTAATTTATGTTATTAATAATTCTCCAGCAGACACCACTCGTCTCTCTCACTTGGCGGACATGCGGCGCAATAAATATTTTCTCTCTCCCTCAAATTTAAAGACAAACATTTACCATCACACAATATTTCTGTAGGTGGCAATCTTCGTACTAAATGAGAAGACAAATCCATCTTTAATCTATATTTAGCGAGCCCCCATTCGCCTATTTTCCTCTCCAACATAAGGTTATCAATATGTGTAAGAAGGTCAATAAATGTATTAAATCAACAATCAATAGATGCATTAAATGTATAACTGGAATAGACTACTTGATACAGAATATCACCATGTTTCTGCATAAGTACAGCACCTAGCCCTGCATTGCTAGCATCTGTTCTGAGTATGGATTCTTCGTTGAAATCAGGCAAATGGAGCACAGGAGCTAGTGAAAGGTTTTGAACTAGCAAAGTAGCTCCACACTCCTCACTCCAAATCACTATCTCAGGTTTGCCTTTCCTCCTCAAATCAATGAGTGGTTTGGTGATGGCACTGAACCTGGGAATGGATTTTCTATAGTAACCAGCCAACAAGAAAAAAGATTTAACATTTGTTTTGGAGATAGATCTCTCCATCTCTTCACGTTTTTTTTTATTTTTGATGCCTCTGGCCACAGGAGATCTTGGACTAGTGTAAGTTAGGTTTGTATAATTTGGACAAGTGTAATTTTGGTTTGTATAATTTGGACTAATTTAAGTTTGGTTTGTCGACTAGTCTAAGTTAGGTTTGTATAATTTGGACTAGTATGAGTTAGGTTTGTATAATTTGGACTAGTGTAAGTTAGGTTTGCATAATTTGGACTAGTATGAGTTAGGTTTGTATAATTTGGACTAGTCTAAGTTAGGTTTGTATAATTTGGACTAGTCTAAGTTAGGTTTGTATAATTTGGACTAGTCTGAGTTAGGTTTGTGTAATTTGGGCTAATGTAAGTTAGATTAATGTAAGTTGTACTTTTGCATTTCCACTGGATTTGTGTAAGCTGGATTATATATGATGGACAGGAACAATTAGACTAGTAAAATCTTAACTAGATTAGATGAGGTTAGGTTTGTACAACTTGAGCTAGTGTACGCTTGTATAAGCTGGACTAGTATATTTAGACAGTTAATACAGGGTTGGTGTAGTCTGGGCTAGTGTAGTAAGGTTTAAATAAGGTGGACTAGTAGAAGGTTGGCGAGTATGAGGGCTTTTGTAGACTGAGTAAGCTGGTCTATTGGAAGATGAGCTGATGCATTTAGGTCAGTAAATGCTGGATATTGTAGGCCTAGCTAGGCTGGAATGAAGTGGACTATTTTAAGGTGGACTAGTGCATTGAGGTTACTGTAGTCTGGGCTATTGTATGCTAGGCTTGTACCAGTCAGAACAGTAAAGGCTGGACTTGCGTAGTCACAGTCAGTATTGACAGGGCTTGTCTAATCAATATTATTGCGAAGTGGGTCAATTTAGAATGAACTATTGTAAGTTCCTTGTTGGTTAGGGAGAGTCCATTTGTTTTATCATTCTTTTTTTTCTTTCTTTTATTCTTATCTTATTCTTTGTTGTTAAGCTGTGGTTTAATTTGCTCTGATTTCTCGTGGTTTGGTTTAGTTATGGTTAGAGGTTTGGTATAGACTGTTAAGTTTTGGTCTGGTTCGGTTTGGTTTATTGACTTTGGTGACTTTGGTTTGGTTCGGTTTATTGACTTTGATTTTGGTGACTTTGGTTTGGTTAGGTTTTGTTCATTGGATTTGGTTTGGTTCGGTTTATTGACTTTGATTTTGGTTACTTTGGTTTGGTTAGGTTTTGTTCATTGGATTTGGTTTGGTTCGGTTTATTGACTTTGATTTTGGTTAGATTTGCTTTAAAGGCTATGGCTTGGTTAAGTTTAGTTTATTGACTTTGGTTAGGTTTGGTTTATTGGCTTTGGCTTGGTCTCGTTTGGTTTATTTGCTTTGATTTCGTCTTGTCTGTTAATCATAGATATTATACTTTTATTTCCGTTTCTGTCTGTTTTTCGAATGTGTTTCCGTGGGTTATATTTTAAAATATTTTTTATTTTGTTTTTATTTTAAATTTTAAGAGATTTCTTTGTTGGGGTAGGTAATTCAATACAATATAAAGCCGGTATTATATCACTAGTTACTCAGATAGAGGCTAATCAAATCTTTATTTTTAAAGGGTGAACACGAAAGCCTCTCTGTAAAGCCACTACTGTTTAGAAGGGTCTTGGGGGAGAGTCAAAAATAAAGAGGGGAGGGAATCCAAGAGCGAGACAGACAGGAGAGAGTTTACATACAACCTCGACGTTACCAAGAGACCTAGCAGTCAGCAGCTGTTCAGCGGCTCAAAGCCGCATACCAGCCTCTTGAACTGCAGCTCCATACAGGCTGGAAACATAGTGCGAGGGCTCTCGTGGTCTCTAACGATGCAGTCCTTGCGCCCTCTGGCGTGAGTTAGACGAAACTTTACCCGCGCCAAGAGCCGCCACTCTGACGTTACTAAAGTCCCTGCTAATGCGCAATACGGGTTCTGCGCAGCTGATGCTCCGGCTTAATTACGGCGCCAATCAGTTTCTAGGTGACGCGGGTACATTTCTCCCTCCCCCCTTCCCTCTTGATATCTTTTCTTTTAAAGACTTTGCCTGTGGCACCTCGTCATGCTGGAACTGTTCATTGGTCGTCCGCGAAAGTGTAACTGAAAGAGGACTTGAGGTTTCATAATGCCGTCTGTCTGTGGGCAGACTGTTGGTATTGGGTTTTTGATTTCTTTCCTTGAGAAAGAAAAAATCGATATATTCAGTTAATTCGCTCATTTACTTTTTTTTATTTTTTTCATATATTGTTTAATTCATCAGCAGTATTTCGCTCATTCATCTGCCCTCACTTAAATCCTTTCTCGCTCATTATTTGCTATTTAATTTTATAAAAGTACTCTCACATTTAAACGTTTCTTCTTTCACTTCGATTAATTTGCTGAACCTATTTTTATAATATATCACTTATTTGTTACTGTTTTGCACTTTATTATTTTTATTTTTATTTTTTGGTGCGCGTCAAACCCTATTATTTTTTATCGTTCATTTGTGGTTTGTATTTGACGTTGTTTGTTTCTTAGCTTGCTTAACCTAAATTTTAATGTATCGCTTATTTGTTTTTGCTTTGTTCTTTCTTTGGGGGAAAGGGTTGTGGGCTTCAAACTATCGACTTTTTATCATTCATTCGTGATTTATATTAAACGTTATTTGTTTTTTTCTTTGATTTGGTTTACTTTGCTTCAGGGAGGATTTTTTTGGGGGAGCAGGGTTCGGGTAGAGGGGTAGGAAAGGATTCCTTTGGACTGAAGTAATGTTACTGCTTTTCTTTATTTTGCTTTTGTTGTTTCTGTTTGTTTATTTAATTATGTCATTATTTATTCTATTATTTCCATCAATCCTTGTTCATTCTCTCTTGTTTATTCCCGTTTTCAAATAAAATTTTAATTCCTCTCTCATTATCGATTCTTTAACTGATCCTCCAATCCACAACATTCAACTTGGTCACAAACATCGACTCATTTATATTTTAATGTTCACTTTATACAGAACTTGTTTGTCGCTCTTTATTCAACCCATTTATATATTTTATTATTTCATATACCAAATGTTTTATAGTGTGTTTACGGTTTATCAATTTGGCTTTCTTCATACAATCAAAGGTGGTTTCTTGGCTTATTTATTCCTGGGTATTTGGTTTCGATTTTTCCTGGGAAGGAGGGTGGAGGGTTTGTTTTGTTTTGCCAAATTTACAAGTTCCCGTAGTTAATTTATTTAGTAAATTTGTCTCGTAACTCTCGTTTATTGCATTGTTTTACAGGACGACGTACGTAAACTGTTAATATATTGTATGTATTGTAATTTTATTTTCCTTTGGTGCAACGCAACGCAGATTTACTTCCCCTTTTTTTTTTGGTAAGGGAGGTAAATCTGCTTGTGATGTTGCGATAAAAGGGATATAAATGTCTAAGAATAGTAAAATGGATGTAGAGCAATTTTCTTCAGTACAGAGAAAGCGTCTAATACAGTTACGTGAATGAACCGGGACCATTCTGTACATACATCTTTCGCAGTGGGTAAAGATTTGGGATTGTCTTCATGCAATTTCTGTATTTTAGCTTATCTGTCTATCGTTTTTCTTCTCTACTGCTCTAACTCTCTCTCTCTCTCTCTGTTCATGGGGAGAGTGATTTTTGGATTCTGTCTTGTCCAACCAAAGGAGTTCATTGTTGTATTTTGAAGTTATGATGATTTTATTTTTTATTTTTGTTTTGCAGCTCTCTCTCCTTTCTCTCCCCCCTCCCCCTTCCTCTCTCTCTCTCTCTCTCTCTCTCTCTCTCTCTCTCTCTTTGTGTACTGGAATAATATTAAATATATAATATATAGATATATAAAAAAGTACTGGGATAATATTAAATTATTTTCACTTCTGTATGTGCGCGTGCGTTTAAAATAAGATTGTTTGGATGTATTTAAATATTTTCATTTCAATATGTGCGCGCGTATGGGTGTGTATGCGTATGTTTAATATCAGATTACTTGGATAGTATTAAAATATTTTCAGCTTTCTCTGTGTGTATATGTGTGTGTGTGGATGTGCGTGCATGCATTTAAAATATTTTACTTGGAGGATATTAAAATAAAGCGTTTTCCACGTGATCTTTAAATTATCATTTGACATGCACGCACACAAACAAAATAACTCCAATAATTTTCAGATACTCAGGTGACAGTAAAGTTATAATGTATTGCAAGTTCGAACAATCTTGTCTAGAAAATGTATACATACATTTTATTTCTGCACTTGGCAAACCTAAGTAAATGTACAATGACAGTTTTCGCCATTGGAACGTCTTGCATGTGTTTGATTTTCACTTTTCGTGCGTGCGTGCGTGCGTGCGTGCGTGCGTGCGTGCGTGCGTGCGTGCGTGCGTGCGTGCGTGCGTGAGTGAGTGAGTGAGTGAGTGAGTGAGTGAGTGAGTGAGTGAGTGAAACTACTTTAACATATAACGTCTTAATTAAGACTGAGCATTTAGTTTCAGCTGTGTTTCGTTTATATTCGTTTACAAGCATTGTTGTTTACTTATTACTCTATATCATTTCGTGGTTTGCCTTTAAGACTTAGCTTCCACGTTTTACAAGAATCGTCTGCATCGCTTTGGTTTACGGAACTCGGCTTAGTTTTAAAATGTCTGCTGTTTACTTCCTCGAAAAGATAGAAAAGTGCGCACAGCTCCACTCGCATAACCTTGAGAACACAATCCGTCTTGGAAATCACATTCACCCGATTCCAAGCGATGATTTCATGTGCGGCGCTATAACTGCAATCTTTACAGACTGCTTAAATTTGTTTTGATAAACTTTCTCTAGCCCAAGCAGTTCGCACATCATTTAACGACGCCCTATGATTGTATAGAGAAGTCGTCACGAAGGGTTTTATTGATTATTATGCGAACCATTGATTGGCCCAGTACAGTGAACACAAGCGACGACAGTCAATCAGTTAAAGCAGGCGGCGATGGGAATGACGTATAGAGTTCTTTCAGTTACGTCCCTTTTCATTTAGTCCATGAACTGTACTGTCAATGGGATCGGGTGTATTCATATGAAAGCTGGAAATAATTATTTTTAATGTCGGAATTCACTAAAATATAAAACATGTGATCACAATTACGATAGAGAACACATGGGAAAAAATGGACCAATGAAAAAGCATTATAACTGTCTGACCTTGATGTATTCACCAATCAGTAAAGTTGGTTATTTATAATCTACTAAGAGCAATCCTGGAACATTGTATTAATATAGCAAGAATGTAAATATTATATTTACATTATTATATTTAATGCTGAGCACCTATTGTGTGGCGTAGATATTTTATTTCCTCAGATTAAACCTCAGATTGCACGATTTGTTATTTTTTAACATGGAAACCGTGGAATTTTTCTTCTGCAGTTTCAAATTACTTAAGAAAAATTAGTTCTTTGACATTTTCAGTTATCTACTAACACATAATCGGTTCTTAATCAATATTTGTATATCTACTGACACATAGTCGAATAATGTGCAAATTCTTGCTGATGAGTTATGTTCTCATCCCTCTGAGGTAGCCCATCGAGTTCGATTTGAGTCTCGTAACCCACTGAGTGAGTTCCGAGAGGTCTGGCCGGTGCGGACAGTATATGAATGTAAAGCCTACAGAGGTTAGAAGTGAAATTTTTGAAGAGTTGTCGTGTGACTGTCAATGCAGGCGCAGCTTTTTGCCCTCACGTGTGAACCACTCTTTAGTAATCATTCATGCAATACTGAGGACCTGTTCACATAAGAAGCACCACAAGTGTAGCTGCCGTCCGTCACAAAATGGATGACAAAGCTCACATACACGCAGACACACACATGCGCGCGCACGCTCAGACGCGCACTGATACGCACATAAACACAGAAATCACTTTCTCTCCTGAAACTTGAACATGGAACTAGTTCCTGTGTAAGCATGAAAGTGTTTTGGAATTGAATTCAAGTTCAGAATCATCGCTACATTTCAAGACGTCGTTTCAAGAACTTCATGACGACTAAGGCAACAGACGATTCAACAGTGTTCTTTAGCTGGGCGCACGTCATCAAATAGTTACGATGAATGGCGGTCCTGTTAGCAAAATATCTCGTGCAACTTCAAAAATAAGTGGACCTGTTCTCTTCCATATTTTACTTGGCATGTGACTGTAGTGTTGTTATTTGTTGGTGTCTTGATTTGAGATGGAGGGGAGGGACAGTTATGAATGACAGTTATTGTCATGGGTCTTAGCTGGTTTGCATTGCGTCAGCAATTTCTAGCATATTCTCATCTCGAGTTGTTTACTCCAACTCTGACACTTACAAAAATACCATCATAATTAGTGCCGAAGAGCTGGGTCTCTTCGACAATTTAACAATTTATATAACAACCAAGTCTAGAAACAGGGATAGGCAAATTTACTCCGCCACACAGTGTTTCTAAAAGAAAAGCCAGGCAACAGAAATTTGTTGTTTCTAGCGATGTCAATTTATTTGTAAAGAAAAGTTGAGAGCGTTGAAAACAGAAAGGAAGAGAAGGAAAGAAAAAAATCTCACTCAACTAGCTTGGTTTAAAGTTGAAAGACTTCTTTAAGGTATTTTCATAAACATTTTAATAATTTATATTTATTACTTAAACTTGGATTCATGATACCATATTTTTTTCGTATTTAAAAAATTACTCTTTAGTAATAATTTCTTTTTTCTTTCAAAACTTCTTGCTTGTTCGTTGTAAAATAAAAACTTTACAATGAGCTCACATTTATAATAATTCACACTTATGTTGCAGTATTTTATAAGTTTAATTGAAAGGTGAGTTTGGTGTTCCACTTCCTTGAAGATAATTTATTGCATAAGACAATTACAACACCTAAAAAAATATTTTTAGACAGGAAGCAGCACTTTAAGACACAGAAGGCGTGGTCGGGCTTCAAAATCATCAGCGGTCTGGACAAATTCTTCTCATCACAGCATTTTTCTTCCTCAAAGGCTGTTACCAGTAACAACTGTTGCTAGGGGAGCCAGAACAAACACTGTGCACGAAGCGCGTGCGGCGAGACCGTGTGCTTTCAAGCGCGATCAATCGCGCGCTTTGCACGTGCATGTGTGCTCATTGACAAGGTCGTACAGTATCCGTGCGTGCGTGAGCAGAAACGCTTATCGTAAATGTTTGCTGACGCTAGAGTAGCTGTGATAGTATAGAGTAAGTGAACAGGTTGTACGGTTGGCAGTGTGTGTTTTCAATATCGTTCTGAGCGTGTAGGTTATGTTGCGTGTATTCTGTTTGATAACCTTTTCTTTTTGTTTGCTACGTTCTTCATTCATTCCGTCAAGACAATGGCAATATTAACTAGCAAATGATTTACTTGTTAAATTCATTTGTTTGCTACGTTCTTCATTCATTCCGTCAAGACAATGGCAATATTAACTAGCAAATGATTTACTTGTTAAATTCAAATTTTAATTTGTTTAGTATGTTTCTGTTATTTTGTTAGTAAGTAAAAATATATATATATATTTCTTCATGTCCAAACAGTAATGCAACAGCTCATCTGTTGTAGCAGCAGAAGTTTCCAATAACGATAACTCTACTGTCGAAGTAGATTCATTTAATGTACCATATACTAAGACAACGACAAGGAGGTAGAGGAATTAGAGGTATAAAATTGTTATGTTGAAAGGATTGCTATTATTATCATTGGGGGGGGGTCGTCGTCGTCGTGACTGTTATTGAGACAGACGGCTATTGTTGTATTCTGGTGATGATTATTATGTTGGTGTGGTGACTGAACGTTTATATTAGCAAAATATTTGAAAATATAAACTAGAGAGTAAATTTTTTTTTCTCTGGGAAAAAAAAAAGTCAAATATAAATTATGAGAGGAAAACCAGACATTATTTAATTTTGTTCTATACTTAAATCGCCTCTTCGATCAACACTTAGACTAACAGGAAGCATTTTGTCAATCATGTCTGGTTTTTTCCCATTTATTTTGTCAGTCGCGACGTATATCCTCTGACTCTCCCCAACTTATCTCTTTTTTTTTTTGGATAACTATCTTGCACACAAAGGGGAGGAGTCGGGTGACGATCTCTGGAAAATCACAATTTTACTTTATTCTTTGCACAAAGTTAGCGCTCTTGTGGCGTGCAATCTGCTTGGAGTTAACGCAACTGCATTAGAGCACCCTGCTTTACCTCCCCTTAAAAGCCCCGAGAGGTCAAGAAAGCAAGGTCTTTACACTGCACATGCGTGGACTATATAGCCAATTCCACTGCAGAGATTACAAAGGTCGCGAGGTTGAAAAAGATCCGGAAGTGACATCAGTCTCAAACGCAAACATCACTACTTAACCTGGTTTCGGTTCTCGACCGTCAAAATGGCCCAAGACGATTTGCGAAGATATTGACATTTCACCATTACAAAGACTCTGGTCTTTCTGGTTTTCCTTTTTATAAAAAAAAAAAAATGCATATATATTTTTTTAAAATATACACTGGCTTAGCGCTAACAAGCGTTCTGAATTGTGTACCGTTATTTAAGGAGATTTGTGTTATTCCCATTTGAAAAGAGTCTCTAACCTATTGTTTTCGAGCTTTCATAAACAAGTAAGAGTTTGAAAAGGCCCAGTAGACTTGTTGGCTCGCTCTCCTGTGTTTTAAAACTTCGAGTAAAGAAAGCCGATTCTTTACAGGCGATGAAAAAGCTCAACATCATTTTTTTTCCTCCTATTATGTCCACGCTAGTGATGGTGGTGGTGGTGAGTCGAAGGGATGGGATAGGGGATAATACTTGAAATCAGGAAAGTTATAAAGCTTGTTCGAAAAAGCACGAAGAATTCCAATGGCCAAGAGCGGCGAATTCTTAAAGAATTATTTCTTAAGCGCTTTATCTCGCTGTAATGGACAATGTCATTCTCTCAGATTCGTACGAGTAGGCTGCTCATACTCTTGGTGATAATATTGTATGTTTTCTTTTAAGTGTTTTGGAGGTAATAGTGTATGTTTTCTTTTAAGTGTTTTGGAGGTAATAGTGTATGTTTTCTTTGTAAGTTTTTGAGGAAATCGTTTATTTAGGGACTTAAATATTCACATTTTGTGAATATGGGAAAGTTTCTCTGATTCATTACACAGCAGTCAAAATCAAGATAATCATCAGTCTAGTCCTCTTCAGTATCATCATTATCGACTCCGTAAGTGGAGTCGTAGAAGTAGTAGTAGCCTTAGTAGCATCAGCAACAGTAGTAGTAGTAGCCTTAGTAGTAGCAGCAGCACGGGTAGTAGTAATCTTAGTAGTAGCAGTAGTCGTAATAGTAATTTCTGTAGTAGTCGAGATAATAGTAACACCAAGAAAACATAAATAATGGCTTGTAATAAATTACTGATTGTTGATGAGACCTTACGCACACCACTGACAAATTATTCTTTGTCAATAATGTCCTAATTAAATCACCACATTGTTTCAACTAAACAGTCGCGATCCAGTCTCAGACCACTGACAAATTATTCTTTGTCAATAATGTACTAATTAAATCACCACGTTCTTTCAACTAAACAATCGTAATCAAATCTCAGACTTACTGCCTTATCAGAGAAATTACTGGATATGTCAAATTTTTGGATATGTTCATTGAGTTACTAGTGGTGACTGAATTGCTACATTAGAAACAGAATGACCATAGAGTTAATGGTAAACATGTTGTGCGTGCGTGCGTGCGTTTGTGTATGTGTGTGTGTGTGTGTGTGTGTGTGTGTGTGTATGTGTGTGTTTGAGTGTGTGATGTGTTTTCTCTTAAGTCTTAAGTACACCTGCACCTTGTCACTCCGTTGTATCCTTTAAGTCCATGTGCACTTTGTAACACAAGTGTACCTTGCAAATGCAGGTGCACCCTGAAAGTCTACGTTGTGCCTGTAAGTTCAAATAAGTCTTTGTAAGTCCAGTTACAGCTGTAAGTCCAGGTCAGTCCACGTGAACCTTACAAGTCCAATTGTACCTGAATATTCACATGCACTTGATAAGTTCACGCGCGTGATAATTTCACGCACATTTTGAAAGTCCAGTTGTAATAACGTCCATATGTACTTTATAAGTCCTCGTGTACTATTTTACACGTCCAGGTATACTTTATAAGTCGATATGTACTAACTCTGTATATCAGATGTACTTTACAAGTACAGTTCTACAAGAACGGCCAGATTAATGTAAAGTTCGGTCATATTAAGTTCGGTTATACCTTTCAAGTCCAACTGTATGTCAACTGCGTAAGCGCTTTCGATAAATCCATGTGATGGTGTACCTTTAGCTGTACTTAATGCTATTTAATACAGTCTATACAAATATCAACATTATTTTCAACGAACAATCACCGCTCAACCTAGGAGAATATTTTCAACAAAATGACTGAGATTTGCCAGACATCTTTTATTTCGCATCCTTTTTATCTCTTTAAAAGACATTTATTCTATAGCGCTCTAATATAGGTGAATAGGATTTCAAGGTTAGAAGAGGGTGTCACATTAAAAGAGGAGAGAGATGATAGCAGAGAAGTGAGGGATGGGGGGAGAGAGTAAAAATACGAGAGTGACGGAGAGAGAAATGAGAAAGCGATTTCTTGCCCCTTTCAACCCAAAGAAAACAAGATGGTTGAAGTCGGCGGCTCTATTTCGCTATTTTCTGTGCCTTTCCGCCATTGTTCTGAGTAATCCTGCCAACGGTACGACAACGCCGACGTTAATTTTCCAGTCCATGGGCCACGCGCTGCGAACCGGGGCTTTTAAAAGGCGGTGTGACAATAGGACCCGCGAACAATCTGGGATATGAAAAATCGATCGCCTCTTTCATCATTACGACAGCGATACGACGGCTCTGCTCGGTCTGTTGTGCTTTTAGGATGTGAATGAAGAAGTCGGGTGGGCTGATAATACTAGTAAAAGAGTAAAGTCGGGTGGGCTGTAATAGAGTCGGGGTAGGTCGACGATTGGTACAGAGAAGAAGGCGAGGAGTGAAAATTTGGTGGATGTGAAATGCAGCGAGTGATGAAGATAAATAGAAAGAAAGAAAGAAAGAAAGAAAGAAAGAAAGAAAGAAAGAAAGAAAGAAAGAAAGAAAGAAAGAAAGAAAGAAAGAAAGAAAGAAAGAAAGAAAGTTCGGCTGAGGGTGATAAAAGGAGGAGATAGTGAGACGATGATAGAAGACATTAGTGAAATGCCTTGACAAAGTCTGGGTCAGAGTGTTTGTAGGTTTGGTGTGAGGGTTTCAAAAGGTGCTATAAAATATTTAAAACCCTAAAGTGGCCAATCACAGGTCCACCCACACTTCAGCGGTGTCAGGACGATTTCTTATGTTTAAACATTTAAAACATTCAATTCAAAACGGCTGGACGAGGCCCTCAATCTCAACCTGAGGAAGATACGAAAACAAAGATTATATATAAAAGAAAACAAATACTTATAAACTTAGGGATAAAATAGAAAAACTGTATAAGGAAAAAATAATGATTGCGTGAAAAAATTATAATGAAATTAATCACAAAGACGTAAGTGCGACATTAGTGTTCACTATCAGGCTTTGTGTTCACAATGTGGATGAAAAGGAGTTGAGTGCATTTTTGTTTCTCTAGAATTGGCCAGGCTGCAAACATTAGGCTGACTAGTGGTGTGTTGGTTCTCACGACCCAACTCAGTCAAGTGTGTGGTACAGGCTGTGAGTTTTGCACACACCTGTATGTGTCAAAGAGTGATAGCCGGTCTCAGCCCATTCTACCCACTCACGAGGCACAGAATAGGGTAGTCAAAGTATGGATGTGGTAGATAAAATTCCGATTCTACTTCACATGTGTACTGGAGATCCACTAAGTATCGTGTGAAAATTGGGGTGGTGTTAAGTGCACCAAAATTAGGGTGGTGTTAAGTGCACCAAAATTAGGGTGGTGTTAAGTGCACCAAAATTAGGGTGGTGTTAAGTGCACCAAAATTAGGGTGGTGTTAAGTGCACCAAAATTAGGGTGGTGTTAAGTGCACCAAAATTAGGGTGGTGTTAAGTGCACCAAAATTAGTGTGGTGTTAAGTGCACCAAAATTAGTGTGGTGTTAAGTGCACCAAAATTAGGGTGGTGTTAAGTGCACCAAACACACCTCACTCATACATGGACAAATAATGAAAGACAGAGGACAAATAAACAACAATAAAAATAGAAAAGAATGAGTTAAAATAATGAACATATATAACATATATATCTAAAGGAATGTACTTAATGCATGCTAGACTGATTATAATTGCAGCTAATTATACACGGTTTAAATTATAAGTTCAATTTGTGTCCAAGTAGGCTGGAATTAAGCTGAATCATCGTTGTTGTTGTTGTTTTTCTCTCTCTGTCTATCCATCTATCTATGTGTATTAGGGTGTGTCCGTGAAAGAGTGCACATCTATATATGTGTGATGTTGAGGGGGTGTGTCTGTGTGCTGCGTGAGAAAAATAACTGGCCGAGTAAATCGAGCAGCTATGAATTTTACTGAATTCAATTATTATCAATATGTCATGAATTTAACATGACGTTAGCAATTTAAGGAAAGTGTGTTCACGATCAATTCAGGCAGCTTGCTGCCAAGAGAGCGAAATCATAAACAACCAAGCATCGTGTTCAGACAAAGTTGAGTACGGGTATTAATACCCATAAAAATGCCATAAAATAGTAATAGCAACAAACGCAGTTCGTCAGTGGAATTTATAAAGCTCCGACTAGTCGGTAATACTAATAATTATTTACAGCATAAAAGATAATATTATTATTAATAATATTATTATTAATTATTCACTCATTTATTAACTCTCTCCCAAAAACAAAGATCACTGGTAAGTGACAACCTGGCTCCCCAGACTCAGAGTGAACTTTGCCCCCAATACCCCACCACCCCCCATCACAACACATCCACGGTCCAGTCGAGTCGTCTCCCTTTTTGCCAGTTAAAGCCCATAATTTGACTCCGCTCCGAGACCACAAATACCGGGGTCACTACGTGATCGCCCGATGGTTTGACGGCTGCAGCGTCGCCCCCTACTGGGCGGAGTGTTTTCCCGCGCTTCGCTTCCATTTAGCAGACAACAGGGTGCTGTCATGGCTGTCGAGTGACGTAGGTGATGCACGTGCAGTTCATGAAAATCAACGTCTGATTATTGAAAATCTCAGAAGATGAAAGAATAGAGTTGGGTGGGGGTGGAGGGGACGAGGATGGTAGAGAAATGGAACGTTGGTGTGACGAAGCAGAAGGTTTTTATTATTTTTTGTATTTAATGAATTTGAACTAGTGTCACACTAGCCGACTAGGTTACGCAATCCGCCTTGAAATCTTATTACATCACTCATTGGGAATTTGAACATAGAAAGTGTAAATTACTCATTAGATTAGGATGACATCACACATTGGGAATGTGGACATAGAAAGTGTAAATTACTCATTAGATTAGGATGACATCACACATTGGGAATGTGGACATAGAAAGTGTAAATTACTCATTAGATTAGGATGACATCACACATTGGGAATGTGGACATAGAAAGTGTAAATTACTCATTAGATTAGGATGAGATGCTGAATAAAGGTTTCTTTTCTGCAAGTATTTTTTTTAATTCCTAAGTTCGAATGAAACATTTCTTTTCTATATGTTACCTTTAAAGGACCACAAATCTACAATTTGTGTACATTTTCCTCAATAGTATTATTTAAATGACACTAGCATTGCTTTTTTTCAAGAACAAAAGAAAATTAAGCTGTATAAACAAATATATGGTAATTAATTAGTCTATTTATTATTTATACAAATATTTGGTCATTTGGATTTCTATACAAATATATGGTAATAAGGTCATCTGTACAAGATCGCGACAGTTTGTCTGTTCAAGAACATGTAATAATAATAATTAGGCTGACCATACAAATAAATGGTACTTAGGGTGTCTGTTCAGAGACGTGGTAATATAGATGTCTGTCCAAGAGTATGATAATATAATTGTCTGACCAAGAACATGGTAGTATTGCTGGCTGTCCACGAATATGTTAATGTAGCTGTCTGTCCAAGAACAGTGTGGCTGACCGTCCAAGAACATGATAATATAGCTGTCTGTCCAAGAGCATGTTAGTATGGCTGTCCGTCCAAGAACATGATAATATAGCTGTATGTTCAAAAGCATGTTAATATAGATGTCTGTCCAAGAACATGTTAGTATGGCTGGCTGTCCAAGAACATGTTAGTATGGCTACCTGTCCAAGGACATAGTAATATAGATGTCTGTCCAAGGACATGTTAGTATGGCTGTCTGTCCAAGGACATAGTAATATAGATGTCTGTCCAAGGACATAGTAATACAGATGTCTGTCCAAGGACATGGTCATCTAGCTGTCTTTCTAAGAACACGGTAATTTGGCTTTCTGTCTAAGAACATGCGAATTATACTTAGAAGACAGTTATATTTCTGAGTTTAGTTTATAGTAATTTTTTCTTGTACAGGTACTTGGGCGGACAGTTCGTTCACCCTGTATTTGTACACATAATTCAATTATCTGGTAAGTGTACAATAAGTTTAGTTACCAGCTACTTGAACCGGTATCTCAGTTACTAGATTTATCAGGTAACTTGTGCTGAACAGATAGTTCAGTTTCTATTACTTCTAAAAATGTATGAGGTACCTTGTGATGAACAGAGAGTTCACTACTCCCATAAATGTACCAGGTACTTTTTGTGAACAGATAGTTCAGATGGAATGTACCTGTAGAGATATTTCAACGCGAGTAGATATACTTCAGTTACCCTGCATCTGTATATATAGTTCAGCACGAGTAGATATACTTCAGTTATCCTGCAAGTGCATATATAGTTCAGCACGAGTAGATATACTTCAGTTATCTTGCATCTGTGTATATAGTTCAGCACGAGTAGATATACTTCAGTTATCCAGCTCGTTTACAAATAGTTCGCTTGCACAGTATAGATATACTTCAGTTATCCTGCATCTGTGTACTGTTTATAGTTCAGCACAAGTAGATATACTTCAGTATTCTGCATCTGTATATACAGTTCAGCACGAGTAGATATACTTCTGTAAATTACAAACAAAAATCCCGGATTTGATTGCTGTAATAAATTTCTATTCATTGGGATCTTTTGTTTCGATTATTTTAATCTTGAAATAATGACAAAACATTTTTTAAATCGTCAGAATGTATTTTTTAACCCTTTCTGAGCTAGGCATGATGTAATTAATATTGATGGCATGATATGCTCTCACACACATACAAACGCATATACACACACTATCCATACATATTAAAAATCTCCAGATTTATATGGTCACGTATTGTCTTACATTTGTGTGTGGGTGTTTCTCTAAGGAATTCAAGATCTGTAACTCTTTTCGACGTAATGTATTTTTCAGACACTATCTAATGCGACACTTTCCCCATATCTGCCGGTGACCCGCTGATAAATAAATGCTTTTTATGGGCGAAATGTATTTCTCGTCAATAAATCTCGAAAGACGTTATTGCCCGAAACCTAAATGGATAAATTTGTCTTTTCACACTTTTGACTCACATCCATATTCATTGCCCAAGCCGAGAATCTTGTGTCTTCTCAAATTGTCTCTCTTCTCTGATGGCGTGATTTCCTTTGACCCTAATGACCCTTGACCCTCCTATTCAACAACCACTGCGCAAGCGCAATGCATCCTTATGACAATGTATCAATTGGAAGCGAAACGGAGAAGTAATATCGGGGTTTTTCGGGCCACTGCGGAGAAGAGCGCTATGACAGATACGGATTACGGTTTCGCCTATAACCTGCTCACGCTGGATCAAGTTATCAGCTGGTTGTCTGCCCTTGCTTTAATTGATTTCGCGCTCCGCTCCTAGTCTGACAGCTCGCTGTTTCTGTATTCAGAGCTGGAGGTTGTATTTGACATTTCCAAATCAGGCATTTGAATTTTCACGGTTTTTTTCCTGTTGTTGTTGGTGGTGGTGGTTTTCTTCTTTCTGTTGATATTACTACGCAGAAACGGGTGGGAGGGAAACAGAAGAGGGGGGGGGAATGCCTTTGTCGGAAATTATCTTCCTTCAGCTTTTATACATTTTTTTTTTAAACCGTCGATAACAATTTAACAAAAATAATAATCTGCTTATCGTATCTTTAGGTAATGCTGAAATATTTGGACTAAGTGTCACCGCTTCCGGTCATTAACGGTTCGCTAGGTGGACACCTAATTCAGCGGCCATGTTGAAATAAGCTGGCGCAGTGGTGATGAGCACACAAAAGTGGGAAATATTCTAAAGAGACTGACATTTTTTTGTCGGAAGATAAAACAGAGTTTTACTACGACGTGGAACTACCGAGAGCTGAATCAAGAGAGGAGGGAAGGGGAGAGAGAGAGAAAGATAATAGTGAGATGATCAGAGAGAGAGAGACTGAAAGAACAGTGAGATAATCTGAAAGATAAACACTGAAAGAATAGTGAGATAATTTGTGAGAGACACTGAAAGAATAATGAGATAATCTGAGAGAGAGACACTGAAAGAATAGTGAGATAATCTGAGGGAGAAAAACACACTGATCAATCAAACATGAAATGAATGGACTTTATATCAAAAGGATGCTATTATATATATATATAATCTTTATATTTAGCTTTACAATCTGTCCTTTATTAGACGGCTGATAAAATTATGAAAGATGATGCAATAAAGAGGAAATGAAAGACAGAAAGGGGTGGAGGATGAAAGAAGATAAGCTGAGTCCGAAAGAGAGAGATGGAGAGATTAGGTGAGGGGGGAAAGTAAAAAGGAAATGAATAAACAGAATTCTAGACTGAAGAAAATTAAACACAAGATCAAAGCATGATTGAAGGGAGTGAAGTTTAGTAAGCTAAATATTAAAGTTATATATCATATCTCTGTACAGTGATTAAAACAAATTAAAACTTCCATTAGAGAAAAGTACGAGAATAGTTTAGGAAAAAAGCCACTGCTATCATGTTCAGATGTTGCGTAATGTTAAATATTAAATATCACACATAATGCCAACCCTTCATATTGTAAATAAGCAGTAGAAAGAAAGAAATATATTGATTTCATAGTTATTGGTTTCAAAGTTATCAAGGCTCTTCTATACTGTTAGTTTTGCTATAATAATCTCTTCATTTAAAATTTAAAAGATTATGACAAAATTCAGACAGTTTAGATGTTTACTACTAACACTGCTTGATACAAATGAAAAATAATGCAAACACATCTTTGTGTAAATTGAAATACAAGAAATAAATATACTGTTTGACATAATGAAACAATGAGAAATCAATGTTTTAAAAGCTATTAAGATCCCTATATTTACAACTGTAAATTTTGCTATTAATAAACTTTTATATTTATTGTGAAATCGAGACAAATAATTATTCTTCTCTCTTTGTGTTTTGCAGGGAGTACTTTTATGAAGTTGAAAGGTCAAGGTGGAAAGCCAGATAGCTGCTGCTCGACTCCATCTTTGAATCACGTAAGCCCCAAACGACCCCTGGCGGCCGTCCCTGGGAAGTTCGACTACCCTGAAAAGCCTTTCGCCAACAGTCCTTACGACAATACCTCTGCCCCGTCACCCTCAGATTCAATGTGTTCTTCCGTGTCAGAAAAGGAGTCGGTTGTATCGACCTCTAGCTACAAGGAGCCAGAGGTGATTCCTGTATACAATGGAGGAACACAGCCTACTATATACACTTCTTTAGAACGGTGAGATCGCCACAGTAACTTCAAGATTATTTTCCTTAATTTCCCCATTTCACTTTTAACACAGGTGACTGTCACGCAAAAAAAGGAAACAAAAATATAAAAAAATAAAACCGAAGCTTGCTCGTTGTACTATTGCTTAGTTTCAGTGACACTACTGTTGGTATTAAATTTGACAACTATTTTTTTTGTTGGGAGGTGGGGTGGGCGATTTTGCCTTTTCTTAACTGAACAAACGTCATTGTGGGTTAAGCTTTCTATCAATAAATCTTTCTGTGTTTGGGTGCGGAAAAATATTCCTGTGGTCGTTGGATTCAGTGCCGGTGAATAAAACAAATAAAACTATAAGGGAAGATTTACTTTAGACCTGACTAACAATGAAAGTCTAAAGAAGCTTTACTTTAGCAATGAAAATGGTCAAGGAGTTTTAAAGTAACGGTGGAAGTCTAAAAGAAGCTTAACGTTAGCAATGAAAATGTTCAAGGAGTTTTAAAGTAACGGTGGAATTGTAAGGGAAGCTTTAGAGCAAAGTAACAATGAAAGTCTAAAAGAAGCTTTACTATTAATCTGGATATGTTCGTTTGTTTCCTCTATGCTACTGCAGAAGTAGTTTTGGGGATTGTTTAAGATCGTCATGACTTTGCTTATTTTGTGTGTTCAGAGCTTGATCTTGCATAATACTGATGTGAGCTCTGAGTGCTTTAAGATTAGCTCCCTTTCAACTTCTATATTAGTATTTTTTGATGTTCCACCAGCATATCAAACTATTTATGCCCATGGAGGGGTTTCTAACTCCATTTGCATACGTTTGCTTGTTTTGTTGTTTTCTTCCACGTTTCTTTGTAGTGTGATGGTTGGTGTGGTACACCAAGTTTTACTGCTTCCATCAGTAGCTCACCTCTGCTGTTTACTCCAAACGTATTTGGCAAGGTGTTTATTTTAACAGCGTCTTTGATTTTCTTCAGTCCTTTGCCTTCCATTTTCCGTCTGCGTTTGATACATTATAGACAGTTTTCTGGTTCTCAGGTCTAGTTCACTGATTTCATTTGCTGTCAAACTATAACACTTCACTTTGTGGTTATTTACAGGTATGGAATATCGTCCTCGTCATCATTATCAACATAACATTATCATGATCATCATCACCACCACCAACACCAGCAGTAGTAGTATTGTTGTTATTATTAGATGTAGTACATCTTTATTGTTATTATTAGAATTATTTGTATTTATTTAAAATTTATGATTAAGGTACAAGAACAGTATAGCAGCAGTATCGGGTTTGGGTTTTTGTTGTTATTATTAATATCATCATCATCATCATCATTATTATTATAATTTTTGCATTCGCGTAACATTCATCATCAGATCTGATGTGTAGTAGTAGTAGTAATAATATTTGGTGTTGTTCTTGTTGCTGGCTCATCTTACGGTTTGTGTCAACTCGGTTATTTGCTTGCCACCTCTGGCCTCGAAATCCTACCAGGATTCTGGGGGATTCAGGATTTTTACGAAGGATATGAGCACTTCTGAAGGGTGACGCTTTCTGGCAGTTGGGGCATCCAGAGGTTTCCTGACAATTTATTCAATCTCCCAGACCAGAGGTTACGCTCTCCCCACCCCTACTACAGGTGCTCTTATTTCTAACGTTTTTATGTCTACTCTTCTTTTCAATGGCATTTGGATTTCTAAACTGAGATGATGGTGGTGATGATGATGATGATGATGATGATGA
Source organism: Sinotaia quadrata (assembly GCA_028829895.1). Taxonomy (NCBI): domain Eukaryota; kingdom Metazoa; phylum Mollusca; class Gastropoda; order Architaenioglossa; family Viviparidae; genus Sinotaia; species Sinotaia quadrata. The sequence continues at coordinate 18,698,665 of CM054179.1, forward strand.
TGATGATGATGATGATGATGATGATGATGATGATGATTTAGTGGTAATAGTCGAATAATTTACTTATTTAAAAGTAAAATTTTAAAATTAAAAGTTTCACAAGGACTTTCATGGTATTACTCACTCATTTACATACCAGTTGTGTTGTTTGCAGATTTCCTAGGCCTCATTCAGCGCCTAACAATGGCTACTCAAGTCCCGAGACGCCATCGCTACCCATTCCTCATCTATCCCTCCCGCCGCCGCCATTGCCGCCGCCACCACCGACGGAACAACTACCTCTACCGCAGCAGCAGCCATACCCGGCAAACCACGCCATCACTACCTCCTACCACAACCAAGCCCTGCAAAATAAGCCACCGGAAGCTCACGACCGAAACTTCAACATGCTTCCGGTTGTAAGGCATGTCGGTTTCCCGGCTGGACATGCTCTGGCCGTTGGGGATGGACCACACGCGATCAATGTCAAGCAAGAGCCCCACGACAAGGGTTACGAAGGGGGCCTATGCTGCGGTCAGTAGTGTGTGTGTGCCTCTTGATGAATTAGTTAGTCAATTATTTTAGTTGAATTCTTACTACATTGTCTGTGATATGATTTCATTGCGAAATACATCGTTTGGGCGAAGACTATAACGAGGGTCCTATGTGTATGAATGCATTTAGATATCTCGTGACATAAGAGCGATATAAAAAAATATATATAGACTTTTGAACTGCGCTATTATAACGTATGCGTAAATAATAATGGACCTGTAATTATTATAATGATTTTACATCCATCCAGGGCGATAACCCTGCTGAATACTTATTGTAGGGCGGAGGGAGATAAAGTAAGGATTAGAGAGAATAAATCCGGCCTTCACATAGGAATCTAAAGGAAGAAGTTTTATGAATTTCTCTGAGTTTCTTAAAAACCAGCGTTATATCTTGACCTCTTCCACTTGACTAATGGTAATATTCACTAAAATAAATAAAGAAATATAAAGAGTAGGTGAGATAACACAAATGTACTTACATGCTTAAAAATCAAATGTAACTTGCATACATACATAATATGTGTTTGTTTAAAGTTAGATAGATAGATAGATAGATAGATAGATAGATAGATAGATAGATAGATAGATAGATAGATAGATAGATAGATAGATAGATAAGATAAGATAAGATAAGATAAGATAGATAGATAGATAGATAGATAAGATAAGATAAGATAAGATAAGAGAGATAGAGAGATACCACCATGTTTACATAACACTTGTAAACATGTTATGATTTGTTTGTCTTTTGTGTGGTATTGGACCACAAATATTGACAATGTGCAAAACATAGTCATTTTACATCACTCACTGCACATTTGTCCTTCGTCATTACTCGCTGCTCACTCACATTCTTTTTCATTGCTCACGTTCACTATCATCCTTTTCAACACTCATTGCTCACTCTCATCCTTTTACATAAGTCATTGACTAACTCGCTGCCTTTTCATCACTCATTGCTCTATGTCGCCCTTCAGCACCACTCACTGCTCACTCTCGTCCTCCAACAACACTTAGTGCTCACGCTCATCCTTTTATACTGCTCACTGCTCACTCTCGTCCTCCAACAGCTCTTAATGCTCACTCTCATCCTTTTATACCGCTTACTGCTCACTCGCATCCTTTTACATCATTCACTGCTCACTGTCGTTCTTCAGCATCACTTACTGCTCAGTTTCATCTTCAGCATCAATCACTGCTCACTTTCATCATCAGCATTACTCAGTGCTCACCTTCATCTTCAGCATCAATCATTGCTCACTTTCATCTTCAGCACCACTCATTGCTCACTTTCATCAGCAGCATTACTCAGTGCTCACCTTCATCTTCAGCATCAATCACTGCTCACTCACTGCTCACTCTCGTCCTACACTCTCACTCACTCTCAACTGTCTTTAGTCATTAGCTGAGATAAGAACGAGAGTTTATTTAGAACGTTCACTGCAAGTACCAGCAATCTTGAACCCCCCGCAGCCATCATGTTCAGAGTACGTTGCTGAGTAATGTTGAGCTATTTTTTGTTCACGGTTGCTTGAGATCACTGCACACCAGAGGTGAGGCTCTAAGTACTTACTCGTGTGTACACTTGTACAATATAAACTGGACAATGAGTAAAAAAAAAACTGTGTCGAATTCTCCCATCTCAATTTAATCACAACAAAACTTCTGAAGTTTCTTTGAAAATCAAAGAGGTCTTTTATTTTGCACTGTATACATGCGCTTTCAAAGTACACTTTAATCACAAAGCCCCTGATCACATTTCCACTCTTAATATTTTCTTCCGCGGTGGTTACATTACAACTCGCAACCAGACACGGTGACGCAGGAGAAAGATTGGAAACATGTACAGTTTATTTTATTTTTTTTAAAATGCTGCTCGACTAAGTGCATACACATTTTTCAGCGTGAGGAAAAGAAGAGTTTCGTCATTCACAAAATCGAGGTTCCCATGAACCCCTAAGGACGGCGCTGGAGGGTGATAAATAGTTCCTGTCTCTCGCTAGACCCCGTCAAGAGGGGCCTGGGTAAGGTCCAGGAGAGTGAGCACGGTTGCGATTTGCTTCTAAATCTATTTCCGCCACTAAACACGTTTATTTTTAATGATTACAACTTGTGATCTCCCCTTTGTATTTGCCCGCGGTGCGCGTGCAACAGCGGAAGTACTTGATGTCGCATAAACACGCGCGATATGCCATCCTTCAATATGTCCACACTTCCGGTCTTGCGCACAAAATAGAAAGAGTACTTGAGTAAGATTGTGAAAAGATTGGCTCTTTCCGGTGCCAGTCTCAGTTGTCTTGCTATTACTTAAACGCGAGTGTGTTTTTTTTCTATATCCTGGCATTTAAAAAAATTATTTGCACATTGACAATGCTTTTCTTACTATGAATATTTACAGTTCCTTTTTCCCCAGACGTGGGAAAGTACTTTCTTTCCTCGCATGTCTATGTACAAATGACGGAGTGGTCTCATTAGTACAGAGTAATTCCTCTTTGGGGATCTAAAATAATATACCTCCGTCCCCACCCCACCCACTCTGTCTCGATTCAGGAAATAATGATTATCGGTTATCTTTGATACATAGAAATGAAAACACATAAAATAAATTAAAAATTAAATAATGATAACTAATGGATGTTTCTGGTTATCTGTCGAGACAGGTCGATTTCGTTGGACAGCGTCTGTTTCAAGGATTTTATAAAAGAAATTTAAGTGTCTGCTTTCTAGGCTCTAGAATAGATGATAAAGAGTTTTTCTGCTTGTTTCTTCCTAATAAGATAATTACGTTACATATAATAAGGCACAGTGTGTAATCAGTAAATTTCATATAATGAAGTTCCTTTATCTAAGCATTTAGTTATACGTGACATAATTCTGTTTAGTCCAATCAATGACATTTTGATTAAAGATTCCTGGTCTTATCGGTAACTTAAAAACGTGTTTGTCTAATATGTAAGTTATATTTAACGAGTTTAATTTAATTGGGTAAGTTTCAGATAATCAGCTTTTGTCTAAGCAGTAATTTATATACACATTTTTGGCCAATCAGTAATTTACATACAAGTTTTGATCCAAGCAGTACATTATGTACAAATTTATGTCTAAGCGGTAAATTACATACAAAATTATGTCTAAGCATTAAGTTACATACAAATTTATGTCTAAGCATTAAATTTACATACACATTTATGTCTAATCAGTAAGTTTCACACAAGCTTTTACAAAGCGGTAAGTTCCATACAAGTTTTTGTTTAAGCAGCTAGTTACATTTTATGAGGATTTGTCTAGACAGTTAGTTGTATGCGATGATCTAATTGGTAAGTACCAAAGGATAAGTTTCTGTCTTAACTGTAAGTTATATTTGCTGAGTTTAGTTGAATTAATAGCTCTAGACGATAAGTTTCTGTCTTAACTGTAAGTTACATTTCCTGAGTTTAGTTGAATTAATAGCTCTAGACGATGAGTTTCTGTCTTAACTGTAAGTTATATTTGCTGAGTTTAGTTGAATTAATAGCTCTAGACGATGAGATTCTGTCTTAACTGTAAGTTACATTTGCTGAGTTTAGTTGAATTAATAGCTCCAGACGATGAGTATGTCTAATCTGAAGTTACATTTGCTGAGTTTAGTTGAACTGATAGGTTCCAAACAATGTGTTTGTCTAATCTGAAGTTACATTTGCTGAGTTAAGTGAATTAATAGCTCCAGAAGATGAGTTTGTCTAATCTATAAGTTACATATGCTGAGTTCAGTAGAATTGATAGGTTCCGGACAATGTGTTTGTCTAATATGAAGTTACATTTCCTGAATTTAGTAAAACTAATAAGTTCCGGACGATGAGCTTGCGTAACTGTAAGCAGCATATAAATTCTTACGTAAGCAGTAAATTACAATTATACTGTCTAAACAGTAAATTATAGTTGAGGTTTTTTTCTAATTACTATCTTGCTTATGATGATATTTTGTCTCATCTGTAAATTTCAAATGATGATTTATGTCGTCAGTAAAGTACATATTAGTTTGCTTTTGTGGTCTGCATCTTAGCAGTTATAAATATTTTGTCCAATCAGTAAGATATACATAATGATTTTTTTTCTAGAAGGATTTTGTCTGATCAGCAAGATACCAAAAATTACTCTTTGTTTCAGATACTTTTGTCTGATCATTAAGATAGAAATAATTAAGACTTTTGTATCTATTAAGTAGGTTACAGATAATTATGTTTTAGACTCCAATCAGGAAGTTACAGATAATTAAGGATTTTGTGTCCAATCAGTAGGTTACAGATTATTATTTTTCTGTGTTCAATCAGTAATTAACATATATTTAAGTTTCCTTGTATCCAATCAGTAACTAACACGTAATAGTTTTTATGTCCAATCAGTAAGTTACAGATTATTATGGTTTTTGTGTCCAACCAGTTAAGTTACAAATAATTAAGTTTTTTCATCTAATCAGAAATTACGTATCATGCACATGATCACAAAGCTATAGATGGTCATTTGTTATTTTAATCAGCTAATGATCAGATAATGAGGATTTTATTTATTAATGTTCAGTCGGAATGATTTTATGGTAAAGAGTTCGTGTATGATCAGTACAGTTATTCTTGGTCTTAATCAGTACAGTTATATTCTATTGCCGTTGGTCTTAATCAGAACAGTTATATTTTATTGTCGTTGGTCTTAATCAGTGCAGTTATATTTTATTATCGTTGGTCTTAATCAATACAGTTATATTTTATTGTCCTTGGTCTTAATCAGTACATTTATATTTTATTGTCGTTGGTCTTAGTACAGTTATATTCTATTGTCGTTGGTCTTAATCAGTACAGTTATATTTTATTGTCGTTGGTACAGTTACATTCTGTATTCGTAGGTCTTATTAATTAATTATATAAATGACCTAACTTTGCCACAATAAGTACGTGAAACATTATTTTATTAAAGTATGTGTCACAATTAAACAGACATTCCATCTATAATTTCCTCCGCTTTATTTAGGGGCACTCGGGCACACATACGCACGCACGCACACACACACACACGCACGCACACACACACACACACACACGCACGCACGCACACGCACGCATACACACGCACGCACAAATGCGCATACACAAACTTTCATTTGTCCCACCTACAAAGCTATAATTTCTGCATTATAGAAATATTAATCTCTCCTTCCTCGCAAATGCTAGTCTGCGAAATCAACGAAAATTAGTAGTCGTGAAAGCTAAATTAAACAAAAGCATTTTGTTTTTTTTGTTTTTGCAGTACACGTCCTACACTATTATTACATGGACACATATTTCATAATTTACTTCGCACACTACTTTACGCGACTGTAAACCACTCCGATCAAGCTATAACAAATAGCTTTATGGATTTGGTCAGAGTAACTGTGGATGTTTCTGGTTTCAAGATAACAATTTTTTAAAATAAATATATTTAATTGCCAGCGTTCAATGGTGGATCGTCGAGTCTAGCTTCTGTAGGCAACCTAACCAACCTCCTTAGATTGACAAGCGTATAGGTGAACGTCATGCTTGAGTGAAACATCACGAACCTTGCTTTGTCTACCGTTTCACGCGATCTGAATTGACCACAGTAATCGCTGGCGCGCGCTCTGCTCTGTGCGTGACGTTTTCACGTGGTCTTTTGTGACGCGCGCGCGTGTCAATCAAATCTAATCGTGTTAGTTTCTCACACAGTGCTCGCCAAGCCGATTATATTAGCAACTGAGGATTTAGAAGTCTTCGGGTCGGAGACTTTTGTTTTGAACAAACGGATTGGCAGGGCAGTGTGCAAACTGCGCTAAGCCTCGTTTTCGATCCAGCCAAACGTATCTTTTGTTACATGGTTTTACCACCACCACCACCACTACCACCACACACACACACACACACACACACATACCTCTCGTGCACATTTTTATTCTCCCACTATCAAAGCATCAATTTCGCACACACGCGTACACATACATATAAACACACGCTTACATACATTACACACACGCAGACATACATATACACACGCAGACACATATACACACAAATATACACACAAACACACACGCACGCACTCATACACACACACGCTCTCTCTCTCTCTCTCTCTCTCTCTCTCTCTCTCTCTCTCTCTCTCTCTCTCTCTCTCTCTCTCTCTCTCTCTCTCTCTCTCTCTCTCTCTCATTTCATCCTCTTTTCTTTCTTCTTCTCTTCTCTTGAAAATCTTTGTGTCTCAGTTATTTTTTATTATTACTCTTGCTGACTCTATGTAGATTATAGCAACGTCAAGTTCTCCAATAGGCTAATCAGTTATTTTTTATTATTACTCTTGCTGACTCTATGTAGATTATAGCAACGTCAAGTTCTCAAATAGGCTAATCAGTGTATCTTTGCATTCGAACTCGTAGTAAGTCTATTCATTTACTGAGCTATTGAATTTTCTAACGTTCTATCTCATTGTAGAATTCATCGATCGACCGGCCAGTTCTGTTAATCTGAATTTCTAATTATCACTTCCTTGGCTTTTACGAAGTTCTACATCAATTAACGTCTTGTTTGTTTCGGATTGTTTTTCTTCTCCTGTGTGATGAACACATCTGGAAGTCGTATTAAATTATCAAATGGCGACAATCTTTCATTTTCTTTCTTTCTTTTGTTTGTTGCTTCTTTTAGCTCTTACAATTTCAAACAAACAAAAAAAGCCACACATTAGTTTGTATAAATTTAAGCGCACGCACTGAGTTCCTTACTGAATGTTGTTTACACATTACTAATGGTGTACTAATGAACATTGTTTATTTGTACAATACACACAGTGTTTATGTACAGTACACGCAGTCTTTACCCTAGCACTAGTTGTTTACAGAATACTCAATGTTTACCTTAATAAACGCTGTTTACATTTACAGTTAAAGGTGTTACATTTATAGTTTACTCTCACTAAACTTTGTTATATTTACAATATACTCTCACTACACATTACAATTTACAGTTTACGAAATATATCTATCGACCGCTACCCAATTTTTTAGACAGCGTAGCGGAAATCATTGGCATCTAAGCGAAGCTAAACTCTTGGAATATTTAAATAATACAATCATACAAGTTAAAACACAAAGATACAAACAGTAAAAACGGAATTGGTAAAATTCTAAACAACAGCAACCACTTAACACGAGACCGAGGCGCTCTTTGACCTAGCACTGTTTCTCTGGGTCCTGAAATGAAAATCAATTACGTTCCAAATCCTGGAGAAAATAACAGCGATGACAGAGGGTGGGTTAGCCATTCAGACTCTATTTCGGCTCCATTATTAGCCGGTCTTTCCTACCTCCCGTTGTGAAGAGCGCCGTGACAAGAACGATAAATCTAAGTTCCTTTGTTTGAAGCCAAAGTCTTAGGAAGAGCAACGAGGCAATGAAGCAGCAGAAATCAGGTTGACGAATCAGCTTTACTGAAAGCAAGATTGTTCGTTATAAACTGGCCTAATTAGTGAGTGCTTATTATAGACTTTCGTTAAGAAAATCCAATCAGCTATGCATGTTTCTTTTTATTATGCACCGTTTATATTTATTGGCTGCGGTCGCCATGACGTCATTACTGAACTGTGTCAGTCAATACAAAACATATCGTGATTCATGTTTTAAATGCATTTAAAGATAACTTGTATATCTTACGACACTGTATGTTAAAGTAAGAATGGGTTGAAAATGGGTGCGAATTTTTATTTGAAAGTAAGGTTGTAAAATTGGGCTTAAATTGAGAATGCAAAGTGGGGGGGGGAGTCTTGCATTGTGGGTTTGCAGTTGGGTTTAAACTGTTCTTGCAAAGTGGATTGCAAAATGTGGACGTAAGGCTGGAAAATAATTGACAGGTTTACACAGAGTATAAATTATGCTTGTAGAGTAGGATTTAAACAGGATTCAAACTGGAAACCTATAAACTGTATGGTGCAGAGGGGGTGGAATGTTAGTGTATGAAGAAGTTTAAATTTTCTGGATATGAAGTGGGCGTTAGTGTGGTACAGAGTGAGCGAGTGACTGTAAAGTTGACTTAAATATTGGGTGAATAAAGTGGTTTTAATTGTGGATGTAAAGTTGACTTAAATATTGGGTGAATAAAGTGGTTTTAATTGTGGATGTAAAGATGGATTAAATATTGGATGAACACAGTTCTTTTAATTGTAATTGTAAAGTGAGCTTGAATATTATGCGAACAAAGTAGTTTTAATTGTGATTGTAAAGCGAGCTTTAAATATTAAACGAACAAAGTGTTTATAAATGTGTATGAAGCAAGATTTAAACATTAAACGAACAAAGTGGTTTTAATTGTGGGTGTAAAATGAGCATTAAATATTAAGGAAACAAAAATGTTTTAAATGTGCTTGTAAAACGGGCTGTAAACATTAAGCGAGCAAATTGGTTTAAAATGTGGGTGTAAACCGGGCTTCAAGTATTAAGCGAGCAAATTGGTTTAAAATGTGGGTGTAAACCGGGCTTCAAGTATTAAGCGAACAAATTGGTTTCAAATGTGGGTGTATCCCGGGCTTCAAGTATTAAGCGAACAAATTGGTTTAAAATGCGGGTGTAAACCGGGCTTCAAGTATTAAGCGAACAAATTGGTTTAAAATGTGGGTGTAAACCGGGCTTCAAGTATTAAGCGAACAAATTGGTTTTAGTTGTGGGTGTACAAGTTTCGAATATTAGGCAAAGAGAGTGGATTTTACATGTAGGTGAAGCGGGCTATAAATATTATGCGAACAAAGTTGTTTTATTTGTGGGTGTCAAGCGGGTTTTAATATTAAGTGAACAAAGTCATTTTAATTGTGGGTGTGGAGCGGGCTTTTAATATTAAGCGAACAAAGTAGATTTAATTGTGGGTGTGAAGCAGGCTTTTAATATTAAGCGAACAATGTGATTTCAGTTGAGAGTATGACAGTGAATGTAATTTATAATTATTCAAATTATTTTTGCACTTGTTTTAATTTTTGTTTGTGGGCTTGTTTATTTTGTGTGTTCGTGTGTTTCTTGGTGTATTTGCATTGTTGCGTTTGTGTGCGTGAGTTTCTTTGAGATTGTTTGTGTTTCTACTTTTATTTGTGCGAACGATGCTTAGAAAACTGTCCTTAATTAACATGCCAAGAAAGAGCTTGATTTTAAATAAGTAAATAATCAGTTATAATGTAGTTCACAAATCGATTACAATGTAATTTATGAATCAATTACAATATAATTCACAAATTAATTACAATATTCTTCACAAATCGATTACAATGTAGTTCAAAAATCAATTACAATGTAGTTTATAAATCAATTACAATTTAGTTCACAAATCTGTTACAATATAGTTCGCAAATCAATTACAATGTAGTTTATAAATGAATTACAATTTAGTTCACAAATCTGTTACAATATAGTTCGCAAATCAATTACAATATTCCTCACAAATCATTGTTACAATGTAGTAACAAATCAATTGCAGGGGAAGTAATAAATCAATTACAATGTAGTTCATATATCAATTACAATTTGGTAACGCAAATCAATTACAATATAGTTCATAAATCAATTACAATGTAGTTCACAGATCAAGTACAATGCAGTGCGCAAAGCAATTAAAATATAGTCCATATATTAATTGCAATGTAGTTCATAAATCATTTAAAATGCAGTTAATAAATCAATTAAAATGTAGTTCACAAATCAATTACAGAGTGGTTCCTAAATCAATTAAGTGCAGTCATAAATCAATTGCAATGTGTTAATAAACAAATTACAATGCAGTTATATATCAATTACACTGTAGTTAATAAACCAATTACAATGCAGTTATATATCAATTACAATGTAGTTAATAAACCAATTACAATGCAGCTATATATCAATTACAATGTAGTTAATAAACCAATTACAATGCAGTTATATATCAATTACAATGTAGTTAATAAACAATTACAATGCAGTTATATATCAATTACAATGTAGTTAATAAACAAATTACAATGCAGTTATATATCAATTATAATGTAGTTAATAAACCAATTACAATGCAGTTCATAACTGAGTGTGTTCGACTTTCAGATATTTTTCACGATCTGTGCGTGTGTTATCGGTAATGATGTTTGTTGGTCATGCAAATCTTGAACAGACATTAATTTAGCACGGATTTATGGAGGTGTAATTGTAGGATTGATTCGCTGTAATTGATCTGGTGCAATTCAATCTGTCGTACACGAGTGCAATTCAATGCGTCGTACAGTGAGTGCAATTCAATGCGTCGTACACTGAGTGCAATTCAATGCGTCGTACACTGAGTGCAATTCAATGTGTCTACACTGAGTGCAATTCATTCTGTTGTACACTGAGTGCAATTCAATGTGTCAAACATCTAACGCGATTCTTTATCTTATTAACTTAGCATAGATTTATTAGGTTGTAAATGTAGAAATGATTCACTGTTATTGACCACGTGCAGTCCAATGTGTTGTATATCTAGTGCTGTCCAATGTGTCGTACATTTAATGCAATTCCTTGTCTTATAATTAATTTTAGCACGGATTTATTAGATTGTAAGTGTAGAATTGATTCACTGTTATTGACCAAGTGCAGTCCAATGTGTTGTATATCTAGTGAAGTCCAATGTGTTGTATATCTAGTGAAGTCTGATGTGTTGTATATTAGTGAAGTCCGATGTGTTGTATATCTAGTGAAGACCAATGTGCTGTATATCTAGTGAAGTCCAATGTGTCTTATATCTACCTGCAGTCCAATGTAATGTATATCTAGTGAAGTCCAATGTGTTGTATATCTAGTGAAGTCTGATGTGTTGTATATCTACTGAAGTCCGATGTGTCTTATATTTACCTGCAGTCCAATGTGTTGTATATCTAGTGAAGTCTGATGTGTTGTATATCTAGTAAAATCCAATGTGTCTTATATCTACCTGCAGTCCAATGTGTCGTACATTTAATGCAATTCCTTGACGTTAATTTAACACACATTCAGATATTAAGTGCTGAGTTCAGATTGATCGTGTTGGCATTCCTCAACCACAAGATTCACTGTTAACAGATACCAGTCGACCGTGTCCTTCGTTCCACCGGCCAGAATACGTCAACCATGGCAGCCCCAGTGAAGGTGCGGGCACGCAAGATAATTATTTCTTTATTTCATTAACTTCTTCAAAATGCATTCATAGTTGTAAAAGTGGAAGAGTGGTAAATCTAAAAATGTGTCTGTAACTTTCAATGTCTGCGTGTTTGTTTGTTTGTCACTGCTGCTGTTGTTGGTTGATTACTCTTTATGCTTGTTTATTTATTTTTTTTGTTTTATAGTTTATTTCATTCGTTTTCAGTTAAAGGGTAGTATGTCATAGTAGTAGTTGAACTTCACAGTGGTTGTAGTATTAATATTTTTTATCTTTTCTTCTCGACTTCTGTTTAACTGTCAGTTATGATCTAAAGTCTCGGAATCTTACCAAGATTCTGGAAGATCCAAGGGTTTAGGGAGGATGTGAACACTTCCGAGAAGTACTGCTTTGAGCAGTGGGTCATTTCTGTGTTGTCCAGGCACCTTATTCAAGATAGCCCTCTAATTCAGGTGTTATGTTCCCCAAAGATCTTGTCACTACATTTATTATGTTGCTTTTACATTCCACAGTCTCTGGATTTCTGATCTAAGATCCTGGTATTTTTCTATTTTGTTCTCTTTCTTTTCTTTTTATGTTTCTATCCAAGGGAATAGCAACATGGACGATCGTCTCTCATCTGAAGGACTTATTGAGAACTACAATGTCTGGTCTTCGTGCAGGAATCATTCGATTCATCCTCATTTCAAAGTCCCACGGTATTTTGACTTCTGTTTCGATGACTGCTTCCGGTTGGTGCATCCATGCTCTTTCCGGGATTTTTACTCCATAGTTCTCACATATATTTCTATGTAGGATTTTTGCCACTTCATTGTCTCTTTTGAAATATTCTGTTCCAGCCAGAAAATGATATCCAAATAGTATATATCCTGCTGTTTAATCCATGTTTTTGCAGTCTGCATCGTGAGTATTCAGTCTGTTCAATTTTTCTGTCCAGTTCATTTATCTCATTTATTGTCCAATCTATGATACCTCCAGTGTAGCTTACTATAGGTATTGCGTATGCATTAAGGGCTTGTATTTTGTTCGCCCCATATAGCTTGGACTTCAGGACTTGTCTAACACGTTTTTCATACTCTCTCTTAACTTTGGACTTCACTTCAATCTGCATATTTTCTTGAAGCTGTAGTATCTCAAGGCATTTATCTCCCTTTTCCATTAAAACATCGTTGATTTTTCCGAAGTCGAATTGTAGGCCCTCTGTTGTTTTGACCTTGCCTTTCTGGATGACAATTCTTCCACACTTCTCGAGGCCGAATTTCATGTTGATGTCTTCACTGCAGATCTTGACAGTATTGATCAGTGATGTGATGTCACGTTCATTTTTATCGTACAGCTCGAGATCGTCCATGTACAGTAAATGTCTGATTACCTGTCCTATTTTCATTTTGTATACTAATCCTGTTTTCTGGATCACTTGACTGAGAGGGTTTAGGGCAATGCAGAACGGCAGTGGTGATAGGGAATCACCTTGGAAGATTCCACAGTTTATTGCTATGTCTGCAATATTTGTGTTGTTGCATATGAGGGTGGTTTTCCAGTTTTTCATTGACTCCTGAATTAGGTTCTGTATTGATGGCGCTATTTTGTACAATTTTAATGTTTCAATTATCCATGACTGTGGAACTGAGTCATAGGCCTTTTGATAGTCAGTCCATGCCATTGCAAGATTTGTTCTTCGTTTCTTGCTGTGAGTAACTATTGCATTATCACTTATCATTAGTAGTAGTAGTAGTAGTAGTAGTAGTAGTAGTAGTAGTAGTATTATACATGTGTGGTATTATGACTAGCATAAGAGATAAATATAGATAACTTTCTGTTATTTGTATTGTGATGACTAGTTTCTTTCGCTCTCTTCCAGATATTTAAAAATTTATATCGTTATTAAATATTTCAAAGTTACAAAGTTAATATTTTGCCCTTCATCTACGAAATAACCATTCTTTGTCATCAACATGAACACTACTTTTGTCGTCTAGGTAGATAGAGAAGGATGGGTGGATGAATGAACGGAAGGATAGATAGATAGATAGATAGATGGATGGATGGATGGATAGATAGATAGATAGATAGATAGATAGATAGATAGATAGATAGATAGATAGATAGATAGATAGATAGATAGATAGACAAAAGTGTTACCATTATCATCATCGTCATCGCTAATGTCATCGCTTCATCTTCACCTGGATATCAGTTTATTATGTCGTTTCTATTAATGTCCCCTTTCATCAACTTGGTAGAGTTGACTAGATATGTTACACTATGCTATAGTAGTTATCAGTCGTAAAAGGAAAATGCTATGCTAGACAACAGTTATTATAAATTAGTGGGGGGGGGTTACAAGAGAGAATCTGTGCGAGGTGTCGTTTCCATAGTTTTCGTCCATCCTCGTTTACACACACACACACACACACACACACACACACACACACACACACACACACACACACACACACATATACTCTCTTTCTCATACGCATACACACACACACACACACACACACACACACACACACATACACACGCACGCACGCACACACATATATATATATATACTCTCTCCACACTCTCTCTCTCTCACACACACACACACACATACTCTCTTTCTCATACGCATACACACACACACACACACACACATACACACGCACGCACGCACACACATATATATATATATACTCTCTCCACACTCTCTCACACACACACACACACACACACATACACGCTCTCGCACTCTCTCATACACACACGCGCGCGCGCACCCACACTCTCACACCCGTTAAAGCGTCAGATTAGCTGAATTCATGGTTGAGTGAAAGAGCAGAAGCGAAAACAGTCTACTTACGAAAATGTATACAGTCTCATTTATGAACTCAACTTTATCTCCCTTGAACTGGTCCTTGATCACCTAGTCGCCTCCCTTGGGGTAGATAGCGATCGTCACACTCCCATACCTTAAAAAAGACTTCCGCAGCAAAAAAGGCGTGCGATTATTCCCTGTAAAATCAAGCAAGCTTTGTGGTGCCAAGCAACCACATCCGGCCTCTGTCGAATAAAGTCTGTCAACTATCAGCACAGGACGAGGAGGAAGATACACACACTCACGTATAATACCGTAGGGAACTCAGAAAGTAGTAATGCAAATATGAAGTCTTAAGGTCTCCCACTCTGTCAGGTGTTTGCCGTTGATCCTTCTGGTCTCAAACTAGTAATTATGTCTTTCTTCCTTGCATTGCAATACAATATGCATCAACCTTCTACAATATACATTAACCTCTTGTCAAAGCAACAACAGAGTATATATTAACCTCATGCCACGGCAGAAGTACAGCAATGCAATATACATTAACCTCGTGTCAAAGTACAGCAATGCAATAGACATTAACCTCGTGTCAAAGTACAGCAACGCAACAGCCACCATCCTCACGTCGAAAGGCAAAAGCACATCAATGTAGCATACATTTTAACTCACTTTTTCACAGATAATAAAATGAAGTTCACATTGCCCAATCAAATTAATTTCGCCTACAGTATCAACGTACGCCTTATTTCAAAAATATTCTAGCACAGTCACAACGTCTTAACAAAAATGTAAATAGAAAACAAATTCAGGAAAATTAGTAAAATATTTGTTTGAGCAAGCAAGCACCTAGGAATCAGTGCAATGAGACAGGCCCCGATTAGAACACTAACATAAAAATCCACAAGACCTTTAGCGATCGGTACAACAACCACGTCACAATCTGACAATAGTTACACATATTCGAACACCCCAAATAATTCGTGTAAAAATAATCCCTATACACCTGAAATCTCAAGTTGCAATAAAGTATTTAAAAAAATATTTCTCATAGCAACGGTTCCCAACTGCGCGAGTCTAAATTCTGTAGACTAGAGCATAATCAGTCGGGGACGGTGTTCAGGTCCCCTTGCCTGTTCACTAAAATAATCTCAAGTCAGTTCCCGAATCCGCTTACTTATTGCATGTATTGCAAAAATATTTTCACATATCTTATACCCATTGCAATTGTTTTTCACGTATTGCTAATATTTCATCCCTCTTTCACATATTTCACACCGATTGCAAGTATTGTATACTATTGCAAGTGTTTCACACCCATTGCAAATATCTCATTCTTATTGCAAATATTTCATTCTTATTGCACATAATTCATCTCATTACATATCTTACCTATTGCAAGCATCTCACACCTTTCTACGCATTTCATACTTATTGCAAGTGTTTCACACCCGTTGCAAATATTTCATTCTTATTGTACATAATTCATCTCTCTTACATGTCTTACCTATTGCAAGCATTTCATACCCATTGCAAGTATTTTATACATAATGCAAGTGTTTCAAACCCATTACTATAGTTCATACCTACTGCAAGCGTTTCCACCCAGTCCACATATTTCAGAAAATAATGCAAGTATTTATCACCCACTGCAGATATTTCGTCCCACTTTTACATGTCTTACCTACTGCAAGAATTCCATACCTTCAAAGCAAAACAAAACACGGGTTGCATACTTCCAAGCAACAAAACCATTGTGTGCAAGAATATACAGGACGAAAATATACATTGCATGCTGTCATAATTGATAAATATAATTCCCACTAGTTATTTATTATAATTACTGCCCTTTGCAATGAACCACAATCGTTGCAATGCAACAGTCCTCCGCTGCCAAGAACAAAAACTATGGAGTCAGGGCTGAAGAATTTCAGACCTTTCAGACTAAGACTATAATATGGCATCAAGATTTGACTTTCTGGCTTTCTGAACAAAGACTTCGTGGAGTTGGGACTAAAGTCATTCTGGCTTCTAAAACAAATAGCTTTTAGATTAAATCCTAAATTTGAATTAAAGTCATGTTGGCTTCTTGAACCAAGACTTTATGGAACAGGATTAAAAACCTTTTGACTTTCTTATCAAAGACTTTATGAAACAGAACTAAAGATTTTCGGCTTCATGAACAAAGAAGATATTGTGAAACAGGAATAAAAAGCTTCTTGGCTTCTTGAAAAAAAGACTTTATGGAACACCATTAAAGAGTTTTGGGCTTCATGAATAAAGACAAAATGGCGTCAAAACTTAGAATTTTCGGCTTCATGAGTAAAATACTTTCGGACGTTACGACTAAAATCTTTGTGACGTCATATCAAGACTATGATAAAAGCCTTACCAATTTATTGTTTAGTGTAGTTCAATGAACATATGATCAATTAAAATAATTATTCATGAATGTTTAGGATTTTTTTATAATCTGCCATTCATTTCAATTGATGGTGCTTGTTGTATAATAATTGTGTGTATAAATATCTTTGTTTTCTAAATTCAGGCATAAGTATTAAAAAATAATTTTATATTTATTTTAACCTCCTTTCATTCATATTCCTAGTTTTAATCTTTTTACAATAAAAAGAATATGAAAAAAATATGCTTTTAAATTCTGTTTGTTTTGTTCATAAATTTATTCTAATTCTTTATTAGATCTATTCTTAGTCTGTTTTCGATGCTATTTTCAAGTGAATGACGTCTCATTATCAACACGTCTGCAGTCATTAGATGCAAACTGTAACCGAGATCGAGATCAGACGAAAGTGGAAGAGTCTGTAGCATAATTAACCTAATTAGTCTGCACAGAAAAACAAATTGCTTCCACAGAGGCCCCCAGCCGTATTATATTTTTCTGTTGGTTTAGTTTTATTTTGTTTACCTTTTGTCCCCTTTCCATTCACATGCCTATCTCTCACCTCGCCTCCTTTCACAACTATTTCCATTCACATGCCTATCTCTCACCTCGCCTCCTTTCACAACTACTATTCCCATTCACATGCCTATCTCTCACCTTGCCTCCTTTCACAACTATTTCCATTCACATGCCTATCTCTCACCTCGCCTCCTTTCACAACTACTATTTCCATTCACATGCCTATCTCTCACCTCGCCTCCTTTCACAACTACTATTTTCAGACGAAGTTTATTATTTGACATTAATTTATGTCCTTCATGTTACAGTCATTAACAGTTCTGAAGGGCCCATTCCTGGGCAAATTGTGGTTACGTCAGTCAAATACTCCACTTACCGGGATAGTAGAAGGGTCGTTCTGACTTGAAGATATACCCCTTTCTGAGAATGGTCCGAAGGAATATAGCGACTAATATATTAACTTTTGATTTTTTTTCTTACAGTTTTCAAGTATTTTAATTGTTTAAAACGCACCAAATATAGATTTACCCATTTTTATTTTGTACAGATCTAGAGTGAAGTATCTCATTTCCATTTTCTAGCGTGACTACTTTCTGTCATAGAAATATGTGCTTGCACTGCTCACTGAAAGTGGCCGTGTGCGCCACGAACAGTGTGGTTCACAACTTGTACTGCTCCCAAAAAGTGGCCGTGTGCGCCACGAACAGTGTGGTTCACAACTTGTACTGCTCCCAAAAAGTGGCCGTGTGCGCCACGAACAGTGTGGTTCACAACTTGTACTGCTCCCAAAAAGTGGCCGTGTGCGCCACGAACAGTGTGGTTCACAACTTGTACTGCTCCCAAAAAGTGGCCGTGTGCGCCACGAACAGTGTGGTTCACAACTTGTACTGCTCCCAAAAAGTGGCCGTGTGCGCCACGAACAGTGTGGTTCACAAATTGCACTGCTCACTCACTTTACATTTTGTCTTCTGCCTAACGTTCGCTTCAGACTTTTCTGATTGGCGAATAGGTGCTACAGGATGGGAAGAAATTAACTTACGTATTAAGAGTTGAAGTATGGTAGATGATGAAAATGTATTTACATTGTAAAACATAAATATACATACTTATATCCATTTAGATATAGAACAAATTTCAGTACAAACACGCAATTTCACACACAAACACACACACACACGTTTGCACAGAACCACATATAACAAGCTATTGTGCAAAGGTTTTGGCTTACTTCGTGCTTTTAGGCGTACGCATGCTAAATATTCAATACTAAATTTTCATTCGTCTGATTTGTTTTTTAGGCGTACGCATGTTAAATATTCAATATTTGATTTTCATTCGTCTGATTTGCGTGGTTTAATTTGTGCTTTAGGCGTAAGCATGCTAAATATTCAATCCTTGATTTTCATTGGTTATCTTCTGTTCTAGGAATGCCGTACCCTTACGAAAATACTATGAGATATTTTTACTCTGAGGAAACCGCGTACTTGTCTCACTTGCGAGAGAAACACAAAGGTTAGTGACGTGTGCTTGTGTCTCACTGACATTTCCCAAGCTTTGTTTGTCTGGAACACTCAAAAACATTCACTAGACAGACAGACAGACAGACAGACAGACAGATAGATAGATAGATAGATAGATAGATAGATAGATAGATAGATAGATAGATAGATAGATAGATAGATAGATAGATAGATAGATAGATAGATAGATAGATAGATAGATAGACAGACAGACACATCTGTTCTTAGTAAACAAGAGCACGACACAAGTGCGAATGTATAATTATTATGAAATCTGTTACATTTCAGTTAAATTGATTGTATTGTGTATTTAAACAGCTTGCAAATGCATGCCTCTCTTTCTCTCATACACACACGCATTATCTGCCTACATCTCTCCTCTCCTCTCTCTCTCTCTCTCTCTCTCTCTCTCTCTCTCTCTCTCTCTCACACACACACACACACACACACACACACACACACATACTCTATTTGCAAAAGTGAAGTCGATGAGGAAAGATGAGTATTTTTACCCGGATGAACTCAAGAAAGAAAATACTCTGTGCCTTTATGAAGTAGGGGAATTCAAGAGATAGGTATGTAAGTTTTTATGTACGAAGTAGGGTAAAAGAATATTGTTGACCTGTAAGAAGTAGAGGAATATTGTTGATCTGTACGAATTAGAGGAATATTGTTTACCTGTATGAAGTAGAGGAATAATGTTTACCTGTACAAAGTAGAGGAATATTGTTGACCTGTAAGAAGAGAGGAATATTGTTGACCTGTAAGAAGTAGAGGAATATTGTTGACCGGTAAGAAGTAGAGGAATATTGTTGATCTTTATAAAATAGGAAAACCGAAAGTAAAGCGTATTGTTTGCCTGTTTAACCAGGGTTTTCAAAACATGAAGTATTGTTTACATGTATGGAAATGTTTTTTAAAAGTATTGCTTACCTGTGTGAAAAGATTTTCTTTAAAAAAAATGTGTGAAACGGTTTTTAAGAAAAGAGTATGGTTTTCAAAAATATAATAATGTTTACCTGTGTGAAGTAGGAAAATGTTGTTTACATGTATGACGTAGGGAAATATTGTCTATCTGTGTGAAGTATAGGACTTCAAGAGAAAAGTATTGTATACCTTAATGATGCAGGAGAACTCAGGAAGTGAGTGACTGGGTGGGTACCTGTGTCAAAGTGGGAACTCTCACGAGTGAAGAAGAGGGAAATTATTTACCTGCATGAAGTAGGGGGAAATTATTGACTTGTTTAAAGTAGAGGGAATGTTGCTTAAATGTGCGAAGTAACAGAACCAAAAATAAATATCGTTGCTAAAGCAAACACAATTCAGACAATAATGACGCGGTGTGACGGATCTAAACGAAGACTTTAATAGTAACATCCACATATCTAGACTTTTGTGTAAGGGATTCTATATTAAACTATAGCACCTACCATTCTCTAGAGATAAGGTTTAATTAATATTTAGCATTGTACATCATTCTGTACTCTTGTGCATTCTTATGAGCATATTTCAGAATTGTTAAACTTAAATTTGTGAACAATATTTAGTTCGAATTCTTTTAACTCTATACACTACTATAAAATTATTTAAAGAAAGAAAGAAAGAAAGAAAGAAAGAAAGAAAGAAAGAAAGAAAGAAAGAAAGAAAGAAAAAAGGAAAAGAAAGAAAGAAAGAAAGAAAGAAAGAAAGAAAGAGAAAAAGAAACAAACAAACAAACAAACAAACAAACAAACAAAAAGCAAACATGCAAGCCAGCAAACAGACAAGCAAGCAAACAAACAAACAAACAAATAAGCCAAAAGCAAACAAAAAACATAAAGAAAGAGAAGGGTACCACATTTCCACATTTTCTCCCGAGATCTGCTGCAGTCCTCCTTTTTGCCAGAACACTACGACGTCATCCCTAGCGTAAGGAGTCTGTCTGTAGGAGCAGTACCACTCCAAGTACAACCGTACAAGTTCTCCATGCACATTTGCGAGACCATGCACACTACACGCTTGCCCGCATACAATCACACATTGCGAGACCATGCACACTACACGCCTGCCCGCATACAATCATACATTGCGAGACCATGCACACTACACGCCTGCCCGCATACAATCATACATTGCGAGACCATGCACACTACACGCCTGCCCGCATACAATCATACATTGCGAGACCATGCACACAACACGCCTGCCCGCATACAATCATACATTTGCGCTGAAACGGTTTACATGCATTTATGGCTTTGTTACTGACGTGAATTTGCAACACGTGTCATGGCCATTTACATAAATACTTGAACGTGGACAAAGGTCTTAACGTACGTCATGCTGCGTGATCAGTCACTGATGCGTGCAATTCCGAGTCAGGGAAGAAGGTATGTCAGTGGAAAAAGAAAACTGGGGTAGATCTTGAAAATAAGATCAAATTAATTCACTTCACATCTCATAAAGTACATGTGCGTGTATAAGAGAAAATTTGTGAATGTGTGCGTGTGTGTGTGTGTGTGTGTGTGTGTGTGTGTGTGTGTGTGTGTGTGTTTGCTTGCGTGCTTGCGTGCATGTGCACATAATATGTCTACTTAATATAAATGGGTCGGTAGGTCAGTAGATTTTTCAGTCTCTTTCTCATTCTAAACTTCTTCCAAAGATTCAAACTAAATAAGCAACATCAAAAGGCAGCTAATGAATTTGTTTTGTAAACATTATCTCCTCCCCCCACGCAGCTTCTTTTCACCCACCCCCCACCCAAGGAAGAGAGCAGAATTCCGAGTCTATCAGTCAAGAGATAACAAGTTAACGACCGCCTGTCAACACTCGTCACCCTGTGTTGTTGGATGTGGTAAAAAGAAACAGGATGTGACGCAAAACGAAAGTGACAACAAAAAAAAAAGGGCGAGAGAAAAATGAAACTCTAAGTGTGTGAAACGGGTTGGCCGAGGGAGAGGCAAAAATCTGGGAGGAGTGCAAGGACAGATCACGTGCAAAGCAATGTTCCCGAGTATGTTCTTATGTGGAGAAAATAAACGTTCTTATTAAATTTATACTCGGGAACCAGAAACTGTAGATTTAAAAAAAAACAACGAGTAAAATCAACAGACCTGAAGGGAATTTAAAACAAGGGGTGTGTGCTTGCATGAGTGTTTGTGTTTCCGCGTATGTTGGTGAGTAGGTGGTTAAAGATAAAGAATAGATGAATAGAGTCTGCATGCGACGGTTATGTACAAAGATATGAACGGGTGGATATAAGTTAATATATTTATACGTCTATTTAGAGAGGGTATATTTGTGTTTAAGAAAGAGAGGATGTGTGTGTGTGTGTGTGTGTGTGTGTGTGTGTGTGTGTGTGTGTGTGTGTGTATGTGTGAGTAAGATTTATGGATGTGTATAATTTGGTATAATGAAAACAATTAGTGTGAACAAGTTTCAGATTGAAGCGAAAAGGAAAGAAAAACGTTTAAAGGTAATATGATTTGCGAGGCTCGATTCTTACTACGGTTCTTGTTTTTATCCGTGGAGCAGTTGACTGCTCGTTTGTTGATATATTTATTTTTCGTTTCCATTATACCGTGCTTTAGTCTTGTTTGATTTTCCTGTTGTTCTTCTCTCCTTTTTCTTTTTCTCTGGGGGTAGGGGTGGGTAATGGATGCGTAGATTTTAAGTTCACTGATTGGTTTCCTACTCTGTAAAATGGAGATATAAGTGATTCAGTCAGCCAATCAGTCAGTGAATCTGTGAGAGAATCAGTCAGTGAGTCGGGGGTGGGGGTGGGAGTGTCATACATCGTCCTCTAGACCTACATTTTGCTTATATGCTTATCCAGAACTATATGAATTTAAAATGATCAGTTTCCTATAGAAAACTAAGATTACTGTTCATACCCAAGAATGCGCGAAAATATTTTGGTTATTTGGGAAATTTTAGATAACCTCTTTATGGATAAGAATTGTGGGATATATTTGTGGAATTTCTTATTTCTAAAAGAGTTATTACCTAGTGATCATCCAAATCGAAGCATTTTATCTAATTAAATGCAAGTTTAGAATTTTATTATCATTTTACAAATTTAAATTGCCACATATTCTAGTAATATTTTAATTCAACCCTAACTACATTTCTGTCAGATATTTAGATATGTAGATAGATTGACAGACAGAAAGACAGATAGATAGATAGATAGATAGATAGATAGATAGATAGATAGATAGATAGATAGATAGATAGATAGATAGATAGACAGATAGATAGATAGACAGTCAGACAGATATATAGATAGATAGATAGACAGACAGATAGATTGATAGGTAGATAGGAAGGTAGGTAGGTAGGTAAATAGGTAAATAGAGAGAGAGAGAGAGAGAGAGAGAGAGATATGAGTGTGATGTGCGTACGTAGGTATGCATGTCCAAGCTAAACTCCAATTAACTCACTTATATTTTTCATGCGTGTCCAGATTTAGTTAAAGCTATTTGTTATTCATATAAATTAATACATCAGTTATTATTCATATTAATTAATACATCGGCTATTAATCATATAAATTAATACATCCACTGTCAAATATCTGCGTTGTCCAAAGCCTCCCAAACATAAAATATATGATTAGTGGTAGGAAGCTAACTGACTGGATCACCACAGCCCAACGCTTGACAAAGTCTAAGGACTAGCCCCCTTAAAGTAATGTTTAGAGCGATGACCTAACTATCAAAACTTTAACCATTTAAAATAAAATAGAGCAGACAAATTTATACGCAAAATCACCGACCCAACAACCATATTAACCTATCAAAATCCAAGAGTTAAAGCATTAAGTACATGGACAATAAAATAAGAGAAACAAACAAATATCATTATACACAACTACATGAGGCAGAACAAACATCACAGAGTAGACATAATTCCCGACCAAGCTCCTAAACACCATCAAAAGCCGCCCCGACCCCAAATCCACAGCGCGAAATCGGCCTAAGCCGGAAGTGCTCCCCATAAATTAAGTAAGTGAATTGCAAAAGAAAAGACAGTGGTGGTAACTGTGAAGTGAATTACAAAAGAAATGTCAATGGTGGTAACTGTGAAGTGAATTACAAAAGAAATGACAGAGTGGTGGTAACTATGATGTGAATTACAAAAGAAGTGACAGAATGGTGGTAAATGTGAAGTGAATTGCAAAAGAAATAACAGAGTGGTGGTAACTATGATGCAAATTACAAAAGAAGTGACAGAATTGTGGTAATTGTGTAGTGAATTGCAAAAGAAATAACAGAGTGGTGGTAATTGTGAAATTAATTATAAAAGAAATGACAGAGTGGTGGTAACTGTGAAGTGAATTACAAAAGAAATGGCAATCGTGGTAAGTGTGAAGTGAATTACAAAAGAAATTACAGAGTGGGGGTAATTTTGAAGTGAATTACAAAAGAAATGGCAATCGTGGTAAGTGTGAAGTGAATTACAAAAGAAATTACAGAGTGGGGGTAATTTTGAAGTGAATTACAAAAGAAATTACAGAGTGGGGGTAATTGTAAAGTGAATTACAAAAGAAATGGCAATCGTGGTAAGTGTGAAGTGAATTACAAAAGAAATTACCGAGTGGTGGTAATGTGAGGCGAATTGCAATTAGGAACGACAGTGATGATACTTGTGAAGTGAACTTCGAAGTGCTGACACTCCTTTTCACCTTTGCCTCGTTTGCGCTTCCTTCTTCAAAGTCTGAAATCGATTGATGTGCCAAGAAAAGCGCAGCCATTACAAGTCTCAGAAATGATTCCAGAGATATGGGCGTCGCCTGGTGATGTTTTATTGTCCCTAATACCACGTTTGACCCGCATTTAGGTGTAGTGTGAATAATTAATGAGTAGTAATCGAAGCCTTATTAGGAGTGATTGATAGCTATGTTGCATTCTTCATCGTTGGCAACTGCGTTTAGAGAGAATCTATGACCACGAAAGAAGTGAGAAAAGCGCGCGAGAGGGGGGTGGGGGAGGGAGAAAGGGAGAGAAAATAAAGTTAGGAAAGAGCGAAAGAGACCAATATCTAGATATATTACGAGACACAATTTATACTTAGGAGACATGGAAGGAAAAAGAGCGGACGATAAAGAACTAAGGAGAGTGGGCGTGCGCAGTTGATTCAGTTGACGACCCAAAAAGAAAAAAAGAAAACCGAGACTTTTGCATGCTGTTGATTGTCGACAGAAAACCGAGACAATTACATGGCATTCAGTGTAGGCGAAAGACAGCCGAGACTGTTGCATGCAGCTGATTGTTGCCGACTAAAAGCACGAAACCTTTGCATGCTGTCGATTGTTGTCGACAGAAAACTGAGACCATTATGTGACATTCAATGAAGGCGAAAGACAACCGAGACTATTGTATGCTGTTGTCTGTTGTCGACAGAAAGCCGAGACTTTTGTATGCTGTTGTCGATAGAAAGCCAAGCCTATTCCATGCTGTTGACTGTAGTCGATAGAAAACCGAGACAATTACACAGAATTGAATTTAGGCAAAAGAAAACCGAGACTATTCTAATATGTTGCGGTATAGACCACATAAAACCGAGACTACTACTGCATGCTATTGAATATAGGCGACAGATAACCAAGACGACATCATGGTATGCAACCTATGCGATAAAAATACGAAACAATTGCGATCTGTTGATTGCTGAACAAGAACAAGAACAAATGGAGAAACTAAATTCTGTGATCACTACAGTGAGAGATTCGCAACAATAATCCATTATTTAACTTTACTATTTCAAACGACAAACGGAGTCATGGACATGATACCCAGCCTGGCGAAAGACATTGTTGCACTTAGATGTTTGAGTAAAGGGAATCGCATTCAATGTGACATCAATCTTTTCCTTATATTTTGTCACTTAAACTTCACAGGTATATTTTACTGAAATAAGAATTGTAGAGGATATTGTTTGGCGATTGTAGAAATTTCCTCGTGTTTTATTTTATTGGAGATAAATACAACAAATGGCGATGGTCAAGAAGAGCGATCTTAATGCGTCTTTCACGAACGTGGCAATATTACGTCGACAGTGACGTCACTAACACATATAATGTCATGCTATTTTTTTATGTCAGCCGGTGGAAATGAGTCTTCAGAATGGGGATGGGGGCGGAGGATATTTTAAGGACTTACACCAAATCTTCACGTCGGCATAATCTACATTTACCTTACTGGCGTTTCTTGTGCTGTTTTAGTTTTTGTCCGATTTTAGTTTTGATGCTTGTACTTTGCTTTTTTATTCTTATTTGTTTTTCCAGTTGTTTTAGGGAGGTGAATGGAGTCATTCTTTGCTTTCTGGATGTTAGGGGTGGTAGTGGTGGTCGTATGTGGGTTTCTTCCCCTTCTTGCTGGTATTTGTACTTGTATCTTGTTTGAATATTGTATGCGAACTTTTATATTTGTTGTTTTTCTTTTACTTTCTGTCACTGTGTTTTTTTTTAGTTCCTGTTGTGTGTTGTGTGTTGAGGGTGGGGGCGGGTGATTATTGTTTGTTTGTAATTAAGCTATTTTTTGTTTTGTTTTAAAATTCTCATGATTTGTGTGTTTTGCTTTTTAATGTTTGCTTTCTTTCCTTTAAGTAGATTAATTATTAAATGTGTGCGAGAGTATGCCTTTGTATTTTGTGGTGTATTACTTTGGAGGAAAGGAGTTATATTTCTGTTTGTGTGAATTTTCCAGGATTTATTTTTTACGCGCGCTGTGCGCGTGCATTACTGCGTGCGTGCGTGCGTGCGTGCGTGCGTGCGTGCGTGCGTGCGTGCGTGCGTGCGTGCGTGTGTGTGTGTGTGTGTGTCGTAGTTGGCTTGTTTATTTATTCCATCTATTACATTTTGTATTATTATCGACACAGCCTTATATTAAATAACACTACTGCACCTTTCATTGCATGAACTGCCCGCCACATCGATGAAAGACCAAGGATTTTATTTTTTTTTTTCAGTTTTTCCTGTTTCTTTAGAGCTCTGTTTCTCCTCGTGGTTTTACTGGTGTAAATTTTTTTAATGTTTTAATAGTTTTATTAGTTGTTTTGTTTAGTTTTACTGGTGTAAATTTTTTTAATGTTTTCTTCTTGTTTAATGCATGCGGTCATTTGGGTGTTACAAAAAAAAAAAAAGAAATCATTCAAAATATTTTTAATTTCCCAAGGCCATTACGGCCACTCCTTCTCATTAGACCTTCGTTACTAAGAATGTTTCCTCACTTGAACGCTGTTATTAGGATTTGTCTTGATTTTCAATGCAAAGGAATGTTTACAGTTATTGTTAGATAGAGTACTGGTTGATTGATCAGTTGGTTACTTAATTTTACTGTTTGATGTTTTATGACGATGAGTTGCTCAACTGCTTGATTACGATGGTGGTGAGTGTTTGATTGACTGGCTACTTGATAAGTTACTCTGTTTGATTGACTGGCTACTTGATAAGTTTCTCTGTTTGATTGACTGGCTACTTGATAAGTTACTCTGTTTGATTGACTGGCTACTTGATAAGTTACTCTGTTTGATTGACTGGCTACTTGATAAATTACTCTGTTTGATTGACTGGCTACTTGATAAGTTTCTTTGTTGATTGACTGGCTACTTGATAAGTTTCTCTGTTTGATTGACTGGCTACTTGATAAGTTTCTCTGTTTGATTGACTGGCTACTTGATAAGTTTCCCTGTTTGATTGACTGGCTACTTGATAAGTTTCTCTGTTTGATTGACTGGCTACTTGATAAGTTTCTCTGTTTGATTGACTGGCTACTTGATAAGTTTCTCTGTTGATTGACTGGCTACTTGATAAGTCTCTCTGTTGATTGACTGGCTACTTGATAAGTTTCTCTGTTTGATTGACTGGCTACTTGATAAGTTTCTCTGTTGATTGACTAATTGATTAGTTTCTCTGTTGATTGATTGTCTAATTTGTTGGTTTCCCTGTTGATTGTTTCATTTATTTAACTGATTAGTTTCTGAGTTGATTGATTGTCTAATTTGTTGGTTTTCCTGTTGATTGTTTCATTTCTTAATTGATTAATTTCTCAGTTGATTGATTGTCTAATTTGTTGGTTTTCCTGTTGATTGTTTCATTTTTTAATTGATTAGTTTCTGAGTTGATTGTTTGAATGTCTATTTGAATAGTTTCTTCCATGATTGTTTGATTGTATAATTAATTAATTTATCTCTTGAATGTCTGATTGTCAAATTGATTATTTTCTCTGCTGCTTACTTGCTTGCTTGATTAATGGCAATTATTGCTCACTTTCTTTTTAGTCAACGGCTTTTCATGCTCTTTTTTTACATTTAATGTTATCCGTCCTCTGTTGCTCTTTCTTCTTCTCCATCTTTGATTCTCTTCTCTACGTTTCGCACTGCCATCTGTATCCCTCCCTTCACCCACCTCTCTTCCCTCCCCAATCCCTTTCCCTCCAGCCTCCCTTTCCTTCTCAATCAGACTGATTCCACGCTTCGTTCGCAAAACCAGCAAAATCTCCTAGCGCCGACAGAGCCTTTTCCCAATGATCTGTATTCTATGACTCTTCGCGTTCTCGTAGGGACAAGAGACTCCGAATTCTCGCGACAATCAGAGAGATTCCCCGGGGAACGAGGGGCCGTGTTTTTCGGTGGGCTTTTATAAACAGCCGAATACTGGATCACATTTTCTAGGTCCAGACCCAAATTAAATCGAGAGCAAGGAGAAGACAGAAAATAACTTGGCCTCGGGAAAGCCATGCTCTAACCCTATCATTGCCCCGCACTTGTCTTAAAGTTGCAAGGGAGACAATTCTTTTATGGAAGCGTATTGGGTTCGGAAATCAAGTAAATTGTTTTTAATGTTTAATTGTTCTTTCCTTTAAGATATATATATATATATATGATTAGCATGTTTATGACATAGTTTGGTAAGATTAGCAATATTAAATCATTAAAGTTTATTCATCATTTTTTAAAAAAATCAATTAGTCAAACGGACTTTAAAATAATACATACATCTATTATCGATTAGAATTCTTTTTCAGGTTTTTTTGAACATTGAAGTCGGGTGACAAATGGTTCACAAATCTACTCCGCACACAAACACAAGGTAAACTGTTGCACTATAACAGAGCGCGCACACACAGTATATCGATAAATTTATAAAGACACATACATGGCACCAGACACATAGTATATCGATAAATTTATAAAGACACATACAATAACATGGCACCAGACACATAGTATATCGATAAATTTATAAAGACACATACATGGCACCAGACACATAGTATATCGATAAATTTATAAAGACACATACATGGCACCAGACAAATAGTATATCGATAAATTTATAAAGACACATACATGGCACAAGACACATAGTAAATCGATAAATTTATAAAGGCACATACATGGCACCAGACACTTAGTATATCGATAAATTTATAAAGACACATGCATGGCACCAGACACATAGTAAATCGATAAATTTATAAAGACACATACATGGCACCAGACACATAGTATATCGATAAATTTATAAAGACACATACATGGCACAAGACACATAGTATATCGATAAATTTATAAAGACACATACATGGCACAAGACACATAGTATATCGATAAATTTATAAAGACACATACATGGCACCAGACACATAGTATATCGATAAATTTATAAAGACACATACATGGCACCAGACACATAGTAAATCGATAAATTTATAAAGACACATACATGGCACCAGACACGTAGTATATCGATAAATTTATAAATACATAGATCACCACCACACACTTTCGACAAGGTAATTAACTGGAATTTGAAACTGTTCATCAAGTACCTCAGACTAACTTCACAGTACGTCTTTAAATGGTGACGCTGTTTTGAATTTTGAATTACACTTTTAAATTATTTTCACGAAGAAAAGGAAAGAAAATGTAGTGCGTATTTGTAAAATTGTTCTATTTTTAGTTTTCACTCTTATACAAGCGGACTTTGCTTTAGTGACATATTTCTTTCTCTGGCTCTTTCTTATTTTAGAAACAAGCAATTATTCTGCTAGTATTAACGGTCAGTCGTCATTTGGTCATCCAAGTTCTTTATTTCAATAGACAGAATGTGGTGTTCTGTTGAAATAGCTTAATACGTTCTTCATTTTATTGTTTTAAGAATATTCAAAAATATTTTAGGAATGTTCAGATGTACAATTTGGTGGTTCTCTGCTGAGTGCAGGAGAGGGTGACAAGTCACGTGGTATAATTCATAATAATAATTCAAAGGCGGTGGCGTGAGGTATTAGATTCTCAACTTGCAAAATCATTTCGGTATATAAAATAAATAAATAAATAGTGAGTGCTTGTGGGTGGAAAAAGCAAGGTATGAAAACATAACGTACACAAATTTTAAAGATTATTTAGACAGGAACGGTGAACCATACTGATTCTCAGCCAAGACAGTGCTTGACTGAGGGCATATGGATGCTGTGAAGATCTTGCAATTACGACAACGAAAGACAAATCAACTAGGAGATTCTCGATGTCCTTTCCCCTTTTTTTTTTATCCCTCTCCCCTCTGATTTTCTTGCTCTCTCTCTCTCATCTTCTCATCATGCTTTCTCCATTTATGTCTGTCTGTCTGTCTGTCTGTCTCTCTCTCTCTGATTTGTCTTTTTTCCTATTTATCTCTCTGCCTATTTCTCCCTTTTTCCTCTCTCTCTCTCTCTCTGATTTGTTTTTCTTCCTATTTATCTCTCTGCCTATTTCTCCCTTTCTCTCTCTCTCTCTCTCTCTCTCTCTGATTTGTCTTCCTTATTTATCTCTCTGCCTATTTCTCCCTTTCTCTCTCTCTCTCTCTCTCTCTCTCTCTCTCTCTCTCTCTCTCTCTCTCTCTCTCTCTCTCTCTCTCTCTCTCTGTTTCTGACATTACTTCTGCTTCTTACACATGTGCAGACAACGCGCGTGCGTTCATACTCACATATAGACACACATACATACACTACATACATTTACACATACTCACATACATACATAAACACGTACACGTACACGCACATACGCATACACACACAGACATATAAACATACCCACACATATGCACACAAACACACACTCACACACACACACACACACACACACACACACACACACACACACACACACACACTCGTTCCCTGACTATAATGCAATAACGAAGTTGCGAACTGTTTCATTACTGACTTCGGAATCTCTAAATCCGTTACGTACATTCCACTCTTAAAATCAGAAATTTAGATATTTTTTTCTCTCTAAGACTTGTCTTTTTTAAAATCTTTTCTCAACGATTTTCGTTCGTCAGTCTTCACCCACAGCCCCATCTATCTATCTATCTATCTATCTATCTAACTATCTATCTATCTATCTATCCTATCTATCTATCCTATCTATCTATCCGTCTGTCGAGTTATCTATCTGTATCTAACTATCATCTGTATCACTCATCTATCTCTCTATGTCTATTTGTCTGTCTCACTGATCGCTCTCGCATTCTTATTTTTCAGTTCCTTTACATATTTCTCAGTCTCTCTCTCTCTCTCTCTCTCTCTCTCTCTCTCTCTCTCTCTCTCTCTCTCTCTTTCTTTTAGAATCTCTCATCTCTGTGTCAACATACATCTACCTACCTATCCATCTGTATCATTCATCTCGGTATGTCTGTTTGTCTGACTGTCTCAGAGATCGCTCTCGCTCTCGCACTTTCATTTTATTAATTTACTTTATCTCTTTTTGTTCACTCTTTATTTCTATCCCGTTTCTTTTTACTCTGTCTGTCTGTCTGTCTGTCTCTCTCTCTCTCTCTCTCTCTCTCTCTCTCTCTATCTCTATCTATCTATCTATCTATCTATCTATCTATCTATCTATCTATCTATCTTTGAAACACATCCACATGCACGTCCTCTCTCTCTCTCTCTTTTAAACACATCCACACGTACGTACTCTCTCTCTCTCTCTCTCTCTCTCTCTCTCTCTCTCTCTCTGATCGATATCTGTCTTCTTTCTATCTCGATCTCGATCTCCCTCCATCCATCCTTCCCTCTCTGCCCCCCACCCCCACCAGAGTCCTATCTTTTCATTAGCCATGCGACTCTTTTCCAATCAAGGTTTAATTCTCTGCTGGGCCAGGCTTTCCGCCGAAGTTTCTGCGTGTTTCAGAAAGGAGTTTTCTTAGTTTCTCCCAGTCTTTGTTCATATAGCTTGTATTTTTCTACGAGTCTTCGTTCATATAGCGGGTGTTGACTTTTACTACGAGTCTTTCTTCATATAGCGGGTGTGTACTTTTCTGCTAGTCTCTCGTTCATAATGCGAGTGTTTACTTTTATTTCAAGTCTTCGTTCATAGAGCGAGAGTGCACTGTCTAAGAGTCTTTGTTCGCATGGGGAGTGTTAACTTTAATTACTAGAAGTCTTTGTTCATACAGCGAGTGTTTACTTTTACTACGAATCTTTGTTCATATAGCGAGTGCTTACTTTTACTACACGACTTCTTTCATAGGGCGAGAGTTCACTGTCCACGAGTCTTCGTTCATTTAGCGAGTGTACACTTTTCTACGAGTCTTCGTTCTTATAGCGACTGTGTACTTTTCTACGAGTCTTTGTTCATACAGCGCGCGTGTACTTTTCTACGAGTCTCTGTTCATATAACAAATACTTACTTTACGAAGAGTATGACTACCGCGATTGGTGTGCGAGTTATCATGCCCATCTTGAGGTTCATTACAGCTCTGTATTTTTACTTCTTGACCATTTTGTGTCTTCATGCTCATCTTGAGGTTCATTACAGCTCTGTATTTTTACTTCTTGACCATTTTGTGTCTTCATGCTCATCTTGAGGTTCATTACAGCTCTGTATTTTTACTTCTTGACCATTTTGTGTCTTCATGCTAGGCTGGCGTGTTACTATTTTTTCTACAAAATGTTGACTTTTTACTGAGTTTTTTCCATTACATGTAGTGTTCAATAGTTTTAGCACTAATATGATTTTTTTCTACGAGCTTTTTGAACTTTTTTGCTATTATAAAATACGGCCGTTACGTCGATGTTCGCTATGGATTTTTAAAATACTTTAATCGCTCATTATTTCTTCAACGAAATAGTGTGGGTCATCTGTACATTAATTACTAATATATATATATATACGTCTTTATTACTGATAAGACATATACGAGCTTTTAAAATGAGTTATTATCACCACATGTTATATCGTTTATACCAGATTTTATCATAGGTTATTATTACCACCACATTTTATTTCGGTTATAAGAGTTTTATTAATATAATAAGTTATTATTACTATTACATTTTATTTCGTTCTTACGAGTTTTTTTTTTTACTATAATCAGTGTCTTGCTTTTACTACCTCATATTATTCTGTTATACGAGTTTTATTAATTTAATCACTGTCTTGCTTTTACTACCTCATATTATTCTGTTATACGAGTTTTATTACTATAATGAGTTATTATTACAGCTACATATTATTTCGGTTCTATGAGTCTTTAGTAGATTTATCTTTCTTTTGTATATTTTCGTTGTACTTTAGTTTTAGTTTCATGTACGGTGCTGCGGTTTCCGGTGGTTAAAATCAAAATCGTCAATACAAGTATAAATTTTGTTTATCTATTTTTTCTTTTTAAAAAAAAACAACGCATTACCAATATATTTTTAATTGATCCAATTATTTATCGTGCTTATTACTTTTCTTACTACACTCATTTGTTATCATCATTCCTCGGAAATCGGTATGACTGGGAATTGTTTGACGAGTGTTACGAAGATGTTAATCCTCCATGAACCTTAGGCTAACCCCCAAAACACACCTTCTGGCTGGCCACACGCATCGGAAAGAAGGAAGATAGTGTAGAAAAGAAGAAGATAGCTCTGCGCCCCCTGATAACGTACAGCCAGGTATATTAATTAATTACAGGTGACAGACTACAACATGTAACAAGTAAATAAGCCATGCCAAGTAGTCCAAGTATCAATATAAAAATATATTTAAGAGAAATAAATAAGGTAGAACTGTTACAGATAGTGATTAGTTCGATGGCTATAATTAGATTGATAAATGTGTCTCATTCGTATTGATGACCGTGTAGTGTAGTAAGAGATAATTTGCTTGTGCATGACAGTGTTGTGCTTATTTGAGTCATGTTTTTTTGAGTGTCATTATGAGAGAAGCTCTGGTAAAAACTCTGAGAGAAACTGTACAGCTGTTGACTTTTTGGCCACTTAACTTAGGATTTGCCTGACATGTTGTCTGTGGATCTGTGGTAGAATAAATTTGCCTATCTCCCTATTTCTTTACTTAATATTCATATATGTGTTGCCAATGTTAACTTGACCTGATCTTAGGCACTGCTTGTGATGATATTTATGGAGTAAACAACTCAGGTAAAGAATATGCTAGAGCTGCTGATGTAATCTAAACCAGTTTTAGGTGGATGAGTAGTTTTTATTATCCAATGCTTAAGATTTACAAGAACAATTACTTAACAATTCCAATTAATATCACCATTAGAGTACACGCTTTACATTGCTTAACAATTTCAAATGCACGATGGCCAGCCTTTTGCATGGGACTAAAGGAACATCAACACTTGAAAAAAAAAACAAGTTATAGGTACACAATATGATAATAATTAATTAAACATCAAAACGTTATTTTAAAAATACGATAAACTATACATGCAGATCTTAATCTGGACAGAAATAGCTCGTTCGTATTAATTGTTTCTCCCTTCGTCTTTAAAAAAATCTTTCCCTTCATCCGATCAAACTGAAAACGAACGATCAAAATGTTCTTAGGCGTTTGTATTATTGATGTTCCTTTTTTATTTTCATTATTCTATTCTAAAATTAAGCTTAGTTTTAATCCTCAAAAAATCTTTAAGAAAGAAAGGAAGGAAGAGAGGGAGGAAGGAAAGAAAGAAAGAAAGAAAGAAAGAAAGAAAGAAAGAAAGAAAGAAAGAAAGAAAGAAAGAAAGAAAGAAAGAAAGAAAGAAAGAAAGAAAGAAAGAAAGAAAGAAAGAAAGAACATGTGTCCAAACATAGTTGTGCAGCAACACGCTCTAATGCGCCCATACAGACACAAGGAAATCAGATGGCTCTATGTGTCACTCTAGTCTTTTCCTAAGATTCCCCAAAGTCAGCGTCCACAAAATACATATTCCCCATATTCCCTTTACTTGGTGTCCGAGTCCGGAAAATTGCCGTCTGTTACTGTCTCGGTGTTCCCACCTTTACCCCACCCCATCTCCCTCCCGACACAGACAAAATGGCTGTGAATGTAACTAGCCACTTTCGGCTCTGCGCGAAGTAAGCTGAGTCCCCCATTAAATACTACCACGCTCCGTTGCCATAGTAACAACGACGCAGGCGAGTAACTCTACACTGCAACTTAGAATGAAGTGACGACTCCGGGAGACGAAAATTCATCATCCCGGGGTGGTGTAATTACTGGGTTAATAACTCGTACTATCACCGTGTCTGTTCGTCGCCATCTTTATTAGGACTTGGTGAGTGTCACTTGCTTAAAACCAATGTACAGCGCAAATCTTGTGAGTAGTATGCGCCTTGATCGCTCTTCCTCCACGGACCTGTCATAGCCTGCGCCGTCGGCTGACTGTAATTATGCAAATTATGCCCGGGTTCCAAATTACGACATGTCGTGATTGGACTAAGATGGCGGGCGGCCGGAGGCCGGTGAAGACACAAAAGGTGTCGGCGCTTTGTCATCGAGTGAGAATTGATGATGCGAATTAAAAGTCGCTCCCGTGCGACAAGGGGTCCAAACGAAACGTGACGTCATGAAGAATGGGATTTGTGGGTTGCTGAATGAAGTGCACGTGTTAATAATGCAAAACCGTAAGACCGAAAAGAGACGCCGGCACAGCAGAATGAAAATGGTGGAAGCCTAGGCAATGAAGTTTATGATGGGCCTGGAGAAGTCTGTGTTTGCCAGAAGAGCGAGACATGTAGCGTGAAGTAAGAAGACACAAGATAAACAATATTAATTGCAATCCTGCTGAGGTCGCGTGGAACATGAAGATCTGGCTTGCTCGAATTCAACTTCCAACTAAGATGGAGATTCGTTAGAAAGGACAGGTAAATTATGTCGGAATGAATTTCTAAGGATAACCATCTGAACCACACCAACCCCTTTTCCTCATCTTCCACCACCACCACCACCACTCCGAATTAACGTCCTTTGGCGGTCATTCCCACACGAACATGATCCACTCAGTCAAGCTGACAAAACTGTTTCCAGTGAAATCGACTAATTATGCTACAAACAGTCAGTTTGTGTCTGTCTTGTCTTCACTTCATTTGTTGCAGACGGCTTAATTTCAGTTTCTATTCCTCTCTTTCTCCCTCACTCACACACACACACACACACACACACACACACACACACACACACACACACACACACACACACATCGGTGCAACTAAACAAAATGTGTTTTTAATACCAAAAATGTGACGCGAGCTTTCCTCTTGTAACTTATTGAAAGTTAGAAAGTCATCTGCGTTGAAGAATGTCCCTTTAAGGATGCGTTTCTTGGAAAACATTTACGTCATTGAACATTTGCTTGTGGTAGTTGTTTTACTTAGGAGAAACAGATTTGGGTTAACCTTGATTTGGTTCATACATATTCAAATAATTACTTTTAAAAATCTGGTTTGGAAAGTGTTAAATTTGCTGCGACTTTGTCCCCGTAGTACTAGTAACAGCAATAATAGTAGTAATGACAGTAGAAGTAATATTAGTAGTAATGACAGTAGAAGTAATATTAGTAGTACAAACATGGTATAGTTGTCGTAGTCAGTGAAATAAAATGTTCTATAGTTTCTGCCCATTAACCTCCATCAGCTTCCCATTCATAGTAGCATTAGAGTATCAGTGTTAAGATATCAATACCAACAGCACTAAGTTACAATAATAATACAAACATACATACGTGCTTTTATTAGCTTTTCGTATTATGACATCTCTTAGCTTTTTTCTCTTAGTTTCGTATCGTGGCCTTAGTAAGCGCTTCGTATCGCGACCTTTTTAAGAGCTTCGTATCGCGACCTTTTTAAGAGCTTCGTATCGCGACCTTTTTAAGCGCTTCACAGTCGAGCCAGCTAAACGCAAAATCGGCACAATCCGGAAACGCTCCCCAAATTCATCATCAGCTAAATACGAACGAGTTACCGCAGGCATCGTTACGGTCATTTCATCACTACCATATTTCCCTCACTTCAACAATCTTCTCACTACAACCATCTTCATCACTACCAAATCTTACAATCTTCATCCCTACATCTTGACGCGGACGGCCTCAAAATGAACAAACTCGTCTGCTCTGTTCTAATTATGTTTGATTTTCTTCAATCGTGCAACAAACAGGCAAATATCTCATCTTGTACGTGCCTGGGTCCGGGTAGGTCAAGATAGTTAAATAAATTTACATATATTTTTATTAAATTTTCATAAAATACAGCGATGCAGTTGAAAGTTATTGTCAACAGAAATATCCCCACTCACTCGTACACCACGAGCACGAGTTATCTTTTCTTAATAAACCGTATTCATACTCAAAGAATGACAAGAAGAAAAACAGCAACACACCGAGGCTTTCCGATCACAGAGTCGCAAATCTCTTCTACTTGTCAGTGCAGCCATTGTGAGTGAGTGCAACCCCCCCATTAGCTCAAACCTCGTTCTCTATGTAATGCCCGTCCAGAGTATGCGAACATTGCTGAGAAAATTTACAGCTAGGCATTACGGGTACTCGATACCCGATAATCATCGGAAGAAATGTTTGGATCGACACTTCTCACTTTCGACCCCCCCTCCCCCTCCCCTATCCATTTATACTTTTCTTTCTCTCATTCTGGATTAGGCGTCTGTTTACGGTTCGAGTCGGTGACGGTTGAAGAATTTGATGGCTTAATTTTCTCCCCATTTCTTTCTTCCCCCCCCCCCCACCCAACCTCCTCTCTCTCCCTCACGCCATCTTTAACGTAGCACGTCTCTCGCTTTCAATCACCTTGGCAACTATGTCACGTGCAGTTTCTATCTACGTCATCACGTAGGACTCATAGGTGTTCCTTTCTGATAACCACACTAGGCAGACATTTGTATTTTGGCGTCATTCTAACCGGACGTTTTGCAGCTTTTCTCCGTCAAATGGTGACTAAAATCAATGATTTAATAAAGTGAATTCAAATGAAAATCACTTCAAAAAGGGTCGGGTCCAGATAGGCATGTTACAAGTGAAAACAGCAAATGATTCAAAGCAAAGAGTCCATTTGTTCCTTGAAGCAAGAGATAGTTTTAGTACAGGTTCACATGAACCAATGCCCATTCTAGCCGGTACACCAATATTTTATCAACAAATGTCCACTTGAACAAGTATGTGATTTGACTATGTGCAGATAATTGTGAACAAATGTCTAATTTGAGCTAGTGCAGATAATTATGAACAGGTGCCCACTTAAACAAGCCATGCACATTCATTCAGACGCGCTGAGCAAGTACGTTAATGCAGAAATAGTTTTGCTTTTGTCAAGTTAATATTGTCAATAGTAAAGAGTGTGTGGCGTGGTGTATCTTGACCTCGAATAATCTCACATTTATATAAGCACTTGCTCAAATGGCGAACTTGCTTAAAAGGACACTTGCTCAAATGGCGCACTTCCTTAAATGGACACTTGCTCAAATGGCGAATTTACTTAAATGGACACTTGCTCAAATGGCGAATTTGCTTAAATGGACACTTGCTCAAATGGCGAACTTGCTTAAATGGACACTTGCTCAAATGGCGCATTGCTAGTTTCATCGCTTGCGAATATCTCGAGTAGTCATCCTTTGTTTAAACAAAGTATTGTACAACAGATCATGGGAAAACACACACACACACACACACACACACACACACACACACACACACACACACACACACACACACACACACACACACGCACGCACGCACACACACACACACACACACACACATTATATATATATTGTTTTATGTATGCTTTTTTTGTTATATGTTTGCTTTTGTGTCTGTTTTTGTATCTGTGTGTATTTGTATGCGCATCTTGGTTTGCCTTTGATATTGTTTATTTGACTGTTTTTGTCGATGTATTCCTTTAATTTCAATCATTTATTTATTAGTGCGCTTGTATTTTGTTAGTTTACTTGTATGTTCATATGCTTTCTTGCTCTGTTTGTGTGTTGGTACACTCCTTAACTGGTTGCTTATTTGCTAAATTAATATGTTCCGTTTCCTTTATTTCTTGTTGTTTTGCTATTGTGTGGCTCATCACTCTTAGACACTAAATCTAGTCCCTAGCGCTGAAACAGAAGTGATGACATTAATGTCCTCTAGTGCGTCACCACGAGTCTCTATGCGTACCAATAACCACAGCCACATTCTGATTTCTGTCAAATTCTAAATTAGGCACGACCGCGAATAGGCTGAATTTAATTATTGCACCGTTTCAAAATTGTCGTTATTTGGAGTGGATTGACCGCCACTGACTAGCACAGAGGAAGATCGTTGGTAACAAAAGCTTGGATCAGATTAGAAGACCCTTGTAGAGTTGTGGTTTCTTCAACGGAGTCAAGTTTCTGCGAGCGGTTATAATTACTGGTAGGATGTTGGAAGGTTTCTTTCTCTTGTAGTTTCTGCCTATCTTTCTTTTTGATTTCACACTCTTTCTTTCTTTCTTTCTTTCTTTCCTTCCTTCCTCCCTTCTTTCTTGCTCTTTTCTTTCTTGAACTTTCTCCCTCCCTTCTTCCTTCCTTCCTTCCTTCTTTCTTTCTTTCTTTCTTGTATCTTTCTCCTTCCTTCCTTCTTTGCTTGTACCTTTCTTCCTTCTTTCTTTCTTTCTTTCTTGTATCTTTCTCTTTCCTTTCTTGTACCTTTCTTCTTTCTTTCTTTCTCTTCCTTCCTTCTTTCTTTCTTTATTCCTTTCTTCCTTCCCTCCTTCTTTCTTCCTTTCTCCTTCCTTCCTTCCTTCTTTCTTTCTTTTTTCTTTTACTTTCCTTCTTTCTTTTCTTTCTTCTTCTTTCAAGAAAGATGCTACAAACTAAACCCAGATTTTTAAATGACTGGCTAACTTGAATGAGTGTTGCAAGTATTCGCAGACTAGTTAAGGGAAAGATTCACAAGATCTTCTTGGGTGCAACAGGCATGATGGCTTTAATATCAATCCATACATCCCAGTGATGTTAAATGTCTGTAAATGTAATATCATCCATACATCACAGTGATGTTAAATGTCTGTAAATGTAATATCATCCATACATCACAGTGATGTTAAATGTCTGTAAATGTAATATCAGTCCATACATCACACTGATGTTAAATGTCTGTAAATGTAAACTGGTAGGGGATCGAAGAGAGATCGATCAAGGTAGCGTAAGATTCCAAAGTTGTCTGATATGAAGAAATGACAGATATCAGTGGAAATCAGACATCACCAGACCTATACTCTATCTAGCCTGTGTCCATGTCTAGGGATTTGGCTTG
This sequence comes from Sinotaia quadrata, assembly GCA_028829895.1. Lineage (NCBI taxonomy): Eukaryota > Metazoa > Mollusca > Gastropoda > Architaenioglossa > Viviparidae > Sinotaia > Sinotaia quadrata. The sequence continues at coordinate 18,739,135 of CM054179.1, forward strand.
CTAACGGACCCTTCCAAGTTTAAAAAGTGAAGAGATTCTAAGCGCTTTGATGCCTAATATACAGATCTGTCATGTGGTTAATATTTTGAATCTTCTAAAATCAATAAACTGCAATGGTGGCATTTCAGAACTTAAGAAGGTGCTAAAATCGTTCTAGAAACAGAAAATGGCTGAACTGTTTTGAAGGCATGATTTAGCAGCTTGCTTCCAAGAAGAATGGTCCATTTCAATGGGAGATGAAAATGCGATAGAAGAGAAAATTACATTTCTGGCGTTTGACGGCAGTACCTCCTTCACGACTATGACGATACGGTGACTTAATGTCGTAGACCTTTGAGGACAGATCACCACATTGTGTCCTCATGTCCTAATGTTGTGAGCTAGATGCCACTCAACAACATGACTTCCGTACATTGTCAGCTAGATGCCACTCAACAACATGACGTCTGTACGTTGTGAGCTAGGTGCCACTCGACAACATGACGTCTGTACGTTGTGAGCTAGGCGCCACTCGACAACATGACGTATGTACGTTGTCAGCTAGGTGCCACTCAACAACATGTCGTCCTTATAGTTGTGATTACCGAAGTTGTGCATTTTGATTCTCCATTTTTCCAGTGGATTCCAGCAAACTACGCAATGACGGGTGCAATTTTTAAAGAATAGGTGATTTAACGGTACATTTAGGTAGTTGAAATGGAAAATCCGTCTATCTGTCAAACTAATCATGCAGTTTCAATCTGCTCATCTGTCTGTCTATCTATCTATCTATCTATCTATCTATCTATCCGTTTGTGCATCTATCTCTCAATCTTTCTATCTAACTTCTCATTGAGCAGCTATCTCTGCACCAATTCATCATCCTATCTTTAAATTGCATTATCCATCCATCATCTATAGTTTGCACACACACACACACACACACATTCGCTCAATATAAAATATGAAGCCTTCATTATTTGATTGGTTCTGGGAAATTTGAAATTTAAGTACATGTCATTTTTGTAATCAGAGGAATCGGTGAGTACATTGTAACGAAGAAGGGAGGAACGACCTCAATCAACGTAGCAATAATACTCTTTAGTGCAAAAGAGTTAACAATAAATAAACATTCATTTCTTATGGAAAATTTTGTGGTAATAAATTAGTACGCACAACTTCGACTTCATGACCTCGAAAAAGTCTCATTGACAATAGCAGTCAGAAGAAACAGAGACGAGAGAGAGAGTGAGAGAGAGATAGAAAGACAGAGACGAAGAGGCAGGGGGTAGAAGAGAGAGAGAGAGAGAGAGAGAGAGAGAGAGAGAGAGAGAGAAGTGAGTGTTTCCTTTTGTTCTGGAAACTGTCTTTAATACATGTTCAGCGGGAGTGTGGCAGAAAGTAATTTAGGTCGTATTGTCACGCGAGTGTTGGTTATGACAGAACGTTTTCATCAATCTTCTACACATGCGGCTTCTGCATTCGGCTCTTCAGACAAAGGGAGACCTTAGAAAGGACCACCATCCGTACGCCGATTTGGCTTAGGTTATTCATCAACAATGGGTACTTCTTCAAAATAAAAATAAAATGATCAAGAAAAGCATTTTTCAATTAAACAAATAATAATACAAACAGAAAACTTAAAGAGATATATTTTTGAACTGTACTGTTCTGAGAAAATTATATCATACTATTTCATTGTAGAAAGTAAACTGTGTCACTGTAGAAATGCTATGTACCGGAAAGCTTCTTGCAACAAAATGACAGCTTCAAGAAATAGACACGTCTTCCAATTTACAATAATTAAGAGAAAGAATTTTTTAAAAAGAAAAGAAAAAGTGTAAGATAACAACAGAAACATTAATGACATGTTATTTTATTTCGAGTAAACAAATAAGGAAGCACTATATTAATTGTGTCTCTCTTTCCATCGTTTTGGTGCTACTATTTATAGAACTGTTTTCAGTGTTATATGGGGTTTGCCAGGCTCATTTCATTTGCTATGTCTGCTGCAGGCTTGGACATCAAGCCAGACTTTTACCGGGATTTCTACCTGGAGCGTTACCATAGAGATGGTGCACATGCGACATATCAGCGGCGCGGCTCCCTTCAACTTTGGCAGTTCCTCGTGGCACTCTTGGACGATCCTTCCAATGCTTCCTTCATCGCGTGGACTGGCAGAGGTCTGGAGTTCAAGCTTATTGAACCGGAAGAGGTTAGTGTATCAGGAGGTTTAGTCGCTCGTTCACTTATTAATTTATGTCGGCGTTAGTGTTTAAATACAGCAACAATTCGTTCACTTGGAGAATACTGTCCTAGGGACAGACATAACCACCCCCACCACCCCAGTGACATAGTTCTACAACGCTCTTTTTTAACAACCAATTTTTTTTTGTCGAAAGTGTGTTCCTTTGTTGCCTCTGTCATCCACATCCCAAATTAAGTGATTGCCTATCGATTATATTTATGGATGTTAAAGCAGTCTTTGCTTTTCGTGTGGTTGGGTATGTGGAGGTGTGGGTGTGGAGTGTGTGCCTTCCTGATAGAGTGTTTGCAATCTTTCATCTACGCATGGAGTGATTTATAGGGAAGTAGAAAGAAAGAAAGAATTTACATAAATGAAAGAAACAATAACCGAATCAGAAACTCTTGTCACTTCCATGCAACAGCAAGCAGCAACACTTCCACTGAGAAATTCCAATTTAAAAAACAAACAAACAAAACACTTCCACTGAAAAAACAAACAAAAAAAACACTTCCACTGAGAAATTCCAATTTAAAAAACAAACAAGCAAAACACTTCCACTGAAAAAACAAACAAAAAAAACACTTCCACTGAGAAATTCCAATTTATAAAACAAACAAACAAACAAACAAAACTCTTCCAGCAAACAAACAAACACAACACTTCCACTGAGAAATTCCAATTAAAAAAAAAAACAAGCAAACAAACTTGAAGAAGTGGAAGCTAGAGACTTAACTTTCGCGTTTAGTTATTACAGAGGTGATACTACAATTATCTCCCTTCGTGTCATTATACTCACGCTTTCATCAACAGGTGGCGCGGAGGTGGGGCATGCAGAAGAACAGACCGGCCATGAACTATGACAAGCTGAGCCGATCACTGCGGTACTACTACGAGAAGGGTATCATGCAGAAAGTGGCAGGGGAACGCTATGTGTACAAGTTTGTCTGCGACCCAGAGGCACTCTTCAGCATGGCGTTTCCTGACACGCACCGACCTTACCTCAAGACGGACATGGTGCCAGGGGTGGGGATGGGAATGGGCATGGCAACGTCGAAGGACGACATGTACCTCAAGCACGGAGGGAGTGCGGGCGGGGGTGGAGGAATGGGGTCAGGCATGACATCTTCCGGCATGGGAGGGGGGCGGCTGGGCCACTTAAGCTCCCCGCAGCACGAGCTGTTCAAGTCCATGGCAAGCAACGCCGCCGTGACCGCGCACCACCACCAGCAGCAACAGCAACACCACCACCACCACGAGCTGTTCAAGTCTGCGTCGGCCGCTGCGGCTTCAGTCAGCAACCACCTCCAGCACCATCAACACGACCTCTTCAAATCCCAGACTGTCAATCAGGCCCACGTGTACCATGGCCACGCCCACCAACACGAGCTCTTCAAGGCGTCCAGCGAGCACCTCATGACAGAGGCTGCTCAGCCCCTTCAGCTGACGTCACCGGAAAACTTGCACGCCCGAGCTCGTTCTTACAACATGGCAGCTATGGCGTCACATCCGGCAGGCCAGCATCTGACGTCAGAGCAGCATCGACTACAATACATGCAAGAATTTCAGAGAATGTACGGTGCCGGACCCTATGTAGAAGGATGTGTATATTAACCTTTCCCCCATTCCCCTCCAAATCCCTACTTTTTTTCAAAAAGATGTGTACTGCCTTTGTAAATTGTAAATAAGTTTATAATGGTGTAACAAGTGTCATTTTCAAGTTCAGAAGCGATCTGATGGCAATAGGTTGCTTTGGCAATTTTAAAGTTGATGACAGGTGAGAGAATATTCTTGACACAACTAGTGTCAAAAGTGTGCCGTTATAGATCGAAACTGGAACATTTGCTTGCTGTTGAAGATGAAAACAAAGTGTGAGAAATCGGGAAGCAGTCAGCTTTGGAGAACCCTGACAGAAAACCTACTAAAATACTTTCCTCATTTTTGTCACCGGAGTTCCATCAGGTAAACCTGATGCTTGAAAAATAATTTAAGTACCACAAAGTAACCCGGATGTTTGGAGTAATAAATCACAGTATCACATTGTAACCCGGATGTTTGAAGCCTGTGTTGGAGGAAATGCCAGGCGATTGAATCCAAACTCTCGACATTGAAAGGAAGTAAAAAAAACAACCAAATGGTTAATTTTGTAGGTTTTAGAACAAACACACATGCCGTTTCACTTAAGCACAGCAGAACCTACAACTACAAATAAGAACTAGGTCAGTGAGCAGGTAACTACAAGGACTGACGTAAACTATGACGTCACACACAAACTCACTATTTAATGTATATATGTGTACTAATATGTAAATCGTAATGCTGATTTCATTAAATTGTAACTGTCTATGATGGGGTCAGTTATTATGGACAATATGGTAATGAGTAAACTATACACTACTGATGTATCTACGAATGTACCATGATGCGGTCAGTGACTGTGAACAATGAAGTAGTGGACAAAACTACCCAAACTATGTTTATGCATGCATATATATCTCTTCCAGCAGAAATTTGTTATGGGCGATAACCTTTGTTATGTACTGCTCTAATTTACAATGAAAACCAGTAGGATAAATCCATGGAAAGGAAAATTCAACCAACGTAAAGCAACGAGGATAAGTGAGAAAAATATTAATAAAAGGCACCCCCCCACACTTCATTCCACTGAGTCCTGAACTATTGTTGGACTGTTTGATAATTATAATCTTATACATGAAAAAGAAATTAAATAAATAATTTTAACTGGCCAATTTGTTGCGTCAAATAGAATGGCAGTTATTCTCAAAGGGGAGATAAATATTTTACCTATTAATATGTAAGAGGATTGAAAATAATATTCTTTTCTTATTATTCAGCTACAAGCACGAAACGTACCTGTTGTTATTGAAGGAATCCCAGAGAAGAAGTGGGGTTTAGATTTAATTAAAATTAAACTAGGTTTTGCAGATTAAAAACGATGTCTAGAAATGAAACAAAAATTTAGTGATCTATTTAATTTTATCTTATTTATCTAGTTATTTGTTTCCTGTTTTATTTTTTCCCACTTTGCCTTGTGTTACTTTTGTTGCGTGAGGTATTTCCTAAGCGACTGTAAATATTTCATCAGAACATTTTAAAGAATTATTTCATCTTATCAATTATAAGAAAATATTTTATGTTTATTGTACACTTCAATAAAAGTCTATTTTGTTAGATTTAAAATTGTTTTATAAATATCAAGATTCGCCTTCTGCAATTTTTGTTGTTGAAAGGACTGTATCTTGTCATTAATGTTAAATTTTTACAAGCCTATAGCCGATGTTAACAGACACAATCTATTTTCTTATGTTAACTGTTTCTCAGTTATTTTCTTACGTTAACGGTTTCCCTATTGTCTTGCATTAACTGTTCTCGATTCTCTTGTCTTATGAGTGGTTTCGCAACTATTTTCTTGTTAACTGTTTCCGATCCATTGGTTAATTTCCCAACTATTGTTTGTCGTTAACTGTTTCTCACTTTTGTTTTACTCTAATGTTTTCCCTCCTTTGTCTTACATTAAGTTTTCACTCAGTCTTACATTAATTTTGCTCCTTTATTGCTTTATGAGAACTTTTCTCAATTATTGTCTTAACGTTAACTGTTTCTTGTTGTCTTGCTTTAACTCTTTCCTAACTATTGTCTTACTTTAATTATTTCTCTTTATTGTCTTATGTTAACTGTTATTATCGCGCTGCTTCCCAGTTAATTTTTCTTACATTAACTGTTTCCCATCTGTAGTCACAGACCAATTTAAGTTATTGTCCCAGCTTAACATTTTCTCAGCTATTGTCTTATGTTAACTGTTACCCAACTATAGTCTTACGTTAACTGTTTCGCAGCTATTGTCTTACGTTTGCTGTTTCCCAGCTAATATCTTAGGTTAACTATTTCCCAGCTAATAAAAAGTAATATCTTATATTAACTATTCCCCAGCTATTGTCGTATGTTATCTGTTTCTAAGCTATTGTCCTAAATTAACAGCTTCACAACTATTAACTTTGCGTTAACTGTTTTCTCCAAACTATTATTTAAATGTTAACTGTTACCCATTATCTATTGTCTTACAATTACTGCTTCCATAATTGTCTTATGTTAACCATTTCTGTCTGTTGTCTTACGTTAACTTTCCCGGCTAATGTCTTGCGTCAATCGTTCCCCGGCTGTCTTGTTTTTAACTGTTTCCCAACTATTGTTTTAACTGCTGTGTCCAAACTATTGTCTTACATTAACTGTTTTCATATTATTGTCTTATGTTAACCGTCTATAGTCCTACGTTAACTGTTTCCCGTCATATGTCTTGTGTACTCTTCCATCTTTGTCCAACGTTAGCTTTTTCCCGGCTAACGTCTTGCGTTAACTGTTTTCCGGCTAATGTCTTACGTTAACTATTTCCCGGCTAATGCTTTACGTTAACTGTTTCCCGGCTAATGTCTTACGTTAACTGTATCCCGGCTGTATTATTTTAACTGTTAACTGTTTTCCGGCTAATGTCTTACGTTAAATGTTTCCCGGCTGTATTATTTAAACTGTTAACTATCTTCCGGCTTATGTCTTATGTTAAATGTTTCCCGGCTAACGTCTTACGTTAACTGTTTCCCGGCTGCAGTACGATGTTGTCTGTTTCCGTTAATGTTAATGTCTTCAATTAGTTAAGTTTTAATTATTTTCTCACTTTCTCTTCTATTGATTTTTCATTACTGACTTAACGTTAGTTGTTTGGAATTATCTATGTGTTTTCTTTTCTTTAAACATAGCGATTGCACTTTGAGTAATTTTGTTCTGTGTAAGTCTTCTGAATAAATTATACAACTCGCTAAATGCTAACTATTCACTGCTGGGAAAGCTATTACTTTCATTTCTGAAAACATTTTTTTCTAGATAAATTTTTGAATAGTGGGTGTCAGTTTTGTACATTTTAAAATCGTGATTTAAATTGCAATTAAGTGAAATAATGAGTGATCTCAGATTTGCCGTGCTACGATGTATAACAAATTGTAGAGTGCATTTAATTTGATTTGGCAATGGGTTATGATTGCATTGTTTAACATGTGATGCGTGCTAATCTGTTCACTACTTTTATTTATTTGACATGCAGATATCTAATAGAAAGTATTTTTTTAAAATTTTCTTATGGTATCGATCAAAGTGTGTGTGCGTGCGTGCGTGCGTGCGCAGTGACCATGCATAGCATTTTGGGACTTAAGCATTTTTTTAATTATTATTTTAAAGCGAGATTATATGTTATAATAGAGAACATATTTAGTTGGGAAAATAGAGAAAACCTTTACTATTTTTTTCCATTAAGTATTTTGTTGTATAAAGTACGTTTTATCTAGTACTTGTAACGTCTTTTTGTTGAGAGTGGGGGGGAAGTGCATTATATTGAGAAACACATAAGCCTCTTTAACGTAAACACTATAATTAATTCAGAAACAATATAAGTACTATTAAACTCATCATTCAAACTTCATCCACACTACAACAGTGCAGTTTTAAAAAAAATGTTTTATTCACTTTTTTTTTTTTTTTAGGGTGTGGTGGTGGTGTTTCTGGGTTAGATATAAAATAAAGAAATAAACAATAAAGTACTGTGGTCAAGTCTTTAAAATTAAGTTGCAGGATGACTACGTCATAATTATGCAAGATTATCGATTATGTTTGAAAACCCACTAATTTATAACACTGTTGTCTTAGAACTGTTTAATGCGATTTATGTCCATCCGGACCACTCAAATAAACGCATTTAATTTATAATGCTGCTGTATTAGAACTGTATAATGCGACTTATGTCTGGCCCGACCACTCACACAAGCCCACTAATTTATAATGCTGCTGTATTAGAACTTTATAATGCGACTTATGTCTGGCCCGACCACTCACACAAACCCACTAATTTATAACACTGCTGTCTTAGAAGTGTATAATGCAATTTCTGTCCAGCCCGACAACTCAGACAAACCCAGTAATTTATAACACTGCTGTCTTAAAACTCTATAATGCGACTTATGTCCAGCCCGACCACTCAAACAAACGCACTAATTTATAATACTGCTGTCTTAAAACTCTATAATGCGACTTATGTCCAGCCCGACCACTCAAACAAACGCACTAATTTATAATACTGCTGTCTTAAAACTGTATAATGTGACTTATGTCCAGCCCGACCACTCAAACAAACGCACTAATTTATAATACTGCTGTCTTAGAACTGTATAATGTGACTTATGTCCAGCCCGACCACTCAGACATTCCCACACGCACACAAACACACAATACACACTCAATATATATTACTTGTCCGATGCATAGGCATTTATCATTTCTCTATCTACAGATTTATTTTCATTTCTTCATTCACAGGTTTATTGCCATGTCTTCATACACAGTTAATTTCTATTTCTCGATACTCACGTATTTTTTATCTCCCCATATATATATATATTAATTGTCATCTTACCACTTAGGTCTTTCTCATCTCTTTACAAATATTTCTTATCTCTCCATATATAGTATGTCTCATCTCTTCATACATAAATATTTCACATCTCTCCATACACAAGTATGTCTCATCTCTTCATAAATATTTCTCATCTCTCCCATACATAAATATTTCACATCTCTCCATACACAAGTATGTCTCATCGCTTCATACATAAATATTTCTCATCTCTTCATACATAGGTGTCTCTCATTTCTCCACACAAATATTTCTAATATCTTCACACATAAATGTTTCTCATCCCTCTGCTGACGTAAGTCTTCATCTTTTTTCCACACTTTATTACTTAATGCGTGGTAACCTGCTGCATATATATATATAGCATCTCAAATTATGCCTCGCTAATCTGTCACAGATCTCACGTCTTTGTGTCTACAAATCTCTCGCGCCCATTTTACGCAGTGCGTGTGTTGCAGTGTTTTATTTCCTCACTTCCAGTATTTCTCCCGTCTGTGTCATAAAATCTCAGGTGTCTCGCGTAGTCTCATTCATGTGTTTCTTGAAATCCCTCCCTCTCTCAGCCCTCCGTTCTCTCTTTGTCTTCTGTCTGTCTGTCTGTCTGTTTTTCTGTCTCTCTCTCTGTCTGTCTGTCTCTCTCTCTCTCTCTCTCTCTCTCTCTCTCTCTCTCTCTCTCTCACACACACACACACACACACACACACATTCTCTTCCATCTCGTGACTCTCTCTATTCCAAGTTTCTTAGGCTCTTCTCTCTATGCCTCAACTAATCCAGACATTTGTTAGTCCCTCCTCCCTGTGTAGCATGTTGTCTCAAATCTGTTTTCTGTACAGTCTCATTTGCGTGTCTCACATATTCCCATCTCTCACTCCTGTACTCTTTAGTGTTTCCTGTAGTCTCCTCTCCACATCTCTTCCTGTCTTATCGCCACGACTAGTTTTGTCTCGTGTAGTCTTTTCCTACCTTACGTCTCCTTTAGCTTCATCTCTAAGTGTCTCACCTGTGTCTCACCTTTAAGATTCATTCACTTGTCTTGTGTCTCGCGGGTCTACTGCAATCTCGTGGACCATTTACTTCACTGCTTCGCATAGTCTCACCTCTGTGTGTCATGGTGAATAATCTCCCCTTTCTGTGGTTTGTACCTCGTCACAACAGCCACTGTCTCATTTGTGCCACATCTTTCTGTCCTGCATCTCTGTGACGCATGCAGTTATATTCTCGTCGGTCTCAGGTGTCTGGACACTTGTTCCGTCAAAATTTATGCACACTTCTAAACACGCTGACAGTTATCCATGAACGCTGACGTTGCGATATGCTGTCAAGATAGTGATAAATCACTGATCGATCACCGGCAGAAATTCCAACGCCTGAGCTCGCGCCGATCGCCACTCTCTGCAGTTGTCCCGCTCGGCCTGCAAGTCTTTTGTCCGACTACCACCCTCACCCACCCACCCACCCACCTCTCCCGTAATCATTTACGTGTACTTGACTGCTCGTTGTGGCTCATTTATTTACTGATGTCTTTTACTTGGGAATTTTGACACCGTTAACTGAAAATCATTATAGGGTGTGGGGATTGTTCAGCACATTGGCATAGATGATTATGATTGCTGTTCGCTAGAAATGAAACCTAGTTGCCATCATTACAATTTTTTCCCTTTTTTCTTGTCAAAAAAACATTACATGTCTATTACTTTCCTTTTCTCTTGTCAATAAAACATTACATGTCTATTACTTTCCTTTTTTCTTGTCAATAAAACATTACATGTCTATTACTTTCCTTTTCTCTTGTCAATAAAACATTACATGTCTATTACTTTCCATTTTTCTTGTCAATAAAACATTACCTGTCTATTACTTTCCTTTTTTTCTTGTCAATAAAACATTACCTGTCTATTACTTTCCTTTTTTCTTGTCAATAAAACATTACATGTCTATTACTTTCCATTTTTCTTGTCAATAAAACATTACCTGTCTATTACTTTTCTTTTTATTAGTAATATTTTGTTAAGTTGTTACTATTAAACATGCTCTTTCTTTCCTTTTCTTTTTATTTACGGTAGAAGAAAATCAAACCAGGAGTTAGGTCATTACGTTTCGAGTAAGGAAAAAGAAACTCGTCCTGCCCTATGACTAAGCCGTTAATGACGTCATTACGTCAACAACTATGACCCGTTCAGTTCAGAAAGGGCCCATGGAATTCCTTTAGCACTTTTGCAAATTTTAACAAATCAATATTGCTGTTGTTACATTACTATAGTGCTGTTGTAAATCACAGCTGTTTATTTCACTGTTTATCTAATTTTTACACTTTTATTTCTACGTATGCATGAATGTCTGTGCCTATATGTTAATAAACACTTGTGAAGAGTGCACGCAGACAGACACATGTATAAAAGAACGTGTATTGCTAAAAGAGACTGGACAAATAAAATAAAGAATTATATCTAAAGAGAAAGTGTCTAGTTGTAAAGAATGTTAAATTTATAATTCAGATTGTAATATATATTAATATAAACTATAAAAAAAAAATGTCCTCTATATTATTATGAATTCAATAAAGTGATGAACAAAAGTTATCACGCTTGAATTATTTCTTTGCAATTCGTAAGGGTGTCTGAAAGGCTGCACTGTTCTTATAATGTAAGCTGCATGACTGCGTCGGGTCACGTGACAACAGCGAGATAAAAGAAACGCAGAAGAAGAAAAGGAAATCCATGTTTGTTTGCTTTTGAATTAACGTGTCAGAAGAATCATTAAGAAACAGTGTGTATCAATGACGTGTCAGCAAAAATCTCAATAAACGTTAAATATTAATAGAAAAATGACACCAGGTTCCATTAAGAAACCGTTGCTTTAATTTTCAAAAAAGCCGGGACTATCGGGGATAAGATGCCATCAATATTAATTTCCATCCTTCTGAAATTAACTTTTTTCTTATTTTTGTAATTTCCTCTATGACGATCTGAGTCACCTGCATGTTGTTTTGTTCGAATGGGTTTTAAACGTTCATCCAATCAAAACATTTAGAGGGTCGCTACTGTCAGTGGCGTATAAAACTTACAAACAAAGGTGCTTGTTGTTTTGTTCAAAAGTATTTTCAACGTCAAATCCAATCAAAACGTTTAGAGGGTCATTACTGTCAGTGACGTATAAAACTTACAAACAAAAGTGCTTGTAGTTTTGTTCAAAAGTATTTTAAACGTTCATCCAATCAAAACATTTAGAGGGTCATTACTGTCAGTGACGTATAAAACTTACAAACAAAAGTGATTGTAGTTTTGTTCAAAAGTATTTTAAACGTTCATCCAATCAAAACATTTAGAGGGTCATTACTGTCAGTGACGTATAAAACTTACAAACAAAGGTGCTTGTAATTTTAAATTGTTCAGAACTAATAATGTATAAGGTTGAGTGACGCAGTCTTTACTGTCAGTGATGAATAAAACAAAAACTAAAATGTTTGGGGTTTTGTGTAAATGTGTTCAGTGATATATAAAACTAAAACTAAATAGTATGTGGTTTGTGCAAACGTGTTCAGAACTGATAATTTGCTGGACTGAGTGAGTAGTCTTTATCGCCGGTGACGTATAAAAGTAACACTTATGTTTTTTTGTTTTTTGTTTTTTTTTTAGTAATTGTGTTCAGAACTGACAATTTACTGGGCTGAGTGACGTAGTCTTTATCGTCGGCGGCTTACAAAAGTAATATTTAAGATTGGGTTTTTAGTAAATGTGTTCAGAACTGACCATTTACAGGGTTGAGTGACGTAATCTTTATCGTCGGTGACGTATAAAAGTAACATTTAAGTTTGGTTTTTTGAGTGTGTTCAGAACTGATAATTTACAGGGCTGAGTGACGTAGTCTTTATTGTCGGTGACGTATAAAAGTAACATTTAAGTTTGCTTTTTGAGTAAATATTGTTCAAAACTGATCATTTACAGGGCTGATTGACGTAGTGTTTGGTTTCAGTGAGGTACAAACGTGAAACCAAAAGTGTTAGTGGTTGGGTTAAAATGTATTCAATACTTAAATTATCAGGTTGGATGACGCGTGTGAATGATTTGAGAGTGTGACGTATGTGAGTTGTGTGACAGTGACAGGCGTTGGATGCTTTTATTTTTTTTTTTCATTTCCGATGGGCTTAATTCATTTCGCTGTTTGTTTGGTTTTTTGTATCTATTATCTACTTATTTCTGCCAAATGCTGTCTATTTCTGATAATATTATCTCTCTTTTAGTCACGTCGTCGTGGTCTTCCAGTCAGTTTAATAAATTTACATTTATGTCACTAATATTGTCGTCATCTTCAAAAGTTAATGATATCGTCGACTTCTCACTGCTGGCCCATCTAGTCAGTCATATCATCGCTGTCTTCTAGTCAAATTACCGTTGTCTTCTAGTCATATCGCTGTATTCTAGTCAAATGACAATTGTCAAATCATCGCTGTCTTTTAGTCAAATCAGAATTGTCTTCTAGTTTAATGACTTCTAGTCATATCATCGCTGTCTTCTAGTCAAATCACAATTGTCCTCTAGTCAAATGACAAATGACTTCTAGTCAAATCACAATTGTCCTCTAGTCAAATGACAAATAACTTCTAGTCATGTCATCGCTGTCTTTTAATCACATCACAATTATCTTCTAGATATACATCATCTTTGTCTTCTAATCACGCCATCGCTGTCCTCCAGTCACATCATTGCTCTCTTCTAATCACATGATAGCTGTCTTCTATTCGCATCTAGTCATCATCGTTCTCCTCTAGTCACATCATAATTGTCCTTTAGTACTATCGTCTTGCATTCGCATCATCGCTGTCTTCTAATCATTATTAGCATTTTGTACAACAGTTACAAGTAACTGGTTAGCACTGTAGTCTTCTAGATATTTATAGTATGTCAATCTACTGTGGTGCCAAGTTCATTCGGTATTAATAGCATTATTAGAATTCAGAATAAAAACGCACGTGTACATTCCTTTGCGTGCGTGCGTAATTCATATACACTCCCTTTTCACACGAGTCTAAGTACGCAGGGTGTGTGTGTGTGGGGGTGTTTGGCTGAATTATTTTGCTTGTTTCTTTCTTTCTTTTTTTGGGGGTGGTGGTGGAAATTATTTTTTTTTCGGTGGGGTTGTTCTGTTTGGTTTTTTTGTGTGTGTTTTTAGGAAGGGGAGTAACTTGAGTGAACTACCCATGTAAAATTTCAAATCTTAAGGGAAACAACTCAACACCTAATTTATTAAAGTGCTCGTCTTTCCAATTCGCCCAACAATGCAAAACAATGCATACATCAAGCACACCCACATGTATAACATGTTTATTTTTTGTAAATAAAAATACAAAAAACAAACAAGGACTGCTGTGGGTATTTATATCAAAATTTTAATTTTTCTTAATAAAAACATTTAGCTCAATAATATTCACAATGAAAGAAATCTCTCTTGAGCATATGGTAAATGAATCGAGTTTTATAACGATATTGTATGAGAGTGTAACGTATGGCTGTCCAATTCAGACAACATTAAATAAATATACACACAACTTTCATGCACTACTATCCACAGTATCACATTAATTTATTTTTTTAAATCGCTTTACCGGTCTTGAGACTTTGCAATTCCAGTTTGGAGACATGTATTTAATTAACTGCTAGTAGATGTATTGTACAAAAGATTCTCTCTGAACAAACATGTCTGTCAGGCCCAATCACTCCATGCTACAGCTATCCATGGTCAATTGCAGCTGTGACTTTCCATGACTAATGTCACTTTCCATGATCCAATGCATGCTTTAGATTTCCAGGATCAATTTCACATTCCAGGATCAAATGCATGCTGTGGCTTTCCATGATCAATTTCACATTCCAGGATCAAATGTATGCTGTGGCTTTCTATGATCAATTTCACATTCCAGGATCAAATGCATGCTGTGGCTTTCTATGATCAATTTCACATTCCAGGATCAAATGCATATTGTAGATTTCAATATATGAAATTCATAAAGGTGTTCCATGATCATTATCATGACATAGTATAAGATAAATTTCATATTCCATGACCAACTGCATGCTGCAGATTTCCATGATCAATTTCACACCATGGCTTTCCAAAATCTATTTCACACAAACATTCTCAAAATAATACTCTCTCAGATTAGTTAATATCTGATACAAACGTTAAAAAAATAATTAATGCCAGAATTTACATGGATATACAAATGAGAGTGAGTTAGTGATTACTGTTCAGATGAAGAATTTAATGTTTCTAACATATGGAATGTCTTTATTTCCACAAAAAGCACAAACAAGAGAGGTTAATCAAGAGACATACACATACACACTAGTTTGTCATGAAACAAAACCCGGCACAATGAAACAGTGACAGATCACATTTAACTGTGTCCAAATTACACACCTGCTTTCAAAATATCCAACAAACAAATCAGCAAGGACCCATTTTCTTATGCTTTGGCTAGAAAAAATTAACGTAATCAAATGCAATCACTCACAACAACCAATAACACTATTAATACTGAGATACAATAAAAGAGGTCAGCATATTTTAGCTCTCTAAGGAATGAACAAAAATATATATTCTAACTGGGGAAGAAAATAAAATCAATACTGACTTTTGCTAAAACTGCATGGTCCGTTTGTTGATTGTGCAAAGTGTTGAAGCAAAAACAAATATTTACCTGGGTTTTCATATTTTGTTATATTAGTTTAATTGGAAATACTCCACTAGAGTTTGTATGAGGTTTAGAAAAATACTATATTGTTAGACATCTTACAGGATGTCAGCAATTTAACTGCAATAAATTAGGCATTAGTAAAAGCACTGCTTACCAAGCAGTGTCGCAAACTACGTTACCCCCTGCACACCTGAATAATAATATTAAGACCATGGTTTTAGAAAACCCTAAGAAAATTGAGACTGCTATTAGTCTTGCATGGGTGAAAATAATAATCTTTTGAAATTCCCTGTATTCAATGCATCAAGCACACTACACTAACATTATACCCAACACCATAAACACCACTGCGTAATCTTACACTTCTGTATGATTTCTATCCCCTAACCTCACCTTGTTCAACCCTCCACACCATATTCCCATCTCTACTTACCCCTCTACCCACCACCATACCATCCCTCATGTTTGCAAGTGCTCCTGTTAAGCCTCACACCATATTCGATCTCTACTTACCCCTCTACCCACCACCATACCATCCCTCATATTTGCAAGTGCTCCTGTTAAGCCTCACACCATATTTGATCTCTACTTACCCCTCTACCCACCACCATACCATCCCTCATATTTGCAAGTGCTCCTGTTAAGCCTGAACTCAGCCTCAATCCCTTTCAATAAATTAGATCAAAGATAAACAGATGCCACTGCTAAAAGACAATATAAGTGTCACCTGTATATTAAAAAGTGTGCTTTGAATGTATCCATGCACATTAAAAACTAGTTTGGACATAAAGTAAATGCCATCTGACTGGAACACAGTTAACTTTCCTTCTGACTGACTGCACACTTCACTTTATTACGAAATGGTTCATACACCTATGTCATAAAATGTCAGCATGTGATCTATCTGTATGAGAGGTACATTGCACACACTAAAGTTATTTCAATAAATTAGTCTGTTGCCTGGTATTCCACAGAACACAAATGAGATAGCTCAATAAATTAGCTATCTACCAAACAGCCACATGCCATTTAAATATTGACCGTAAATTGCTTGGTGCTTAATTAGTTATATCAATTGTGTTTGGAGTGAGTCAGTAGAACTTTATGAGTTGTACCAATCGTGTCTGGACTGAGTAAATACAAATTCCTGTATGTCCATGCAATGCAATGCAAAGACGTGTCAGTTGAATTTGTAAATTCCATAAGTAGTATTTTCAGCCAAACAGTGCACAGAATAGTGTTGTTCCTAACACTATCGAGAATTAGTTCGCATGGAAGTTTCTCATAAACTAAAGCTGGACATCTTAGCACCTTGCGCCGAGTTGTGAAATCATTCCTCGAATGGTTTCTGCAAGCAGTTTGTCTGAGACTTTCACCTTGCCCAGCACATAGTTCAAGTCATCCTCACTGTGGTTTTCAAATGCTTGATCAGCTGCTTCACGAAACTGCCTAAACAATGAATAAAATAATAATTACAATAATTGTCTTTCTTGTTTCATTCACAAATCTTGAATGTAATTTTGATCTAGAATGCAACATACCTCTTGTATGCACTTACAACTCAGGTATGCTAAGGCAGTGAACAAGGCAGAAATGTCAAGGCACCTTAACAGTAATAAAACGAGTATGCAAGGACAACATAAAAACATCCTTACTTCTAAGGACAAGATGCTTTCATTATATAAGTATGGTTCGGTAGAGGTAGGATGGATAATCTTGATATGTTTCCACTGGTTCCTTTAACCAGGATAAAAGATATTACTGCCCTATTAATGGAGATTATGGAAACAACGGAGCAAAATATCCATCATTACTTTCCACCAATGACTATAGACAGCAACCCATTTAAATCTGATTGAAATGACTAGCATTTAACAATTAATGAAGATCACCATCTAAAAATGATACACAGTTCATACATTCTAGATTTCTGATAAAGATTAGTATTCTGAAATTGCAAAATGAGTAACGATAGTTTTAATGCATAAATTAGATCAATCAATTCTGTCAACATGACTCGTAAGGACAATGGAGTGATGGTTCTTACCCTACTAGCACCATACACTTGACGCGATGTTCAGGAGTGACGCGAACCAGATACTTCAAAGCCTCACCTTTGTGGTCATTCTTCATGCACACTTCAACAAATGCCTGAAACAAACCATGAGGAAAAATAGAAAAATACAAGTCATAACAATGTTATGAAACTATAGTAAAATACTGGCTATCTAATCTACAAAACTAAAAACTTTCCAAAAATTAATTCAAACAAAATCAACATTGAAAACAAAAATCTGAGCAAAATTAAACAAATGACTAGAAAAATTCACAACACCCAACAAAAAATTTCTCCTGAATTCAAAATAATAATAAAATAATCAACAACAAATGCTATCCAGAATTTAATTTAACAAAATAAACATCGGATAAAGTTTGAGAACATATCTGAATGAAAGGTTTTTCTGTTATTCTCTAACAAAGTTTACTGCAAGGAATCCTTATAATCACTTCTACTATTAATAGAAATAAATTATTTCTCCAATTCATGATAATTATCAAACAAACAAAAATAACTTAAGTGATAACTGGTGGAGAAAGCGACAAATTTACCTCCATTCCAACGGGAGGCTTTTTGGTCTTGGAAAACTTCTCGAGTTCTACCCAATCCCCATTTTCAGCCAGTGCATTTGCGCGAAGCCACCAAAATCTGCCAATAACAATGACAAAATAATAGAGTTTAGCGTCCTTTTCAATCCACTGTCAATTCATGAGTGCGTGCGTGCATGTGCAAATAGTTGTTTTATACAATATCACATGAAATAGAAACCATTCTTTTAACTAAAAAAATAAAATCGTATTCTTGATTAGTTTTTCTGCCATATTGCAGGTTTCTGTAAAGGGAAGTAACAATTCAAGGAACATTAATTTCTATTTTACAGGGTTACTTTCCATTCCTATTTAACATTACCCCTCCCCCCATAATTAGACTAATAGAGGATATTTTCAGATTCTTTTCCCTTTGTTCCTTTCAAAATATTTTTGCCAAACTTCAAAATTATAGGTTGTTTCTTTTCAATTTCGAATCTTTGTGCATTTTATCACAAATTTCATGGTTTCTGACACTTAATTTGTTAATTTATAAATGTGAATATTTTTGGATTTATCTCTTTGCTAGCTTTTATTTCAAACAAAAATTTTTAATGGGAAGATAGAGTGACATGTCTTTACCTTGCTCATTTCTTTTCAAATTAAAAAGTTAGAAATAGAATTTTAAAAAATTATTTCACTACTGTTTGCTGTTATTCAGTTTGGTTCCACATTCAGCAAATGAGCAAATTCTACTAAGACACCACAGTGGAGAAGTGAGCAAATTCTACTAATACACCTTAGTGGTGAAGTAAGCAAATTTTCTAAGACACTTCAGTGGTGAAGTGAGCAAATTCTACTAAGACACCTTAGTGGTGAAGTGAGCAAATTCTACTAAGACACCTTAGTGGTAAAGTGAGCAAATTCTACTGATTCTCCTCACTGATAGACTAAGTAACTTCTACTAAAATATGCTAGTCGTAAAACAAGAGATCTTCCTAAAATACTTCAGTGGGAAATGGACAAATTCTAATAAGACACCTCTGTAAAAATGTAAACAATTCCTATAGAAACTAATCAGACGTTAAATGAGCAATTTTCTACTATCTCAGTGATAACGTAATGAGGTATGCAATTTCTACTAAGCGTCTTAGTGGTGACATAAGCAATTTCTGTTAAGACACCCCTATGATGAAGAAAGCAATATCTACTAAACATGTAAGTGGTAAAGTAAATTTTTCTACCAAGCACCTCAGCAGTGGGAAGTAAACAATATCTTTTTAAGTAGTTAAGTAGTTATGTAAACAATATCTACTAATTACCTCAGCAGTGAAGTAAACAAATGCTATTAAACATCTCATTGATGAAAAAGATGATTTCTATTAAACACTTCAGAAATATAATATAGCTATACACTTCAGTGGTGAAATTAGCAATTTGTACTAAACACCTCAAGTGGTGAAGTAAAGAATTTCTAATAATTTCTCAGTGGTGGAGTAAACAATTACTACTAAACACCTCAGTGGTAGACTGAAAAAATTCTTTACCTTTTGTCTGGGACTTTGAACTCCTTTCGCAATTTTTCTGCAGACTGGTAAGCTCCTGCTAGAGTTAGATTATAAATGGTCTGGTGGAGTGACAGGTTTGCGAAAGGCTTTCCAAGCTCATCTTCCAAACGCCTTTGGTGTTTCAGCAGTTTAATTTCTTCTTCTGTTTGCTGAAGAAGACAAGCATTTGAAAAATTGTAGAGGTGCTAACAGACCTTATTTCAAAAAGTCATCTAGAGTCAACATCTTCATGCTACTAAACTGCATATAGGAAACCATGTTGAAAATAAAAACAGCCTAGGCCTGACCTCTACTCAAAAGAATTGTGTTGGGAATAAAAGAAATGTGTTGGGTACAAAAGAATTGTGCTGGATACAAAAGAAATGTGTTGGGAATAAAAGAAATGTGTTGGGTACAAAAGAAATGTGTTGGATACAAAAGAAATGTGTTGGGTACAAAAGAAATGTGTTGGGTATACAAGAAAGACAAATTGTTTCCCTTGAAAACTTCCAGCTTTTCACTGTTTTTTCTGATGGACACTTAAACAGAATGAAAAACCAATGACCCAAATTTGACAAACAATTAAAAACTACAGAAGCAATCTAGTTCACACATGCACAGTTCAAATATATAAAATTCCTGGTTAATTTAGCTTAAATGAAAGAATTCTCTGTTTTCCTTTTGATTAATAGTACCAATATCTGGTTTACCCTTTAAGTACGAGATCAAACAACCCTTGAGATCAAATTCTTGAAAAATCTCTTTAGGCAAGGAATTAATTTTGGTAAATACATTTTTTAAAAGTGTGAGAGAAAATTAAGATATATATTTTTTTAAAATTAAAATATATATATAACGTAAATAAACCAGTCCAGAAGTTTATGAACCATATCCAATAGTTATTTTCTGTGAAGTATGAAAATGAAACACTGGACACAGAGCCTGAGCAACATCATAGTGTTCACAAAAATTAATACCTCAGGGGGAGGTTACTGTCATTTCATTTCTATTGAAGGTCGGCAAAACAGTAAACATCCTACTGACCAAGATTTGTTACAGAGAGTAAAATAGCCTCACTCTGGAGAGGACACTCCCTCCATGTGTCTGGACGGAATTGGTTGTGCTTGATGAGTTAACTCAAGGTGCATGCTATAGAGAAAACTCATGTGGATGAGTTTACTTAGAGGTCATGCTAAAGGGGTTAATTCAATCATGATTATAGTGTTTGAATTTTAATAGATTCAGATATTTTCACTAGCCAAAGCTACAAAATTTTAATAGATTCAGATATTTTCACTAGCCAAAGCTACAAAGAGAGTGTTCCATTAAATGTGCCACTGTGCAAATTGAAAATAAGTAGATAACAAATCAGGTCAATTCTGCTCCTTAAAATAAAAAGTATTTGCAAAATTGTCTGTCCATACTATTGCCATGCAATTGGTAGGAGTTTTCTGACTTTCGGCGCCATTAAAACAATTCTGATAGACTAAGGGCGTCGGGAACTGAGAAAATGACATTGCCTGTAAAACTATCAAAATGTCATTGGCTGTCATGTTTCCAAAGGATGAAGCACTGTATCTCAAATGTCAGAAGATGACATGTCTTTACAACAACATGCATGCAATTGTGAAACTGTTAAATATCAGGTACTATTAGTTCTCAATATAGTGTAAAAAAAGAGTGAGTGTCATATTCTCAGTGTAGTGTGTCAAGGTCACAGTAGACTGATACAGTCTCATTTGAGGTGTCAAACTTTCAAAGCGTCAAAGTGGAATGGTGTGTGCTACTTCTAAGAATCAGTAGGGCAATGTCAATAGTTGTGTCAGTCAAACTATCACTTGTCACAGAAGTTGTGTCAACCATACAAAACACTAAATACTAAAAAAATCAAACAAGGGGACAAGTAATTAGTTTTACTACAATTAAAGATAATTCAAATGAACAGGCTTACCTTTTCTGCAAAAATGTTGCCAGCTCGATGAAAACAGTTGCCAGCATCTTCCAAAATCTTAATGCGCGTTTCCAAGGTCTGCAGATTTAAAAAAATTACCTATAGCTAGTAAACAAAACAAAATTCCCTGAGCAGACATGTAGTACCTAATCTATTTTTTAAAGTTTCTACATAATTCTTATCCGATAACTAGGTTGTCTGTTCATGCACTGGTGTGAGATTACAGAAACATCATCAAAAATTGTGATGTGTTTATATATTTCACTGTCCTGTTATGTACAGGAGAGAACAATTAATATGTCTGTATAGTGCAGTAATGTTTAGGACAAAATTTGGTCAAGAGAAAAGTTTACATTTAGTGTTAATCAATTATGACTGTAGTTAATGATGAATACACTCTTTCCAAAGTTCAATGTATCTAATTTCCTATCATATTATGAACATATTAAGACAGAATAATTCTCATAAATCCAGCATGTTCACTTGTCTTAATATCTAAACAATACAAATGTGAAAACAATGTCCATGCAATGTTTAAATCAGATTTTTCAGTTATTTCTCTTTGACTTTCATTATTGCTTGCTACTTTATTGTACTGCATATATGTTTGGTTTTAAAAAAAAACAGTGTTTGTGTTGCTATGAATACTCTTTAAGTTGAAAATTTGAATGTAAAATCTTAGTGCAAAGTTTTAATAACTTTTCACTTGATAAATATGGAGCATAAAGATTTCAAAGTGTAATATAAAGCTATCCTGACTGGACTCTCCTTTTTGATGGAAATTATTCATCATCATGGCTCACATCAATGGCAGTTCAAGCAATGATCATATGTTAGAACACTAGAAAATGTTTAGTGGAAATTTGATATTCATACTATATTGGACTGGGCTCTGGGACAGATGTGGCAGGGTTGTAACACTTTGCTAATTTAAAAAAGAAAGGTTATAAAAGTCAATGCTACTCAATGTAAATTAAACTAGATATCAAAACGAATGAATATACTAAAAATAAAAACATTTGTTCTATTTATATTAAAAGGCTATAAAGGGCAGTGCTATCTTTAATGAAATTAAAAAGAATAAATTATAATTAAAATAAGAAAATTATATTTCTGTTATGAAAAGCAGTGTTACTCAATCAATGAAAATGAAGTCAAGAAGAATTAATATAATAAAAATTACAAAGATTTATTTTTCAATATTTTCTACTGTTCTTTCATTACTAATTCAAATTATTAAATGTTTTCTTGACTGGAATTTTCATGAACATCGACATCATTGTGAGGTGGAATAAATTTGCCTATCCCTATTTTGGTTGTATTATAAATTGTTAAATTGTCGAAGTGACCCAACTTTGGGCACTCCTTATGATGGTATTTTCGTAAGTGTCAGAGTTGGAGTAAACAACTCAAGTTGAGAATATGCTAGAAATTGCTGATGCAATCCAAACCAGTTCCAACCAGAGTAATTTCTATTATCCAATGGTTAAGATTTATGAGAACAAGACCAGCCAATGGGCTGAGATAAAAAAATTTACATGTAGAGAATTCCATTGTGCAATCTCTTGAATTTGGTGTGGCAAGAAGTCCAGTTAGCTTAATGGTGAGTTAATTGACTGATTGAGAGAGAATGGACTCATAAATATTTTGTGTATTTATGCTATTGATATGTTATGCTTGCATTTTACGTAGAGATTTAATATGTGAGTAGACTATTATTTCTACAAATTGTGAACTATGATGCTTAAATGTAGTATACTAAACATTGACATTGTTCCGAGTGAACGTGTTCATAAACTATTATACTATATTTATTATGCTGTGTGCGTTTCAGGCTAAATACTGTTGCAGGAAACTGTTAGTTGAGGCTTGAATATAAGAAAGAACAGACTTAAACTTGAATAAACTAGAAACTTATTAAATTTTACAGGGAAAAAACAGCCCTTTCTTGTTTTATCTGAATTTTCTGGTTTACTTATTATAAAATGGATGAAATTTGTGCTTTCAAGGAACAGAAATTAAATTCAAAACAATGCGAATCGTCTTTATTATAAAATACTTATATTTTTAGCATAAGATTTAAAGAGCACACAATTAGAACAAAAATTAGAACAAAGCAAAGTGAATACTTAATTTTAAAAAAGCAATAAGTAAGAGTAATTATATAAGCAATAAATGTATAAAATACTTACATCTTCGGTATAAGACCGAATAATTTTTGTGTTTCCCATCTCATTTGAATTGTCTTCTTGTTCCCATAACTGCTCCACCATAACAAGGTTTTGATGACGACAGTACTGCCAAAAGTAACAAATAATTCATTATACAGTGATGAATAGCATTACAGTCACCAGCAGTCACCACTGTTAATCAGAAGTGATTTATATGTGCAATGTCCAAACCAAAATGTTATTAATGGAATAAAAATCTAAACCCAAAGGCAAGCATGTCCATCCCAATATGATGGTATTAGCAATATAAATTTAAACCTAAATCTAATAACATAAAAAATAATTTGAAAAAATAAAAATAAAATAAATTAAAACTAACAAATCAAACTGTATGTATTTATACCTTGGCTTATTTTTTTTCATGAAGTTAACTCGGAATCTGTACAATAATAACTTCAATGCAACAAAAAACCAGATACATTCCTTCAACCACTGAAAAGGTGTGCAAAGAGATTAACGCAATTTCAATCATTCACTGACACTTTGCATGAACAGCTCTATAGCAAACATACACAAAAATCAATCCATTAACAGCTCTATAGCAAACATACACAAAAATCAATCCATTAACAGCACTATAGCAAACATACACAAAAATCAATCCATTAACAGCTCTATAGCAAACATACACAAAAATCAATCCATTAACAGCACTATAGCAAACACACAAAAATCAATCCATTAACATCTCTATAGCAAACATACACAAAAATCAATCCATTAACAGCACTATAGCAAACATACACAAAAATCAATCCATTAACAGCTCTATAGCAAACATACACAAAAATCAATCCATTAACAGCACTATAGCAAACATACACAAAAAATGAAAAATCAATCCATTAACAGCACTATAGCAAACATACTAACTTATACAAAAAAAATCAATCCACTAACAAATGTCTATTCAACTTCATGCTTGCATGCAAATCTAAACAAGCACACATACACACCTGTACAAAAAGTGAGAAGGCAATTGGCATTGTGTGAATCATCATGTAGAACTGACCAGGATCCAAGGTGTCTCGTAGGTGAAGCAAAACTGTGTATACTGCACATATACAGCGAATAAACAACTCAAACTCATATTTATTAATCAAATTTTCCCTTAAATTTTAGTGTGCAGCTGCAATGTCTGTAAATGAAATGAAAGCATGCCATCTGCGTAATGACATACATGTAATTTGTTCCTATCAAACAATTAATATAAAAGTATACAAAAATATATATCAAAATAAATATATTTCATGATAAAAGAAAACCATCTATTTCCAACGATAAAAGAAAAACTCCTTCATATAGTGAGCATCATTTTGATAAGAGTACCATTTTCGAAAATGTAAATACAGACATAAATAAGCACAAATTACTGAAATATACCGTCTTTTATATCACCATGAATAAAATTATCCAAAAAAAGCACTATACAGTATTTTATATCAATAAGAATAAAATTACCCAGTAAAAGCAATATACAGTAATTTAAATCACCATGAATAAAATAACCAGTAAATACAATATACAGTATTTTATATCAATAAGAATAAAATTACCCAGTAAAAGCAATATACAGTAATTTTATATCAATATGAATAAAATTATCCATTAAAAGCAATACTTTATATTAAATTTATTGACTGAAGTGCATATCTGGACTCATAATACACAATTATATGTTTGATCTTAGTGCAAAACAAAAACTACAGTGACTACAATAGATTAGTAATCTTAATATAGTTCTAAAGCTCTTAAAATTCTCAAAACTCCAGATTATGAAGTGATGTTTTGAATAAAATAAAAATCAGGGTACATAGAAGAGTTGCAAGTAATTATATGTTTTAAAGTAAAATGTGAATGTTGCAAGGAATTATATGTTTTAAAGTAAAACGTGAATGTTGCAAGGAACAACTTGAAGTGCTGGCAATTACTCTGTCTAATAAAGGCTTTAAGAAGACTCTAATACAAAAATAAAAATAAAAATAATTCTTGATCATTTTTTAGAAATCAAAGCTTGCTTTGTCAGGCAACTAATAAACAGCACAAGATTAAAAAATAAGATCAGAATATTTGTTTAGACATCAAAACATACTTTAAGATAATAAACCTGTCAGTGTATAAAACCACTTTAAGAAAATAAACCTTTTGGTGTTTAGACATCAAAACATACTTTAAGATAATAATCTATCAGTGTTTAGACATCAAAACATACTTTAAGATAATAATCCATTTGGTGTTTAGACATCAAAATGTACTTTAAGATAATAATCCATTTGGTGTTTAGATATCAAAATGTACTTTAAGATAATAATCCATTTGGTGTTTAGATATCAAAATGTACTTTAAGATAATAATCCATTTGGTGTTTAGATATCAAAATGTACTTTAAGATAATAATCCATTTGGTGTTTAGATATCAAAATGTACTTTAAGATAATAATCCATTTGGTGTTTAGATATCAAAATGTACTTTAAGATAATAATCCATTTGGTGTTTAGATATCAAAATGTACTTTAAGCAGTTCACTGCTTTAGTAATGGTATGCATTACACAAATGTTCTGCCCAAACTTACAAAATTAAAAGTCAAAGTAAAAATGGAAAAAGATACTGTGGCGACTTTACCCAAATCAGTGTCCCCACTGTCAATGGCCTTATTAAGAGCTGGAGCTTGCTGGCCAATTTTCATCAAAAGTGGGACCTGTTCTGATGCACGGGGCTCATTGTCCAGCAACTGTAACATAATGTGGACAAGACATTTGCAGAAAAAGGTAACTTCAAAATTTTTTTTTTTCACTTACAATAATAAGTAATAATGACAAGAGCTGTTTAGTCATATAGTAATCAAACCTATAGCCTGAATCAACAAAGTTATCAATAATATTGGTACTAAAGGCTTCATTCGTTAGCATGATTTATCAAAACACTGACAAAAGGCAAACTCTTATGTTGTTTCCTAGTAAGATGTAATTATTATACTGTCATATGCTCAGAGTGGGTAGGGAGTCTGTGTCTGATTAATAATCACTAAATGAGTTGTATCAGGGCCTAATTTAACATCAGTCAATACTGCTCCGATACAGATGGATAAAAACAAACATTAATAAATTAGCCAAATGGCATAAAGGATGTGACAAGAAGAACAATGTCATTTGAAACACAGAGTTCAGCTTTAGGAAAACTAATTTGACTTTGTTTTGTCTTCAACACATTACAATGGAATTATTAAAATAAAATAATGAACCATAATATCACAAACTACTTCTTACATTTTTCAAAGGCGCCATATTCCGGAAAGATAACTATGATTTTTGTTTATTTTGTATTTGTGTGATAAGTTTAAGTACCAAATAAGAAAACTAACTTTCGTTTCCATTAAGATCATATTGTTACAACAGTAAAGGCAGGAAAATTTTAGGGTCATTGACATTTGAAAGCAGCTAAGATTTCTGATAATCTAGATATATTTTATATTATATATTAAATTGATTAAAACGGTAAATAGCTTACCTATTTATGTACATAACCATGTGGTTTCTTTCACATTTAAAGTTTCACATAGTTGTGTGTAAGTTTTAAACCTGAGCTAGTAAAGGTAGAAAAGTCTGTGAATTACATTCAAGAATATAAACATCGTGATCAGGCTTATTATATTAAAAACATTATATTTAAACTGGCACTTTGTTTATTACTTAACAGTATCTTTGCAGCATAATAACTTAGCCCGTTGTATGTTTAGATGAGAAAAATAGAGCTTCTTTAATGATGGCTGATAATTTTGTCAATATGGTTTTCCACTTACAAAGTAATTTTTTTATACCCCATTTTAAATTTGAGTGTATCTAGATTAGTAAAAAAAATATATCCATTGTAATGAGATAATTATATTGTTTATTTTCAATATATTTTTTCTGGTACAATACATCTAAACCTTACTTAGTTACTATCTAAGTTTTAAATAGAAATGTATGCTTTTTACGTATTTCAAACTCCTATAACATCAACATTTTAATATTTTTTATCTTTTCTTATGTTTTTTTTATGTGAACATTAGGCCCTGTTTTAGACTTTAACAAGTAAAATAATTAGATTTAATCCACTTTATTGTTTGCACTTCATGTCACAAAATGGTACACTTGTCCAGAGAATGAAAATACACATCTTGCAAAGACACAAAGAAAGACAAAATGGTACACTTGTCCATAGAATGAAAATACACATCTTACAAAGACCCAAAGAAAGACAAAGATTAGAATTATTACTTCTTCTACTTACCCTTAGTACAGAAAATGACCTTATCTGCCATCTACCCCATTTCAATAAACACAAACAAATACAAACAAAAATCAATTAACCTTCACCGCAAGCTGCTTTTGCCCATGTTCCAGAGCAACAGAAGCTATCTCTGAGAATGAAACACCAGGACGTTCCAACAGCTTCCGAGATATGACTTTTGCCAACTGTTCTTCATCTACATGCTTTTGCTGGACCTACATTGCACAATTTTTGAAGGACAAAAAAACATGATTGATATTTTGAAAAAATAAAACGTGAATTGTAAAGTTATAAAAGAATAAACAGGTATATCTATGTTTTCTATAAAAGTGATTATTTAAAATTAGCATAAGGTATTATTTAAAAAAATATTATATAATTTAGTAATTCATTCTAGCATCTCTATAGCATGCAAAGCATGAAAAAAAATGATTATGCATAAAGGATTCAGAATGCAATAATCCTTATTCCTTCAGTAATTCAAAATTCATTTATTTATCTACTGCAAGTGCAAGAAAGCCTATACTCTAGAAAAGTTTAAATAGATATTTCATGCACAAGAAAGCTATACTTGAGAAGAGATCAAGTATCTATTTCAAGTGCTGAAATCCTAAAATTTTAGAAGTTAAAGCATCTATTTCAAGTGCAGAAATCCTATACTCTACAAGTACAAGAGTTCAAGTATCTATTTCAAGTGCTGGAAATCCAATACTTTAGAAAAGCTGAAGTATCTACTTCAAGTGCAAATATCTTATACTTTAGAAGAGTTGAAGTATCTATTTCAAGTGCAGAAATCTTATATTCTAGAAGAATAACAGTATTTCAAATGCAGAAATACTATACTTTGGAAGAGTTAAAAGTATATTTCAAGTACAAGAAATCCTATACTCTAGAAAAGTACAAGTATCCATTTCAAGTACAGAAATTCTACACTTTAGAACAGCTAAGTATATTTCAAATGCAAGAAAGTTTATACTCCATAAATGTAAATGTATCTACTGAAAGGAAGGAAGAAAGTTTATACTCTAGAAAGGTTCAAATATTTGTATATGCAAGGAAGTCTTTTGAACTTGCAGTAAATACTTAAGTTATATATTTTTACAATAGCGGCAATCTGTAAGTAATTAAAACCAATTGTTTCCCATGAAATGCACATTACTCAAACTCTCAAAGTAAAGAATATAAACAAAAACAAAACAAAAATTTTAAAAGTCATTAAATGATTATTAAACAAAGACTAAGAAACTTATAAAATCTTAAGAAATAAGATACAATTACTTCTGCTTTTACATTCCACATTCTCTGGATTTCTAATCTATAATACTGACATTTTACTATTTTTTTTTCTTTCTTTTGTTTTATGTTTCTATCATTTGTAACAGCTATATCAATGATTGCTGTTGTTCTGTTAGACTTACAGAAAACTACAATACCTGGTCTTCATGCAGGAATCACTTGATCTGTTCTTATCTCAAAATCTTACAGTATTTTGACTTCTGCTTCTGGTTGGTGCATCCTTGCTCTTTCTGGGATATTTATTCCATAGTTCTCACATAAGTTTCCAAGTACGATTTTTGCCACTTTATTATTATTCAGCCTTTTTCCACAGCTTCTGTTGACTGTCAGTTATGAACCAAGGTCTTACCAAGAATTCTGGGAAATCCAAGGTTTTATGGAGATGTGAGACTTCCAAGGAGCGCTGCTTTTAGTAGTGGGACAATTCTGGGTTGTCCAGGTACTTTATTCAGATAGCCTTCCAACTCAGATGTTATGTTCCTCAAAGATCCTATCGCTGTCTATCACTATAGGTATTGCTTCTGCTTTACATTCCAGTCTCTGGATTTCTAATCTAAGATATTGATATTGATATTTTTATTTTTTTTCCTCTATTTTTGTTTTTGTTTCTATCATTTGGAACAGCAACATCAAAGACTGCTGCACTTCTGTTAGTTCTATTGTTATTAATATTATCATTATTATCATTATTATTATTTAGCAAGGTAACAACAAACCTAATTGTAAATGAAATATTCAAAGCGTACAAGATTTTATCTTAACATGTGCTAATGATGCAGAAAGATAAATTTACTGAAGACAGCAAATGTAGCAGTGCCTAAATGAACACTTACCTTGTAACAGGCCCAGTGAGCCATTATACGACACTGCCCCTCAGCATCCGGAACCTTCAAATACTGACAAATGAGAATGGCCAGACCAAACAACTTGCGCAAGACCAGGCGATCAACAAGCACTGGCATAGTTAAATGTTCGAGTCTGCAATCCAGCTCAGGATTATAATGGTGTCAGTTTTCCAAATTAATGACAAAAAGAAAAATTAATGACAGTTCAAGTCATAAAGACAAATATGTGGTGTTCCAACTGCTTTGAAAGGAAAAAACAGTCAAAATAATTTCTCTTCATTTGCAAGCCAAAATGTGTAAAAGTGCTCTTTTGAAAGGAAAAAAACAGTCAAAATATTTCTTCTTCATTTTATAAGTCAAATTATGGTAAAAGTGCACTTTATTATAGAAAAAACACTCAGTGTAATTCTTCTTCAGTGGTAAGTCAAACTATAAAAGTGCTCTTTTGACATGGGAAATAGCCAACATAATTCTACTTCATTGTTAAGTCAAACTGTATTAATGGTGGTCTATTGACAGAACAGTCAAAACAATTTTTTATTTGTAAGTCAAACTGTAAAAGTGCCACATCTTATTATGAAAAAAGAAATCAGCCTGAAAAATTCTGTTTTATTTGTGAAGTCAAAGTGAACTCTACAAATGTTCTATAATGCCTATGTGAACTGCCATTACTTAATATGAAAATAAGCATCCATGATTGGATGATTTACATTAGTCCAATAACTGTAAGACTGTAAGTTGCAATACTTGATGTGTAACTTTCAAGCAGCTTGATAAATCAGGAATGTAAGTGGCAAGAAACAATGGATAACATGATCTTTAGAAAGCCCCCACCCCCACTTCCCCAAAGGTAAGCACAAAGAGGCAGAAAGCAATGGCTAACTACTAAAGCATTATCACTTTGGCAACACAAACAAAAGGATACTGTGTGTAGGTCAGAGGAATTCCTACTGTGTGAAGTCTGACTTGGTTCAACACCCTCAACATCTGACACATGTTCACAAATGCTTCTGGACGGAAATCTGTCAAAAAGC
This sequence comes from Sinotaia quadrata, assembly GCA_028829895.1. NCBI lineage: Eukaryota > Metazoa > Mollusca > Gastropoda > Architaenioglossa > Viviparidae > Sinotaia > Sinotaia quadrata. The sequence continues at coordinate 18,770,295 of CM054179.1, forward strand.
ACTTGCCAAAAGATGCAGCCTGAGTGGGGGAGGGGGGAAAAAATTCAGAATGGATAAATGAAACATGAAAAATGTTATACGTCTTTTATTTTTTTTATATTCTCTACAAATTATATCTCCAACGTTTAGAAGCAAGGTTTCAGAACACTTCTGTGGTTGTACATTATAAAACATTCGAACTGATAGATATATCATACAGATATTTTAAGTGTTTTGAAATTGTAATATACATAAGACAATAAAAAGAAAATGTATTTAAAAAGAATTAAATAAATAAATAAAAATTGATTGAAATTATATTGTAAGAAATCATTTTGAAATGAGGCCAGAATGAGGTTGGTACAATATATAATTATACTGACTCAAGAGTGGGTAGCGTGAGTTTAATTGTAATGTCTTCCCAATTAATTAAATAGCCTTGGTTCATGAAAACAGTTAATATCAATCATTAAGCTAATGGTCATTCTAAATGAATGTGCCATGAGTTCTACTATAATTTTTTTATTTGTTCATTCTTTTATTGTCCATATGCTCATTATTTATTTTAAAGAAAATATTCCGCTCCACTTTTAATTGCTAGCAAGTTTGGAAATTTGTTAGAAATTACACACTCATATAATAAGTTAAATTATATACAATACGGCATTTTCCAATGCTATAAAATGATCTGTTTGATTTATTTTAATAATCAATTATTTTTCCACCAACAATTTTGTTAAAACATCTTATTATCTTTCTGTTGTGCATGTAAGTATTCATTTCAACACATCAAACTTCATCAAAAATTATTCTGATGCACTTAGCAATCTACTTGTGGTTTCACAAATAAACAAAACAACAAAAAAAAGTTTCATCTTTACAATCAAAACATATTATATGATGTTAAAAGTTATTATATATGCATACAGAATAAGCATACACATCACACTTCTACTATCAATTTGGGTTTAAGATTTCGATATCGATCAATCAAAATTTGATATTTGTAGGCAGTAGGATTGTGAGATTTTGCTTTCAAAGAAGAAAAAGGTATCTACCCTCAAAAGCTGTTTCTGTTTAGCAGGCTCAAACTCATGCCCTGCAGCCTGTATGCATTGGTTAACAGCCAAATCTAGTTTCTCTTTGATCATGCGTAGGTATTCATCAGCCTTCTGGTGTTGTTTCTGTGAAAAAATAATATTGGGATAATTTGGATATCTATCCATAAGTTGTCAACAGCAGGAAAATTCTGCAAACAAATAAAAATTCTAACATGTTGACTTTCAGATACATATTTCTGTTGGCATTTTTCTTATTGAAATATTAATTGAAAGATATTTAATAAACTAAAATAAATAAATAAAAGTGAATTTTTAAGATCATCTGCTGAAACATTTTTTTAATTTCTTGCTGAAGGCTATCAAGTAAATTCAGCCCTATGAATGATTTGTGTCACTAAGCTTTATCACAACTGATTCCTTTAAAATTACTTGCATCATGATATATCTGATATATTAAATAAAGTGGTCCAAACGGTCATTAAGCAGAAAGATACCAAATTAAACTACATGTACTTTCATTCATTTTAATCATACATTTTTACACATGATAGACATTTGCACACAAAATGTATACTAATTCAAATAGTAGAGTCACATGAAATGTGATATAAATTATGCACTTGCATGGCTTTTGCTGAGTGAATTTCTCACTGTGCTCCATATGAATCTATATATTTTCTTACTACAGCCACCAAATACCTGTCAACTACTTCATCTAGATCTGGCACAAGATGAGTATTAAATATGAATAACTGAGTTACACATACAAAAGTTTCACTACAGAATGGATTAATTAATTTATTTTATTAAATCATTGACCAGGAAATTCAAGTTAATAAAACATGAACTGTATTATCTAAACATACTTTAAAAGCATATATGTGTGTATAACTATATATGGTATAAACAGTAGAATCTGATCTGGGCCATTGGTTAACTGAGGCAGTAGCTTATTTGGGACAAATCTTAAAGAACAAAAACAAACTGAAAAATAATCACAATTTGCTTCGTTCATTTGGGAACCATGCCCCTTTAATTGTGATAGGAAATAGTAGATGATGCACTTGTGCGTTGTGTGATGACCATTACCGTGTTCATTGCTGAGTCACCGCTGTTTCAATCAGTAACACACTTTTACCTGTTAAATATGTAGACCCTTTCTAAGGTGACACAGAAAGGTTTGATATTAGCTAACAAAACTGCCTTATTTGACCAAACCAAAAGCCAGCAGCCTGACATCATAGTCATTGATGAATGGTGGAGATAACTGGAATGCCAAAATTTATAAGTGCATTTGTGGCATCACATACTGGAAGTGCTACACCTCACAAACTGAAGAGTTTGCAAGCATCAACAATGAACTTCACTGCTACAATAAAAATGAAGACTGTGAGGATGAAACTGTTGAACAAATTGCAGAAAAAGACCAAAAGACTTCAGAAGACCAGGAAAGTGATGAGGAGGAGGATGACAACAATAGCATGCTTGAGCCTGAACAAATGACCAATCAGGGTGCAAGAAAAAAATACGACTGAATTCCACATTACTTTACATAGGAAGGTAAAGAAGGCAGCCCAATATCTGCACTAGAAACATGCGATGGTTTTATTCAGTTACAGTCAATCAAAAGAATAAGGCAGGGGACACTCGATAAACTCCTCCATCCAGACCTGCCTACCCCCCACCTTAGGAAACCAGAAGATCACTGGTCCAAAACCAGAAGATTTTGAATGGAAACCAGAAGATTTTATGCAGAGTCTGGCTTTCTAATAGAAATACCAATAATATAAAATAAATGCAAAATAAAAAAATAATGTTAATATTTGTAAATAAACTTACCAATAATGTAATGATTAATGCAAAGCACAACAATTTGTCTACATTTTGTCTAGTCTCCATTCCACTGTTTATTTTAGATGAATTTTTGTCAAGCACACCAAGTGTTAGGCAGTTTTATTTAGATATTTCTTTAGACTTCATTTGAAGAAGGATCTTCACATTTCAGAATAATGGGCCATTGAAGTACCGCATCATGATTTTCACTTTTACAGAAATTCATTAAATATTTCATAAATGGATTTTTAAAAAAATATATATTTAACTTTTTATTATCTAATGTACAAGCCACAAAAAGGAACATGTGCCTATTGAAAAATTTTAAGAAAAAAGTTGATTTTTTTTTTAATTGTACCCATCTAAAATATATATTTTGGGAGAACATGTAGAATTTAAAAAAACAAAATTTACTTAAACCTAAAGCATATAGGCTTTCATCCATGCACAACCTTTTAATTTTATGTATGAGAAACTAGTATACCAAATTTCAGGGACATGGAATAATTACAACTATTCAAAAGGGGTCTTGGCATTTAGTTCAACAGAGGAAAAAAGTCATTTTGAGAAAAACACATTTAAAGTAAAATAAAGACTACAGAACTTTAAAAGTGTTCAAGTGGTTTATTTTTTTAAAATAAATATACCCTATCCATACTACATTGGACTGCTCTTAGTCATTTAGCTCTCTCAGAATTAAATATACTAATATTAATACTATATATTACTATCCTTTACATCCTCAGTGTACAGTCTTTTTATTTTCTAATACTACATAGAACCAGAATATTGCAAAGAAATTTTTAAAAAAAATATATTTATCAATCCACATTAATAAAATTTGGAATATATGTTGTCTTTGTTATGAGAAAGCAATACCAGTTATTAGTTTTAGAATATCTGGTTCAGATTTTAATTTATAAATGATTTAAATATATAAAAGTTTAAAACACCTGTATTTTTCTAAATTTACATGTCCATTAGACTAGAGAAAAAACAGTGAAAGTCTTCCTGTAACATTTAAAATGTTATTAAAAAGACATTATTCTTCAATAAGCATGCTTTGTTAATTAAGAATTAGATATGATTAATATTATTTTTAATGTTTTATGCATTTCTTTTGTCTTCAATGTGTATTTATTATCATGCCTTCTAAAATTCTATTATAATAATGTGTGTACTGCGTAATCACAAAATATCAACGGCTAATTTACAAATACATGTATATATATAGGCCTATATATATTTCTAATTTTTTATTATTTTTTTAGCAGAAATGATTAAAATAAAAAATTCGACTAAATCAAAATGTTCACAATTCCGTAAATTACTTTCAAACAAATTTGACTCAGGATCATTTCTTTATCGCCGATGATCTTTTGTTTTAAAACTTGTGTCACTTTTTAAAAAAAAATAAATTTTGAAGCCTTACTTTCATATTATATAAGAATAATTACAACGGATTCTAGAAAAATGATTATTTGAACCTCAATGCGGTTTCAAACATAGGCCTACCGTTATTGAAAACGCCAATCTTTTTCCTAGCATTGCAATATAATTCGTCAAAGTAGCTCGTTTTGGACGGATAATTTCTGAAGAAAATTGCATAGACTGTCTTACATGTAAGTTGAATGTTATTTATTAAAGTAAATATTTCGTAATTGTCACGCATATACTATCGCTACGTGGCCGCCATTTTGAAAAAGCGAACTTCGTCTATCGGTCGAACGGGCAGTAAAAACGTTATGAACCGAATCTGCTTATCCCGCTAAGCTCTGACTTCTCAACATAAAAAAATATTTAAAGAAAATGTTTATTTCACGAGCGAAATTCTGTTTTGTCAACTAAAATTAATAACGGCCGACGAATAAGATTCCGGAAGTGTTAGAAAAGGACTCGTATGCTGAAGAGCTCATAGCAGACGACAGAGAAGCAGTTAGAGTTACGCCGCCGTTAGCTCTATTGAACGCACGGTAAGTTTTTCGTCCTGTCATAATCGATCGTGAAAAAAAAAATTGAAAATGAAAATGAAAGCGGAAGATTTCTTTTGGAAGCGGAAGAGCGGGAGATTCGAGGTAAAAGCGGGAGATTCTTCCGCTAAAAGCGGAAGGTAGGCAGGTATGCCTCCATCATTCAACTGTTATGCATTTGATGCACATGTAAAATTTAAATTGATTTGTCCTACATGTTTTTTTCTGGTATCATTTCTTTCCAGAATTAATTTACAATATTAGAGTAATTTTGTTGCTCAGTACATGTAGATGTATGTTTACCTTTTTACTTACTTTGCCTAATTGGGGCAGCCACTTAAATTGTCCAAAGAGTTATGTTTCTGATGTGTCCCAATTACTTGGAAACCACTGTGTGTGTATGCTGGGGAAGGGGGGGAGGTTGTTTAAATTAAAGATGTTAGTATAATGAAATCCCTGCCAACATTTAAACTATAAATCTATTACTTTAGACAACTTACATAAATTCACAAAGGTAAAAGATTAAAATTAAGACAGGAATATTTCCATCAGTAAGAGAACAACATTTTAAATTAAGTAAAAAGAAAAACGCATACATACAAAAAATATGAATAATGAGCTAAAAAAAAAAAAAGAAAATACCTGGTATTCCTTGTTGGCTTCATACAGCATTGCCCCTGGCTCCATGGAACCAATCTTGAAAATCTGCTCTGTCACAGCTAAACATACAATTTTCACATTATGCTGACTAATTTGATTTACAGAAATTCCTCAACTCAATCATAAGTTACATAGTAACAGCCTAAATTTCAACACTTAAAGCCTAGCATTTCAACTTTTGATTCTTCACATTAACTTATATTAAGTCTGGAACTCAGTAAACAATATCAAATATATCATTTTGAGTTGAATTAAAATTTGCACTTTAATAAACAGTTCTTTTAAAAAGCTCTTAAACTAAATACTTTAATCAAGAAATTAAGATATCTCACACCAACATGAACAATTTAGTAAAGAGTTTAAAAATGCTGAAATGAATTCAAATCAAAAGTTAAATAGCTAAGTAAGAACATAGGACATCATGCTGAAATTAAATTAAAATCTACACTAGATAAATAGATCACAATTTTTCAAATGAAGTACAGGCAAACACTGCTAATTATCTATTAAAAAAAAAAAATTAAAGCAACAAATCAATTAAACAATCATACTTGGTACACGCTGCAAAAACTCATGCACATCATTACTAATGATGCGAAGTCCATCCACCTCCGCTAAAAGATGCACAGTGGAATCAAAGTTGTATGTGTCTATGGTCAAAGAATCTTATTTTTAAATGAAACAGTATTAACCATTATTTTTTTCTTGAGCTTGTCAAAAGTGTAATTAATTTTATCTGTTAGTTAAAACCTGACTGGATAATGCAGTTGCCCCCTCCACATCATTCTGGTTTAGCTAGGTTGCATAATTATTTCAATTACTAACCGAAATTTCAGCTATTTTATTTTAAATTATTTTTTTTTAATCTTTGAACAGGATCTTGAGATTCTTTAAAGTAGATTCATTGCATCAAGAGCTGTCTAATGCAGAAAATAAAATGATTCACAAAAGGCTCTCAATTTTAACTATGAGTTCCAATAATTATATTTTGCAGATAAAAATTTAAACTAATAAAACTATAAACAAGACTGCATGTCTGTACAGATGCATATATGCACACAACATTTATGCATATGCAACACACACACACACACACAAACATACACTCACACACATACCCACACCCACAAACGTGCACACAGATGTAAAAATACACACATGCAGACTATAAAAGGATATTTTATCCAATACTTCTGGGGACCAACCACCAACATAATTCTGTCCCACACAGCTACAACAGCAGCACTGCCACACCTGAAGAAGAAAATTCATGAATTTGGAGGCAACATCAAAATAATAAACAGATGAAGAAGAGCAACAAAATAACAGACGAATGTAGAGGCAAAACAAAATACGAGACGAATGTAGAGGCACAACAAAATAAGAGACGGATGTAGAGGCACAACAAAATAACAGACGAATGTAGAGGCACAACAAAATAACAAATAGACATAGAGGAACATATAACAAATGAGTGTAAAGGCATAATAATAATCAATGGATGTAGACTATAGTGGAACAACAAACCAACAAATGCAGTGCATTTAATAATAAACAGGCTGAGACTAATAGCAAATTATTTAATAATAATCATTTGCATGCATTCAGTTCATCAGATGCATTTATTAATTATTCTGATGTCAAGAATGTTCCTGTAAATTATATCTTGCAAATAATTTTATAAAAATGAAAAGCACATTTTCCTCTGAAATTTATAATAAAACTTAAAAGGAATGCTATTATTTCTCACGTTTTTTTCTTCTCTATCTGTATGTTTAATAGAGCTTTGTTAGGTTGCTTTTTAGAGCAGCTTTATGTTTAACTAGAAGTGAGCTTGGATAATCATACATTTGTTATGGCCGACCATAAATGTTGATATAAAATTACAATAATTTTAAAAGTGTTATAGATTTCATCATAATTTTTGTCTATACAACCTGTCACAGGCTGATAAAAATGTCCGACTTGGTGACCTACTTGTTTGTTTACTTCAAATATCGAGATTTGAAACCCTTGGCTCCTTTGTTCAAAGCTTCCTCTATCGAGATGCTTCTAGAACAGGTCAAGATGTTATGTAACTTTAGGTCCATTGTCCAGGTTCTCGAACCAACTACATACCTCGCGATCAGTCACGTGATACGCATTATGCTTTTCTATAAATATGGGTGCACGCTTCCGTTCCTTTACTGCGAGAACACAATTAGCTATATCCACTGGCTAACTCGGGTCATGCGGCAGCCGACGAGCAGATGAGAATCACACTTCGACTTCTCATAAAGGTACCATTCTATCTAATAGTATTTTGTATATCTTGATTAAGTATGTATTTGTGCTATGTATTATATTATTTCCATATATGCTTGAGCACGGTCCAGAGAAATGACTGAAAAACCTATAAGTTATGGAATATAAATTTATTGTAACTCTTTTTCCATTGTAACTTTAATTTATATTGTTTTAATTCACTAAGAGCCAGAATGCCTGTGCTCGATATGAATTTCTCATGTAATTCAATTATTGCGTGTAATTTTAATTGTAAATTGTGAAGCGCTTTGCTGTTTTGAATTACCCCTTTTGTATGAACATTAATTTAACGTTGTAACTATTTTTATTGATTCATATGTCATGCTGTTAAATGGAACATGCGTGAGACGATCACATTTTTTCTAAATCTAATTGTAAAACGACGCGAGGTCGAATCTCTAATTCAGCGCATTTAAACTGGGACGTGCTTGGGTAGGAGCGTGTTAACTGAAATTACATTAGAACACGTTTACTTCCTCAGGTCGGTCCATGCCTTCCTTTGTCTTGGCTTTATCCTTGCCTTGCCTTGGCTTTTGCCTTTGTTTCCATCTGGTATGAACTGGTTGAGCTCTAAGTGTGAGTTCTATTCCGAGAGTCCACGTCACTGAAAATTCAAGTTCACTAGCTACATAAAAGGGACACCTTTTCCTGTGCGCCACGTGCGTCGTCGCTAGAGTGAGGCTGTGAAAAATAGACTGGCGGACTGAATAAAGAGACCAGGCAGATACAGACAATTACAGCTGAGTATTCCTCAGTGTACATTCAAATATCATAAGACAATCAATTGGCTATTCGTTGGTTAACCCGTTCGCCGTCTTTGGTATCTAATCGTTACCGTCTAATAAAATAGGCACAAACGTCAAGGGTATTCTTTTGATACCATGCGCGCGCATCCTCAGTTCAACAGATGATATGTAAATTAAAGTAACCAATCCGAGGGAAGAAAGTATGTGAGTTCGCTTCAGCATCCAATTTTGTTCTAAATTTTATCATTGGATACTTTAATGAGAATGCTCATGTGACTGAATTCCCGCCTTTGGTAGCGTCACCCTACTTTTCCTTTGTTCAAAGGTGGACGCCATTGTGTGCTTTCATATTTGGGATATTGTGTATGCTACGTTTATCATTCGCCAAGGCAACTTTTGATGTTGGTGTTGGAGAATTTGAAGCCACAGATGGATTAGACTATGACCCATTAGATGAGAGTGATTTTTTTATCACAAGATGAAATTCCAGCCCCTATTGACATTTTTCATGAAGGTCACCATGAGGCGAAAACGAAACCCGGTCTGTCATGGCGTAGCGTGTGTGCGTGGTGCGTGCATCTGTGACCAACGCATGGAGAATCCCCCTTTTACAGTCAGCAGTGGAGTACAAAAACCATTTGCAGAAAATGCTACAGTTCTCAATATTTTCCAAACATTTTCCCCAGAAAGTTTTGTGCAAAGAATTGTCAAGTACGCTAATATTTATGCCGGTATGCGAGTAATGCGACCGATCTTTCCTTCGTAGATCCTTCCTTCGTAGGTTCGATTCAAACAATGGCGAGATACAGAGGTAAGTGAACTTTATCAGTGTTTGGTTTTTTTTATTTTGATGGGAATAGATAGAAAATCTTTTATTGATCATTACTTTACAAGAAATGAAACATTTTATAATAACTAAATAAGTCTAATTCGCAAAAGTCACGACAGGCGTAGATCTGTTTGTGCTAAGCTGTTACATTTTTCAGTCTTTGAACCTAGCAACAGTATCCAAAAAATCAAATTCTTTGTTGATCATTTCAGACAAGTATTTTTATCAATTTATGTGCCTGGTGAAAATATTTGTGTGTATGAATCTTTGATGCTTTGGAAAAATCGTTTGGGTTTTAGACAGTATATAAAATCGAAACGTGCTAGATTTGGAATCAAATCATACGAAATCTGCGAGAGTACTACAGGGCATGTTTTCGATTTTATTTATGTACACGGGGAAAGACACTTGTACAATTTGTGTGACAGTATCATAAATGCATATCCAAGCATGAGAAAAACAATAAACTGATACAAGAAAGTTTTCTTTCACTCTCTATGTATTCTTCAAGTGGACGTGAAAAATATTTCTGGACATCAGTTGGATTTGTGCTTCATAACTGATTACATTTCCAATTGGATTATTTATAAATTATCTTCTTCATTTGGGATTTGTGGAAACAAAGTGTATTCTTCAAGTGGACGTGTGAAAAAATTATCATGGACATCAGTGGGATTTGTGCTTCATAACTTTGACTACATTTCCAATTGGATTATTTATAAATTATCTTCTTCATTTGGGAGTTGTGAAAACAAAATGTATTCTTCAAGTGGACATGTGAAAAAATATTTCTGGACATCAGTGGGATTTGTGCTTCATAACTTTGACTACAATTACTATTTTATTGCCTATTCTACATTTGTAAAAGATATAAATCTTCTCTTCTCTTGTTTGGTAGGGGCTGGCATTATATAATTTCTGTGAGTTTACTTCATCATTCCTTTGGAACTTTTCAACTTATTTTCTGCATCTGGATTTGTGCTTGACTATCTTTGACTACATCTATCATTACTTCAGCTGAATTAAATAATTTCAGTAATTTTTCTTCATCATTCTTTTGGAATTTTGAACTGTGACTTATACTTCAAAAAAACTTTCTTCAGATAGATCTCGGACACTGTAGCCATTGAGTACAAGTACGTGGTGTTTGTGTGCTTGATGTTCCATATAATAAACAGTTTTGGATCAGGCTTCTGATGAGGCGAGACCCTGGATATTTCTCCTAAATATCCAAAACATCGCCAAAACATTCCCACAGCACTTGGGGATGTAAAGCCTTCAAGGAATATGACACCCATGCAGAAATTCAACATGACATCGATGCAGAAATTCTCAAGTTCAAGTAAAAGGTAAGAAAACTTTTTATTATTTATTTATTTTTAAATTTTAAATCAATTAAAAATATTACTTTATTATTTAATTAGTTTGTCTAGATTAATATTCAATTAACGTTTTGAATATCCGTGCAAAATGATCGTCGCTTTTCGCGGTTTTTTAGGGTAACCTTTAGAAAAATCGTTCAGCGGCAAAACTGCCTGACACCGTGACGTCGCGCGAGTTTTTCATAGCCGACGGCGAACGGGTTAAACGATAAGGCATGTACGCGCAAAGAATCGAGAAATAGACTATTCGCGCTCGTATTTGATTATTGTTAACTTGTTAAACTTTATTAAATCTTATTTTCTTTGTTAAAACCTCTTAGTAGTTAATTTTTATGCATAATAGACCTATAGATTTTCTTAGATTGAATGGGGGCGAATGAGCAGAATGTTGATAACGAATGCATATTAATTTAGAGGAATTTAACTGTTTCAATCTAGCTAAAGTTCGCAATTTATTAGTTTGTAAATTTGTCATCTGTACTACAAGACACACTTTTAATTAGTCAAATGGTAAATTGAGCAACCAGTCTGCATAGGATATGAGAGAAGGAATTAATTATATTTAAAGTCCTTAATTATTCTAGGGCAGGGTCTATAAATAAATACTGGAAACGTAACACAACCCTAAGATGCAGGGGGGGGGGGAGATAACAAAATTGTACTATTTAAAGTAAAACAAACAAAAACAAGAATTGGGTCAGACAGAAACAACACTCATTCATTTACAACACAAAGTCACAAACGATCACAAACGCTTCAGTGAAAGTGAAATGATAGAATTTCCACTGACCATGCTAGCTGTTGGGGTTTAGCTGATGTTTTGGTGTCAAACTCCCCAAATCTGTTCTGTAAAGAAAGATTAAAATACAATTAGGCACAAAGATTCTCTGTTCCTTACTTCTTGATATGGTAAGCATTAAGTCTTTGGTATAACTTAGTAAAGATTTAACATATGTGTAAAGTTGTGCATTATGTAGTGGAGATACAAAAATCAAAACTGTAAGAAGTCTAAGGTTCAAGTTTATTTACTCACGAAGAGATCAGACGAGCCCAGCCAGATGTGCCCAGTGCTAGTAAAGAGGACAACAAATTTGTTGTTGAAAGATATTGCCATGTCTAAGTACTCTCCAATATCTTCACAGTCCATCCGAGGTTCCTATAACATTATTAAATCTAAATGTATGACATTATTATGATGATGGACTGGGTGGTATAATACATTAATCAATGTATCTTACACAATGAGGAAGGAAAGTAATAACACATTTTCAAGGCATCTTAATAACATTCAAAAAGTAGCTTAAAATGCGTTCTATCTGTATTTAAAACAATATAAGTACCAAAGGTGTGTTAACTCAATTTTTTCCAGAGACACTTGTCTAAAAGCCAGTGGTATATTGGGCTTCAATCATCATCAAACAAGCAAATTTAACACATTTGGACTAAAGATGAAAAGAACATTAAGACACGAATTTCTCTAGAACTATAAATCTTACAGACATGGTTCAAATATTAAAAGAGGAATTTATATACAATTGGGCTGAAACAATATTTTTATGCTTACCTTTTACAGTTTTGCATACTATTATTATATAACATTTATTACAAAATTATTTAAATGTTTAAAGTGGTACAACTTCTATCAGTGCAATTTGCTTTACAGTGTGTGCGTGCGTGCATGCGTGTGTGTGCGTGCATGCCTGTGTGTGTGCGTGCATGTGTGTGTGTGTGTGCGTGTGTGTTTAATTTACATACAATTCTGCCTACAATTCAGAAAACAGTTTAAGGTTATATTTTTAGTGTAACTTGTATATAAAAAGAAAAAAATTATTATAACTCAATGCATATAGCATTTATACACTTACAATAAATTGTGGTATTTGTATGAATATACACATATTATTATAATGGTAATATGCAAAAGACATTGGGCATGTGCATGCACAGACAGCTAGGAACGTTTGTACAACTAATTACATTAGCTTTCAGTACTGTACTTCCATTCACAATACAAAGATTTTTATTGTGCGTAAGACTGCTGTAGTTCATCAAATCCAGATACAGTCCACATTCTCCAACTGACAGTAAGCAACTCAATATCCCATGAAGTAATGCAAAAATAAACTCGAGTCAACATCACTTACATGTTATATGTTGTAGTCTGTCACCTTTTACTTACTATCCTGGCCTGTATGTACCAGGGCTTGAGCTATCTTCTAGAACTATCACTCTTCTATTCTGCATTATCTATCATTCATCTTTCTAATATGTGTAGCCAGCCAGGAGTGTTTTGGGGATTAGCCTAAGGTTACAGGTGTGTAGTAGTGTGGCCTTAAGATCTGCATATATTATATTTTCTTGCCCTTTTATGAAGTCTTATTCACATATAAATTATTCTGAAATGCTGAAGAAATAATATTTTTAATTTGATTTTACTGTAAATCAATGGGATGACCATCTACTAATCTAAACCTGTCAAATAAAATTTGAAAAGAAAAGTGGGCATAATATTGCATTGTCTCAATAATGCCATGTGATTACAATGTAGAACCACTAATTCTTCCGTCCAGGTTGCTGAACACTCACAAGTCACTCATTCAATCAGTGAAGAAAATAGCCTTTAGATTTGTATAATTTTCTTATCTGTTCACCATATGTTAGACTGGCAACATTTATAAAGATCAGTGCTATGTTTTCAACAAACTATTGACATTTTAGCTGAAGTCTCTGTGATGTTTTTCTGGGAAATGGGCAAGATGTTAATTCTCTGTTCTTATAAACAAATCTGTGACATGCACGTTTTTGATAGCAAACCTGTGACAAATCTGTTCCCAATAAACAAACCTGCAACATATTTATTTCTGATAAACTTACGACTTACTTGCTTATGATAAAAAGAAAAATCTATCATTATCCTGTTTCTGGGGATAAGCAAACCTGTGATACATCAGTTTCCAATCAACAAACCTGTGACGTACCTGTTTTTGATACTGTCCTCCTTGATCAACAATAAAGAGTTCATTCCCTTTAGCCACCAGTGCTCGAACCTGTCGGTCCATGACAACAATGTCCCAGCAGTTTGGTGCAGCATTCAAGTCTGCAACATTAAAACCAAATTAAAATTGAAATCAAAAATAAAAACAAAATGCACAGATCATCTTTTAGCAGCCACTTATTATCCTTGTAAATGGAGTAATCAATTATCACAGTCAGGTTAATTTTAATTGCATCCTTGAGATTTAATAAATAATAATCTATCCAGTCAGTTATTAAAATGCTAATTTCATCTTTTTCAAATAAAATCTAAAATCTAAATCAGTCAATCATTATTATATCCTCAACACCCATCAGGGAATTATAAATTATAAAACTCTCTGCACAAGTAATTAATGAGGTGTGGATAAACAAAATTATGAAAATGCAGTTATTACAAAATAATCAGATAGATATTACATATACATAATTTAGTACTGAGATGCACAAGAAAAAAGGTGGGAAAAATTAAGACATATTAAGTAATCAGATATGCATTACATACACACCAAACAGAATTTAGAGACATTATCAATAAACTGCATAGAAATTCATGCAAACTTTAACATACTTAATCTGTGTGTGTGTGCGCATGTGCGTGTGTGTAATAAACACAATAAAACAATGTGATACACAAAGAGCAGCATTTTATTCAACACTGAAATTATGCAGTTGGTCATAACCCTAGAATTAATCTAAGGGTCACAAAAAACACTGAAACACACACACAAAATATTACTATAATAGTTTAAAGCAGATTGGTATAGTGGGATCATTAAAAGTCTTTATACCACACTTATTTCTCATAAATCAAAATGCACATACAAAAAATAACATGCCAGAATGAAAACATGGTAAATGTGCTGTACTTAATTTGTGTAAATGAAATGTAACTATAAATATACATAAACTGTTCTTGCTGTAGTTATCTATCAGTGATGTATAGGGATTGTATGGACACTATTTTTCTTGAACTGGGGAGATCATCCTTACTTTTATATTTAAATATTTTCTTCACATCATAAATAATAAATATTTCATTTTAATTTGTTATAATAAAAAATATTACTAATCTAAAAGGAAAGCTAAGGTTTCTCAATGTATATGTAGGGAAGTCTATTTTAAAAATGTATTCTATATTACCGTGAGTTATTAGCTGTGTTGAATTTAGATAATTTATATTTTTAACACATTCACATACTTTTCAAAGTATTATTTTCTTTTAATTTAAACTCAATCTTAAATCTTTGTTACCTCATAGCTTAACTAATGTGCTTCTCAATAAACATAAAAGGAAGAATATGGACTATACAAGTTAACCCAACATAAATGTTTTTTTCTTGAAATTCACATCAAGATACACGAGCAACAGTGATATAAATTTTCTATACAGTATGAAATGTGCAAACATTTTTTTTAAATCAAACTAATTATATTTAGCTAACCTTAGCCTTGATCCTCAAATGCAAATAAAATATGATATTGCCTCTGTCAAATCTTTTATTAATAATAAATCTTCACATGAAATTATCACAAATGATTTAATTATATAAGTGAAGCTTTGGCATTTCAGATACAGTAACTAAATTAGAGAAAATAAACAAATTACTTGATAAAAATGATTACAAAATGACCAGTGGTTATTTTTATGCTCTAGCAAAATATCTTTAAGTTTTCATCAAGTTGTCCATAAATAGCTGATCAGGGGTCATGGCTAGCACAACAAAACTCTAGCACCACAAGCTGACAATAGCTGTTAAGACTACCACTAAGGATACAGAGCGCATCTGAATCTTCATATCTCAAAGAGTGGTGTTCACTTCTACATTACTGAATGTCTATGATGGTTGACAAAACAGTTCATATCCATTTGACAAAGAATTGTTAAAGACAATAAAAAAGTTTCCTTTGAATGAACTTAGGACAAGTTATCTTGCAGTTCCACTATGGGGATACATTTAGAGCAAATACACTCAGGGAACACATTCAAGGGGTTAATACAAATGTATACTTGGTTAATCAAGCAGACATATTAATTTAATTGCTTTAAATCAGTCAAACACTTGATTTAATCTTGATAATGCTTCGGGCTCCTCACATTTTTAATCTTGAAATATGAGAGACTTCTCTGGGAGGAATGCAAATCTAAATCTCATAATATGCCTTTACATACTTCTAAGAGTGGCTTAAAGTTAAAGGCACCCAGCAATACATTCTGTAAAGAACCTTCATAGTTAAAATGATCTGAAAGCTGAGGCAAAAAGATTAACCTTAGCCGTGAGGGGTGAAGATGTAATACTGGCATACAAAATGGTTTCTGTAATTACTTCATTAAAAATGTAAGTCTTTACACAATATGTTTGGTTTTTTTTATTTATTAATTTTTATTTGATTTTAAAATATATCCAGCAGAAGGCTAGAATATCAAGATATACAGAACAGAAAAATTACAAAAAAATTCATTTTAGAATAATGCTTGTAAAAAAAACAGAATTTTCTTCATGAAATCTTAGAATTAATTAGTACAAAGAAGAATGACTGCCATCTTGGCACCTCACCTGGCACCTCTGCTAGACGGATTATACGAGGGCTGTCACAGTTTGTGATCAAAAAAATTCTAAAGGATGTTGTCATGACAGCTACTCCGGTACCCTGAAAGCTTGTAAAAATGCGTGCATCCAAGATCTTCACATCTTTGGCTTCCTGAAAGTGTGTGGAATAAGTCTGTCACAATTTGGATTTTCCAAAAAAAATATTCTCATACTGTAAATCTCAACTAAATCAGAAAAGTGACAAACTATATCAACCGGTGTGTAAACAATTTTTGTTTCTGAAAGAGGCTAAAAAATTACACAGTATAATTTCTTACAGTGAAAACATCAACCATTAAAGAAGAATAGAAAATTGTTACAAATGGGAAGGGCTAACATTAAAAATATTAGAGCAGTTGATGTTAAAAAAGTGAGCACTTGTGTGCGTGTTTCTTTCATCTACAGCAATATTTTCAAACATTACATAAAGTAAACTCTTGATTTAATGAGTTTTCCTCAAAACTGAAAATTCTCAGCATATATTTCTATAAAAATATTTTTTTTAAAAGAATCAATTCAGCAATGTACATTTTTTATTTTTTAATAAAATGATATTTCTTTACAAATAATTTTTTAAAAAGAATCAATTCAACAATGTAAATTTTTCTTTTTTAATAAAAAGATATAATAAAAATTTTACCTGACCCATTCCAAATGTTTTCTTGAATCCCATGAACATGTCATATACTAGCACTACTCCATCATCCTGGACAAAAAGTAGGTCCTCCACTATTGTCCAGCCCATCTTGACTATCGTTCCACTGTTCCACTAACACAGAGTGACATGTAAAGCAGAACTGGAATCAATATAATATCTAATATAATTTATGGTTTATGGTGATAAAAAGAATGGCTGGAAAAAATGCATAAATACAATATTGTATTTGTGATTCTGTGACAGCTTTTGAAAATAAAATATCTCTCTCTCATTCTCTGGGCAAGTGTACCACAAAAGGTTGGTTCATTTGAAATGTGAGTTGTTTTTTTAAAATAAAGCATTGAAATATAATTTGTTTATATTATATATATTTAGAATGTGAGAGATACATAAGATAATTGCATGAATTTGTGTTCATTATATTTATGATTATTTGTAATACAAATTTGTTTTGAACTGAAAAATGGCACCATTTTTTGCTATATGCTTACATATAGCTATTTTCTTTCATTTTCATTGTTATAAATAATCCAACAAACTTACCATATCAAGATTTTCTTAGAAGTGATAATACATCAAAGCGATATTCTATATCCCTTTTATTTTGAAATGGTCAATTTTATGAAGAAATAATATTTTTAAAAGGCACATTTTTTGTCACACTTTTAGTTTCCACATAAATCAGATCTAAAACTTGTATTCTTTCACCGAACATCGGGATGTCATACTTAACGACATTTGCTATTTAAACAAATGATGTAACAGAAAGATTCATAACGCTAGTATTTTTCAAATTTATTCTTTGCACTAATAAACATTTTAAAAAACTAATTTGCTTTCATTTCCATTTTAGCACATGACAAAGAAACTAAGGTTTCATATTTTATGGCACTTTTACTACAAGACATTATAACAATACCATCTTCAATGTTAAAATCACATACAAACACAATGCCTCCTTCAAGGAAAATACAATACCCTCATTTGATTGAGCAATTTTCCAGCTGCATTGTAAATACTAATAACAGGTTTAATAGTTGTTGGCACCCGACTCAGCTTGCTTTCATCTTTCACCAAGGCTGAAAAAACAAATGATTCACAAATAAATATTGGCAATTTATGATGAACAAATTATAATATATCCAAGACTTAAAACAAATGCTTGTGAATCATGAATCAAAAATATGCATAATAGTTTCACCGTTTAAATGCCAGGAAAGGTAAAAAGGCAACTCCAACCCCAGACAAATTATTAATTTTTAACCAATAGCACTATCTGCTTCAGATTACAGTGCATCTGACAGAATTACCTCCCTTGAAAAATGAGAACCCATCACCACCAATAATAAATAAATTCAAGATTTATGAAGTCTTCCAAGGGATGGACAAATCATGAAATATTAGTCCTACTTGTTGTAAGACTGTCTTGTCAGTAAGAAACACCTGTGAAATTTTAAAATTAAAATTAATTAAATCAATGAATAACTTACTCAAATGAATGGGGGGGTATAAAATTATAACTTATAAGGCCACCCAAAAAAATTTTATCACAAGCACTGTCACAGTTTCCTACAACTTTTAAAATACTTAAATTTAATATGTTTGATATTGTGGGGAAAATATTAGATTATAAAATATATGCTCAGATAAATTTTAGAACTTTTAAAGGTATCATGATTTTAACACATTTTAAACTTACAATACATAACAATACATATAAAGATGATAACAACAAAAAATAAATATTGTTTCTATTTAAGAAAGAGGGTCTACACTCATCAGATAAATAATATATACATGTAAACAAAGCTTCTACTTTCAAAAAATACATTTGGGATGCTGTCTGGGAAAATCCGGCTACAGTCGCTAAAATCGATATTGTGCTACAGCCATTTGTAGTCGTTTACTCCCCTCTGATAGTCCACGAAGGTATGTACTTAAAAAAAATGTATAGTGAAAAAACTATCTGACATAAATTAAAATTTTCTTTTAAAATTAACATGAGATTCTGAGCTTTAATAAATTATAACAAACCCACTTTTGAATTTTTTTTCACTTTAGCCAGGTTTTCCCAGACAGCATCACATTTATAAAAAATTAATGTCAGACATAAGATCTTTTTCTGGATGTGTGAACTTTCTAGCAATTTCTTACATTTCTACAAATAAGATAGTTGCACACTTAATGATTCAAATTATTTATACTAGCAACCTTTCAACAACAACAACAACAACAAAATTATCTGCCAATGGGTATATATTTCTTATTTTCTTTATTTTCAGCCAATGCTTTTCTGAACATTTGACTAACAGCTAAATTAAACTGTGCTGAGTAGCATGAATTTGACTGACTTACCAATCGGGCCACCATAGGCAGCGGCTGCCACTGTGTGCTTTGACAGGTCCACCAGGCCAGCCCATTCCATGGTGTATATTTCACATTTTCTGTATTTAAATGTTAAAAACACCCAATAAAGTTATATTTTACACAAGAATATTTGTATTGTTTTAATAAGTAATGAAAAGAGTACAAAACTTACTGAAAGGTATGTTTGCTGATAATCTTTAACATACCCTCAAATCATACAAGGGAGAAAAAGATATCTTGTTTATAACTATATGATTTATATCTATGACTTCTAATGCTTTAGTCCATAAGCCACTGGGTCTGTCTCATTCATAAAACCATATACTATTCTTTTTTAAATGTAGGCATTTACAATACTAGACTAGTTATTACTAGATTTACTGCATTTAGAGTTACAGTAATAACACATTTCTCCAAATCATGATTAGATTTAATACTTAATTGGAACAAAATGCTCTTTACTAGATATTAGATTTACTGCACTTAGAGTTTCAGTAATAACACATTTCTACAAATCATGATTAGATTTAATAATTAATTGGAACAAAATGATCTATACTAGATTTACTGCACTTAGCGTTACAGTAATAACACATTTCTCCAAATCATGATTACATTTAAATATTTAATATCTAATTAGAACAAAATGCTAAGCATGCACAGTGTTAATCACCTATACAAATTTTAATGATTAATCATTAAGCCATAATATGATATATTACACAGTCACATAAAAATATGCACTTATATTTATTTGTAAGTAGAGTACTTTGAAAGTAAAGATTTTTTCCTAATATAAATTATATCTAATGCAATGCACATGTTCTAACTTCTATTGTCCCTATTTGAAATTTTAATGAATTAAATACAATATTTCCAATTTTTAGATTATTTATAATTTTTCTAGATTATATTTATCATTTTTCTAGAACTGCAATGCTCGTAATCAGCTACACAGTAATTTTTTTAAAACAAACTGAGAAGTGGGTGAGTTATAAGTTATAATAATTAATATCACAGCTTGAATGAGGGTAACTCAGACTCACTAATATATGACACATATATGGGTTCTGTTTATTCTTCTTAGGGCCTAGCCTTATGTCATGCATTTCTTATTAAAATTTTATAAACTATTTATTTTAAAATATTTCATAAAACTATTTTTGTATGCTTTTTAATAACTAATTATTGCAACCATTTAAATACTAAACTGGTGGATTCAAAAGCACTGTATTCATAGAAGACCAGAACCTTTCTAATGCTAAAAGTAGCAGTACATATAGTAGGTGGTTGTAGTAGTAATATTGTATAGTTACATTGACTGATTGAGTAACTGTAAATTACTAAAAATAAAATGTACCACTTCCGACAATTACACAATAATTATAAATATAATATTCGATAGAGGCAAAAACAAACGGCTTAATCATAAGACATAAAAATGTTTACAAATTCATTGAAATTATAAAAATTTGGTCATCGTAGACAACAAATTCATTTTTGAGCGTTTGTTTTGCTTGAATTTGTATTAAGTAGAACTACTAGAGGAAAAAGTGGGTGGGACGAATTGTAGGCTACAGGTCTACACATCATTAACAGTATTGGTGTCTTCGTTTTGTTTATCTTCAAATCGTTTTTGTAATAAAACTACTTCAGCTACTAAATGTACTTTTTATCAGAATAGAATATGTGGATTAAAAAATACGAGGTAATGAAAGATTAGAACCTGTAATAGACGTCTCCCAACGGGTTCCAGTCTGCAGTCGCCATTTTTTTTATGAATTTAGACTTACGTCCCTTTGAAATAAACTTCACGTTTGTGCTTCAACTTTACAATATATAATGACAATCTGGTCAATGTGTAAATTGTTTGTGTATATTTAAACATTATTTTTAATTAAGAGTCTGTACTTAAAATATGTCATACAAAGAAGAGCGGTTGGATTAGTGTGATCGATCGCCGGGTTGTGTGATTGCAGAAACTGACCTGTAGGCCTACAAAAGTACAATTTTAAAATAAAAACTTAGGTACAAGAAGGCTTACTTTATAGAGGGGTCACTATCCCAATGTGGATTTTCTAGATAAATTTTAATATAAATGTACCCATGCTGGTAAGACATTTATCCACAGCTTGAAATACATATACTGGAAATAGGTGGGTTTTTTTTTTTTTTTTTAAAAAAGGGGGGACATATTTTGAGAGCAGGAAATCAGCAATACTATGTTTAATAATCTATTATGTAATGTTGTCTTTAGTCTGACTCCTACCACATTCAAATTACGACAAAATACTTTTTAATAGTTTTAACACTTACAAATATATATTCTTTTAAACAATAATATTATTGGAAAGCGCAGTGTATTTGTAGAATTTTTTTGAAGGCAAATGCGTACTAGCTGTAAAATGTGCTTTTAATACGTGTTCTTGATAAAAACCACATTTTATAATTTTACATTCTAAGTTCATTTATACCAACTGTAAAATGTAATTGTATGTTCTAGTTAAAACGACAAGCAATTTTAACTCATTCATTTATTGCTTATAAATTCAATACAAAATGTTTATGTGAGCGTGGAGGAAGTATGTAAATATGTGACATAATTTTACAGTGAGGGTGGATGGGTGGGGGTATAGTCCATTTGGTGACTATTTTCTACCAAGTTAGACTTAACAAAGGTAAAATGGTGACCACTAAAATCAACGAAAAATATTTTTAGAAGAAAGATACAATATTACTTTTACATAGGCAATAAGTTATAAGTTAGTTATAAGTTATGTTCTTCATAAGTTTTATTGAAGTTTAGAGCTGTAAATGAGAGGCCATATTATCTATGCTCGCTGTCTAATGTGAACCTTGACAGCACAACCACGTTGGAAATACAGTCAAGCATCCTGAGACATACAGTTTAAAGAGTCATTATTTTTTCTTTTATTGAATAATCACATACATTTAGACTAATGCGTTCAGAATAGAATATTTGTAATATAATTTTAGTACTAAAACTATTATATATTTATTTCATATCATTAACTGTTGACCAGTTTATCTGAGATCCAGATAATATATTTCATTTAATTAAATCAGACTGCTCAGAATGGCAAAATTATTTATTTCATTCATATACAATTTTATATTCAAAGGTTAAATTAACCAAGTGTTCATGTTTTGTGAAGATTGGCATAATTATTAGCGTTCAGAGCAATTAAACATGTGCTATTTAAATGTCGGTGTCTATGATAAACAATGGCACTACTGATTGGCCCACGGCATGTTCCGAAAGACAACGAACCAATTCCATTGCCTTCAGTTTGCCAGAACGAGTATTTTGATTGGCTTGTGTTCTCCTGCCCATTTATCCTCCGAACTCAGAACCTCCATCTTTTAGTCGACACTGTCTAGAACAAGATCAAGAAAATTGACGCCGGTCAGCATATCGTCGAAAGTATCATCAAGATTCTTATATTGTCTTTCCCAGCTCAATCAAGTAAGATTAATATATAGCAGTATATGTCATAAATTATAGATTTTGTCCCTTGTTAATGTTTATCATTTAACACGGCTGTATCGAAATATTCTATACTTATTATATGATCAGATTAAATCTCAGATCGTGGTCTTGTCTACGGATGCTTGTATGTTTCAATCTGCGTGCCCGGCTGAAGAATACATACATTTTAAATATATATATATAACTCATTGATAGTTATATTAAAGATGATCTGACCTATTATGATTTGGTTGATTATTAGTGGGCGTATCATTACCATCATTTTCATCACCTCGGGCTCGACTGCTTGAGTAGCAGTTCTTTCTTGAAGCCGGTACATGTCTTCCTGACTTCTTTTTCAGAGATAATGCATGAGTCACTCCGTGACTGTGCTTGTAGTTTTTCACCTTCAGTGGCTTCAAGAGATGCAGACAGATTTTATATGGTTCATGAAGATTTAATGTAGTTTTCTACTTATTTTAATTTTATGGGGAAGATAATATAGGCTATATATAGTATATTTAATAGTATGATAAATTATTGTATTATTATATTAATATAATAATATTTATTGTAAATGTCATACTGCTGTTATTGAATTTATACTCTAGCATAGTTAAGGTTACTGTTTTGTATTGTTATACAGCAAAGAAAAATTATTTGTTATAGTTTATAACATGTATCATAAAAATAACTGAAAAATTATCACTTTTTCAGTAGGCCTAATTAATATAACTCTCATTTACTTAGAAGAGGTACTAGTAATATATATAATATAAATTCATTAAGCCCTACTTAAATTTGAAACATGTTTCTTAATCAAATGTTAATTGGGTTTTTTGTTCGTTTGAGACTTTAATAAAAATTAAAATACGGCAACAGTAGACCTATCTTGGTTTATTTATATAAATATTAGTAAGACTAAGAGTAAAGCTATAGTCAGTTTTTGGTTTTAAAATGTTTAAATTAACAGTGTTCAAACATGGTTGGTTTATTTTAAAATCTTATTTTTATAATGAAATAAATATTTTGTACTTAAAAATTAATGAGTGAGAACATCCTGCAAATTTATTGTTTAATATTGATTTGTAAAGAATTTTTAGTGCTATAGATTGCTATTAATTGCTAGTTGTAACACTTATTTTATTTAATATTCTAAATTATTATGCAAACATGTTACTTTATTCCTAAATATTTAACTGATTTCTTAAATGAAATATTTATTTTAATTGCAGTAAGTTTTAAACTTGATTATGAATACAAATGTATCATTATGTGTCACACGCTTAGATGACATTATCTGATTATGGCCTGACATTGTCATTCATAGCTGTCAACAAAATGCTTTTTAAAAGTTGTTAAATAAATGAAACTAATGAATTTTGCATCATGCAATTGCATTATTAATGGTAACACTGTAAATTATTAGCAACCTAATTCATTTGCAGTACGTAATGGATATTGTAATATCTTTAAAATATGTAATGATTGTAATATTTTGTCATTATTTTTAAATATAATATGTATGTGTAGTTTTCGTAATGATTTTCTGAAAGTTATAACATAAATATATAATATATAAAGTGCTGTTATCATTTCAAACAAACAAAAAACACAGTAAAGGCTTTATATAGTCATTGATCTTGATATGTTTTTCAGAGTAATTTTTTTTTCTTTATAAAAGAAAAAATATACTCGTTGCTGTTTTCATAGCCAATCCATCTCCACTGCCACTAGTATTATAATCTTGTAATTTTATGTAAAAGAGAATGTGTCATATAAAGCAAATGTGCACACACACACACACACACACACACACACTCCACTTTTGTGTGGACATTCCCTGACTTTGACCAATCCCTTAGCTGATTAAAATATGAGGAAAAGTTTTTATCACCTGCTGCAAACATCTTCACTGCTCATCAATTTGGAAAGGAATGTGCCCCCTTGAAGCTGGAAGACAGGTTAGGCTAAAAATAGCAACTATGTGATACTTGCATTGGTAACTGCAGAACTGTTCTTTCAGCTCAGTGGCTTTTAGCTCCAGACAGCAACCAGGCTGCCATTTTCAGAAATATGTTTTGCTTCTAGAATAGACCTAGATTCTTTAAACTTTAGT
The DNA here is from genome assembly GCA_028829895.1 of Sinotaia quadrata. Lineage (NCBI taxonomy): Eukaryota > Metazoa > Mollusca > Gastropoda > Architaenioglossa > Viviparidae > Sinotaia > Sinotaia quadrata. The sequence continues at coordinate 18,795,317 of CM054179.1, forward strand.
TTTGAAGAATGTGATGAAACAGGTCAGCAGAATCCTATTAGTGTCTTCTGTTGAGAATAGCAGCATTTTAACAGGAAAAGGATTAAATAATAATAGAATGGAACAGTATATGTGTTAAAATTTTATACATGTATATTTATAGAGGTCAACAAAAGTGTGCCACTTTAAATGAATAATAAGTGCTGACAAACAGATTTTCAGCAGATACATATTTTTTAAATTAAAAATTAGAATAAAAATGTTGACCATGAATTCATGTATGTTAAATGTATGCATAAAGTTAAGAAGTGTGTGTGCGTAAAGATATAAATGGAATAATTAGATATACTTGTGGGCATACAAAGCCTGATGACACAAATACTTGAAATAGGAATAGTTTATGTATTTCAATTAGTATTTATAATTATAATAAGATGAAAGAGTTTGTATACTTCTTTGTTAAAGACAATAGCAAAGTTAAAGATCATGAAGTCCATCCAGGTAGACATATTTATAATTTAATGATCCCTCTCATTTGTTCCATTTTTACTTGATACCAATATTTTTTAAAGAACTTTTCAATTATGTGCTAAGTTGATATGATAATGGGTATATATACTAGTGATTAATTGATTGTCTGCCATAAGGGCATGGCACATGTGATTTGTGGTAAGAATTCCTTCAAACACATGCACATTGGGTGGTTGTAAACATGCTGATAGATTGAAGTAGGTGCACCTAACAAAGCAATTTATAACCAATAAGCTTAGAAAGATATTGTGATTTAGAGAAATATTAAAAATCTGAATGCTATAAAGGATCAGATCTGAATATATGTGTGGCGATGAAGGATATTGCTGGATAGGGAGGTATATTTTGCTTCATCCTGTCATTAACTTCGGTCATACAGCTATATAGGAAAATTATTTGTTGGAAATGTTATACGGTCAAGTGTTAACACTCATTGATTTCACTGTGTAACCCTTTTACCTGAAAGAAAGAATTGTTTAACAGCTGCAGAAGTTATGATGATGAAAGAGCAGATAATATATACCATTTGAGGGTACCTTGTCAGTCATATTAACTTAGAAATATGCTAACAAGCATTGTATTTGTACAGATATGCTCATTATCATCAGTATCACTTGCGACCATTAGCTTAGTGGAACAAAGCATCCTTGTTATCTGAATATTCTGGTTTATTGATTATAAACCCCTACAACTGTGATACATGTAGATGGGGGGAGCATTTACAGTGTAAGGAGCACACTAAACTCCTTTGATGTATGGTGGCATCAAGCAATTTCTGGTGCAAGGAAGTTACTGGAAAATTGCTCCAATTGTTGTTCTGCTTCAAGGAGCTGTACAGTGAATGAGTACCCAGGTTAACTTCAAGAGAATATTACTTATTAGTGAATCAGTTTTTACATGAGAGAAACACATGGAATTGATGTAGACAATAAACTTGTGACTTTGAAACAAAAAGCATGTGAAAAGGACATTGCACCTTTGTCTATACAAGTTTTTATAGAAGCTATTATCACTTATTAAACTCCATTTCTCTTCTGTTCTCTGATAAGAACTATCCTATGATTTGTATTGACATTAAATTGTTGAATAGTATTTTAACAATTTAAGATACAAGACTATCATATAAAAATTATTCAAATGTGGTTTCATGGAAAATATTGATGTTGAGTCATCTTTTTCATTGTATTTGTTATATGTATATTTGATGATTTAATAAATTTATTGACATTCTTACACATATTGATAACCTTATGTTGGAGAAGAAAGTGGGCGGATGGGGGCTTGCTAAATATAGATTAAAGATGAATTTGTCTTCTACAGTATGAAGTTTTCCACCCACGGAAATCTTGTGTGATGGTAAATGTTTGTCTAGTTTTATAGTGAGAGATACGAGTTGGAGAATTATTAATAACACCAGTTAAGATTCTCATCACTTGTAATGGATCAGTTAAATAATAATAATTAATAACCATTAACTTGGTGGTGTTGGCATCACACTTGTATTGCCATACTAAAACTATTAGTATTAGTGATGAAGCAAACATTGAAAGGGTGTCCAAATAATCAATGAAATAGCAGAAAGCTAGTGCCCATGTTTCTACATTATAAACACAACTCCAGTATTGAGACTAAATGAGAGTATTTAATCATTGATACTAAAATGATAGTCATATATGGAAATTGTTTGTTTTGGCTGGCAACTGGGTCACCTTTAGGAACAGTTTTTTAAAGTTAGAATTCACTTTTCTCTTTCTTCCAATGTTCTCACTGTATGTATGTGTGTGTGTCCTACCCATATTTCACTATAAACTGACTATATTCCTCCAAATGAAATTGATGATGAAAGGAATGTATTGTGTATGTATATGAATTCTCAGAAACTAGTAGTAGTAGTTATACTTTTACTCGTTATAGCAAATAATGTGTAATAAATCTTCAGTCATAATATCTGTAACAATAACTTTGTATAAAAACACTATTTTACTCTTCTCCATAGCATTAGATTTAGTATTAAACTATTATATAGGAATCAATTGATAATAATAATTAATTGATTAATGATTTTCATTATAATTTATATTGTTATACTAAATGTAGCACACTTTTTAAAAAAATATAATTCATTTTATCACAACACCTTAAGTATGTAATTGTAAAGGATGTTTTGACCTCTCACTTGCAAATAAAATGTACTCTTTTAGTTTTACATTGGACATTTACTTAAACTAGAATTATCCACCTATCTTATTATTATCTGTCTTTCTTTCACTATTAGACATATCAAATTTATCCAATACTTATTTCATTTTAGATTTGAGTACTGATTGTTTCTTTTATTTATCTGTTATAAATAAATAGTAATATTTATTTATATGAGTAACATACCCATATATAGAAAGTTGAAAGGGATGGAGGTTTTTCAGAGAGCTGCAGTAGTTACCAGACATTCCCTGTGGTCTTATCTGTTTGTTTTGCGTATAAGAGATGCTTCATTGCTTCAGCTTCATGCCATTTTGAATACATGGAGAATTTATCCATCCTGATTTTCCAGATGTCTGAGGTAAATTTCTATTCATCTGCATGGCATGAAATGAAGAGGTTTTCCTGACCTGCGTCTTTGCCACATTGCATAGTCACAGTGCTTGCAGCGAGTGAAAAGTTAATTAATCTGTACTCCAGTTTAGCAAAGCATCTTGGTCTAGTTGGTGTTTTACTAAACATCTGCATGATTTTTTTTTTATGTCCTTGCTCTTGAAAACATCTTTATCATGATATTGGATGCCATTTTAAAAAGAAAGATATTGTGAATTTAATATTTCATTACTAAAATTAAGAAAGAAAACTACTAGTACTATTTTTTTTTTTTTTTTTGCATTTTGAATACTAGTTCTATAGTTTCTAGTTCTTTAGGATGCATCTGATTAACATTAACTTAATAAATTATTAATCATTTGTCATTAACAAAATAAGCTTTAAATTAAACTAGTCATAGGTTCCCAATTTCAATAAATTGTATTAAATAATTTTTAATAGAGACTGATTTTTTATTAATTCATAATACATGTATATTTTTGTGCTTAATTATGACCATGACTAATGCCTGTTTTGTTCTTTACTAATTAATGTTCTATGTATAAGTTATAACTAGTGTTTGTTGAGTTGTTTATCATTCACATTCATGTTGTATGAAAGTTAACTTTCAAGTACACCAGTTTGGAGTTTATTAGATCTGTATTTTCATTGTCTTATTCATGAGATTGAAATTCTTTTTTTAAAATTTAATAATATTAATAATGGTTTAGTACTTGTCAACAGTCCTGCATATACATGGGTGGAATCATTGATTCCCAGACCTTTGGTTGTGACTCACAGTGTTAAGACAGCTAAAAAGTATTATTATTTTGTGTAAGATATATGTTACTTTTGTTAGGGATCACAATAAAGAGATGTGAATGACTAAAACTAGTTTATTAAATATGCAGCATTAAATGACAGATCAGTGATAACTAGATTTCACATTATATGAATCGTAAGTGCTTAAAATTGCTAAATTAATTAGCATATTTGAAAAATAGTACAGGGTTAAAATGGGAGAAAGATTGTTGCATATTATAAATAATACTATATATATATTGAATGCAAAATTATGTTTACATTTTATTGTGTTAATACAGTAATAGATTCATCCTAGCTGTTACTTAAGACCGCCTATCTAAGTTGATGTGATCTTGTTTTTACATTTTTGTTTTAAAAAATTATAATTTATTTCCTGGTAAAGTTTTTTTTATAATTAATATTGCTTTTAGTTTGATTTAACACTGTAGTTTTTGCTCTTATTAGTCTTAACAGTTTTGTTAATGGAAGGCAAATTGCTATAAATACAAAATAAAGATGAAAAGAATTAAAGATATTTTTTTTACTGTAAAAGTTCTTTTTTCTTCTCAGTCATGTAAGTTCGTTCATAATATATAAAACCAGAATTAGTGAAGTAAATATATATTCTGTATTAGAAATCTTTAATTTTAAAAAGATATCTCCTTGGCTTAAATATTTGATTTATTTGTATATATTAAAATGGCATCAAAAGTTTGTTTCTAAATAGATATAATTAATTGAATTAAATAAGAATGCTGTTGACATGGTCTTGATTTGTCAATTAATTATGTAACACAGGAAGACAGTTCTTAAATTTTTCTAGTTGATCAAGAATGCACTCTACTCCACCTATTTTTTAATATGTAATTCTGTTGAAAATCTTTACCCGAGATTCATCTTTTAGAGATTTAATGTGTATCTGTGTTTGTACGTGTATTAATATTAAAAATAATTATGAATTGGAGGGGGGGTTGCTAACAATTTATTTTATTTGTGTGTTTGCCTCTAGACACATGATTTATGTTTTTTTCATTGAAAGAAAATGTTCTTCATTTTAGACTAAGATCAGAGTATGAATCAAGAGAATGAGCCATTGCAACAGTGTCATATCAAATATTTGAAAATGCTGTTAAACTAATTTATCTGAATGCACTTTTAATTTAAATTCATGCTAAAGAATTTGCAACAATGCTTCTAATTAAATTAATATTTATGGACAGTAATTGTAGATGTTGGGCTCCTGTACAATATACTATTCTCTTGTTTCTTTGGAATTACTATTTATTGTTTAATAATTTATAACAATATAAGTATATGTTTAACAAACTATTAATTTTAAATTAATTACACTATAAGTGCAATTTTATTGACCATTACAAACTAAAGAGAAGGTAGAATTCCAAGTATTCATGCTTGAGTGTCATTTTATTTTTGGTTGGTTGGTTTCATCACCCATTGTATTGCTTTTACAGATGTTTAATGTGGCAATTAAAGTGAGGGTGTTTTTTTTAATTCTTTCTTAATTGAGAAAAATATTCTTCACATCACTAAAGTAGATTTTATAATTGGCATTAATAGCACATTAGTAGTTTACTTACTACTTGCTACCTTCTCTTTAAATAATATAAGTTTAAAGGTCTTATTTTTTTTCATTGTTCAAATCTTATAAAGTTTAAAGGTTTTATTTTTTCCATTGTTCAAATTTTTGTTAGAAAACGCACTTTCCTCAGTGTGTACAACACTAGCTTAGTTTTTAATTGATTGTTAGGACAAGGTGCTTTATCAAACACTTCTCATGCTAAACCTCAACCTGCTTGTTATGATTTGACTGATCACATTAAATCTGTTTGTTGTGTTACAGCTCCAGAGCACTAATTATGTCGTGGGACGGCTACGTGGTAAACATGGAAAAAGAAGGCTGCAAATATGTAGGCTTTTTCGATTTCAATGGTAACAAGTGGGCTGAGACAAAATCTCCAGTTTTGCATATAACTGCTGACCAAATCCAACACATTGTAAGAGGCATCAAATCACCAAACACTGTTGACCTCCGAGCACAGGGAGCCAAGCTTGGTGGACACAAGTTCATTTGCTTGAATGTTGAGGAACGTATAGCAGTTCTAAAACAGCTGAGTGGGAATTCAAATGAAAAACTAATGGTTTGCATTGGCTGTTTCAACAAAGGTTGTGTGATTGGTGCAGCTCTTGCAGGAGAACGAGAGAAATGTTGCCGATTGAGCGTCGAAAAATGTGTAGAATACCTCCGAGCAAATAAGTACTGATCTCGCTTCAAGACTTGTATTGTTGTTTACATTGTGCAAGTAATTGTTTGGTGGTAGTTGAATCTTACGTGCACGTACTTTACACTGTGAGTGCCTGTGTATGTTGATATATATATATAATTATTATTACTTTTTTTTTTTTAATAAGGGAAGACAATATCTCAGTTTGAATTTTTGTGTAACAGATTATTGATTTTGTTTTTCTTATTTATAATCATTTCTACTAAGTAGAGATGTTTTGCTTTGTTATTTCATTCGCTTGCAGACAATTTGTCTGTTTTTATTTCAGTTTATTTGTTAAGAATAGCACATACAATGAGAAATTCATATTTGTCCTTCATTGAGATTCTCTTCTTTGACCATGCTGTTTATCTGTTATAGATCAGTCATCATCTAGATGTGATTTTGATAATTGTCTTGGACTAGACTGGTCTGACTATTTGGTTTGAATACTCTAGCTCTGTAATTATTTTACAGTTTGAGTCTCTAGATGTTTGTTTTAGTTATTTCATTTTTTTAATTATTTCCTTATTTTTGAGGTCTTACTGTCATTCTACATAGATTATTTAAAAGTTTTGAATGGTAGTCTTATTGAAAACTATAAATAGTACTCTGGAGGCATCTTCATATTGGGCAGCTTTTACGGCCTAAGGAAATTATCAAAGGATGTACATTTCTCCTATTTACCACCATAGTCCCTTGCTCTTCAGTACTTTTATCTACTACCAATAGTTCCTCTTTTTTTTCTATACTCTTGTCATATTGACCACTATTGGTCCTATATTCTTCTTACCATTAGTCCCACATTCTTAGTCTTTTTTAACACTATTACTCCCATATTCTTCAGTATTTAATTTACCACTAGGTGTTCAGTTTTCAGTACTTTTGTCTTGTTTAACATAAACTGTTCAGAACTAAATGCTGCTGCTTCTCAAATATCATAGTTCCAGACTGTAAAGATTAATATTAAAAAAATTACCCATTCTTTTGTTATCATTGTTCTAGATAATTTCTGAGAACTTTATTGATATTAAAATTTATAGTATTTTTAAAGTATGTTAGCAGCTTTGAATAAGAATAAAATGCATGTACTACGATATGGTTCCAACATTCCAGCTTCAGTTACTTCCCTTGTTCTTTTCACAGCAAACTCAGTGTTTTGACCTCATAGGTACCCTGTTACAAACTGGCATTTTTAGTGTTGAATAAAATCTAAGTGAAAATAAATGACAAGTTTTTCAGAAAAAAATAATTTGTGTATTCTAGAAAGCACTAACATGGACTACTCTTCTGATAGTGTCAGCTGATGTTGGGAAAGATTATAGTGGACTGTGGACTAGTACTGGGGAAAGTAAAATTTAAGAAAACTCTTTTCTTGTTTTACTTTATAAGTGAATAGAGGATATTTTTAGAGAAATATATTGGCAATTTATATATGTTATTTGTTATTGTGGTGCATGTAAAGAAGTAAATAAATAAAACCAAGTGGTTGAGTTCTGCTCTTGGAAACTACCACTAGAGCACATAGGTACCATAATGCTCACCCTATCACTATAACAGTTTACTAGTGCAGAATTTAATAAATCATTGTTATTCATTTCTTTTTTTAAAATAGCAATAATTACAAGTGAATGTGGATAAGTGTGTAAATAACAGAATTATGTTTCAAATGTCTCACACTTTTTCAAAAGTAATATTATGACAGAAACTGTTCCAGAAGAGTAATCTGGTGTGTTAACAGTTCAAGAATAAATCCAATGTAGTTTGATTGAGAAATGCTAGTGAATGTAGAAGATAGTTTGTTCCCTGCAGTTATATTTAGTAAAACCCTTCATTTGTACAGTCTTTAACTAAAGGCAAAGAAAAAACTGTACTAACAATTAATATTGGTTTAAAGAATTTTTCTTAACAGCCCATTCTTACACCAATTTATTGAGAAGAAACAAAATCATGGATTGATGGAGTTTACATGATTAGCATATTTCTTGTCCAATTTCCAAATAAAATTCATTGTGTGCAAGTTTTTAAATGCATTTGTATGTTTAATTGTATGAACTTTACATTTGCACTTGTCATTTTTCTAACTTATTTTATGCACTCTGCCTAAATCAGTAAATGTTCTGCAACTACAGGAAGATGCTTAGCAACAATATCTGTTGTTTCAGACTTTTGTTTTACTGTATAGCATAGAATTTATATTAATAAGAAAGAGAAATGTTATGCTGGCATTTATTCAGTTTTCATTTTTAGCATATCAGCAGCTATCAGAAAAAAATTGATTTGTGCTGTGCATGTGGATTTTATTCATTAAAAGATTTCTTAGGAATACATGTATATACATATGTATTTCCATTGATGTTCTTCCTTACTAATTTTGTTATTATTATTAACAGCAGCATGTACATAATGCAGTATTGATTTGCCTTAACCATTTGTTACCATGCATATAATTTTGTTTCTCTTATGATTTTATATTATGCGCATTACTGTTAATTGCACTTTTCCAACTCTCAACACAAACAAGATTTAGAATTTAATGTTAATTGCATGTGATCAACTTGCAGAAGACCCAATATTTGGATTTTTTAAATTTTTTTTTAAGCCTAGGTGCTTTTGAGTTTGACCCTTACAGTATCTGCAGCATTTACAACAAGCTTACATCACTCTTTTCTTATACATCATTTGTAGCTCTTTAACAGTTAAATGAGGGTTGATGAGGGGAAAACACTAGTTGAACAACCAGTGGTGCTGGGTGTGGTAAAATAACTTCTTCCCTGGTTGTGATTTGCTACTCGCAGGGACAGTCACTAGCAAATTAAAAGAAAGTGAGTTTAATTTAATTTAAAATTCATATATAAATTATTATAGACTGGATGTAAGCAGTTAACACTTTTTGTTTTATTAAGTTATTGGCTTGTATTTGTTCTTATAAGTCTTTTGAGTTGTGGGAAACAATCTTTTTAATAAGAAGTTTCATTTTTGTGATTTTAAATTTTATTATTTATATTTTAAAATTGAATGTTTTGATTGTTCACAATCCTCTGTATACGCTTTGACAAAATGTTTCTCTTATCAGGACAGTATGGGTTCAATGTGAAGGTTGTTTTCTTTTTAATTTTCAAACATTTCAGAAGAAACTAATACTTTAGTTTAGTTTAGTTGCAGTTTTTTTTAGACATCCTTGAAAATTAATATTTTTTTTTGTTAATAGACTTAACCAGCCAGATTTCAGTATCCGCAAAGAACCAAATAATTGACTTTTGCTTGCTTTTGTAAACCTTATTATATACTATTTTAAAGTGATGTAAAAGATGGTTGTGTTGGGGTATAATTTCAAGAGTTGCGCTGTGAGAAAATTAAGTTGTTAAATGTTTGTTTATATTTATTTTCTTGCTGTTACTGTCTAAGCAAGTAAACTATTATATTTATCAGTATCAGTTCTCACATGAGTAAATTTATCAGTATCAGTTCTCACACAGTTAAACTATTATCAGTATCACTTCTCATACGAGTAAACTATTATCAGTATCACTTCTCACTCCAAAAATCTTGTGATGTACATGGTATAAATACAGGTCTTTTACAATTTTTCAGTTATTATATTGCCATCAGTTGTTTTTCACAGTATTATTGCCCACAGTCAGATATAGTATTATTTATATTTACATGGATGAAACCTGTCTGTCATTTGATGGGATTTCTTTGGAAGATGGAATATCCATAGTTTTGGGGTTTTTTTTAGTTTTTGGTCATGTTGCACTTTATTGCCTGACTCAGCAAGTCAGGGAAAGTCAGATGTACTTTCAGCATGCTTCTTCGTTGATTTTCCTGTCAATATACATCACATAGCCAGAATCATTCATTTTAGTAAAGATTAAACAGTAGGCAGGCATAGGACTGTAAGCTGCGGCAGCCCCTCTAAACTAGGACACACTATGGAAAGGGACCAAAAGCTTGTTTTAATTTATTGCACACACACACACAATTATAAAGAAAAGCTGTTTTATTACTTTCAGAAAATGTACTGAAACATGCTACTTACACTCTGGATATGTGGATAAATGTGATGAACAGTAGAAGTAAGCATATAAATATGTATGCAGAGTCAGCCATGTGTATATATATACAATGACTTTCCCTCTAAAACTGTTACATTGACAATTCATGTACTGTATACATATGGTGTTATAACTTATATTGCCTTTCACTTACTCAGATATATGTCCAGTACTTTTGCTAGATGATGTAGTTAAAGAGCATGGTTTAATTATTTTAAACATGCAAAAACTAACTTTATTTTCTCAGGTAACAAAATAAATGAAAGGATTCGTCTGCAGATCTAGTACTATTTACAAAAATCACTGAGAATTAAATGACGGGGAAAGCGTATTCATTATCTGATTATCTGAATTTTGTATTGCCATTAAATGTCACATTGTAGGGATAATTAGCTTTGTAATATTAATAAATAATATACTTTACAATTAGGCAGAATATTTTGTTTCAAATCCCAGTTGATTTAATGGCACTTAAGTTCTTGTGCATTCAGTTTTGTTCACTAGAACCAGTCTGATTTGTTGTCAGTTCATTGTCATTGTTGGGTTTGTCAATAATCTGTAATAATGTTGTATTGACATCATTGATCTTTTAAGAAAACTAAACTTTACATTCATATTTGTCTTTAACTAAGGGGACATAATTCCACATTTATGCTGAATCCAGCATGCCAGTTTGTGATAACTGCTAATCATTTTACCCCTTCTCCCATAGCATAAACATGATTTTGTCAGTCCAAAAAGAATTTTTTAAGAAGATGGACATTAGTTAACTTGTTAAAGTACTGTCTTCTTTCAGAATTACTGTAATCTGAATTGACATGTCATGTGTCTTCTCCATCAAGAAAGCATCTATAGCAGGGGTCTCAAACTCATTTTGCCTGGGGGCCACTGGAAGTAGAATCTGAGTGAAGCTGGGCCGCATCATTATTCCCTGCTGCCAGAGACCTGGCAACACTTCCTCTTACACAGCTCAGACACATTTGGCTTCAGGGAGGAAGCCACTGTGACCCTCAGTATGGCTTGAAGATGCTCATCAGTAAGTTTGTCCTTGAATTTTGACTTATTCAAGTTCATGGTGGAGAAGAGCTATTCACACAGATATTTGGGACGCTTGAACATCCTGGAAAGCTCAGGGAAGGTAAGGGGCAATTCTCTCAAAAAACTGTCCAAGCTTGTCTGTTTTTCCACTCACCTCCCTGAACTTGGCTTTGAGTTCAGAATTACACTTATGTCAATTAGATCCTTTTGAAGCACAGGAGGGACATCTTCCACATTGAAGAAAGGGTCAGCAAATATTTGAAAGGTGGTTCTGTGTTTCTTGAAATCTGCAAACCTGTGATCAAATTCTTTCCTGCAACATACTTTTCACCACTGAATGGTGTGCCAGAATCCATGAGTGCCTTACATGCTGGGAAATGGCAGATCCTGAGGTATGGTAGCCCACAGGTGACAAAAACTATAAAACTCCCAGGGTGCATGAGAAAAACGTGTGGGCTGCACTATCACTTAACTTTAATATCAAGTGGGGGCCACAAAGTATCGTCTGGCGGGCCGCAGTTGGCCCACGGGCTGCGAGTTTGAGACCCCTGATCTATAGTAACTTAGTGGATGTGTAGGTTGGTTCAAGCCACTTTTGTAACATTCTTTCTCTGCATTGTCACTTCCCCTCAGAAATTTTCTGAAAATAAATCTGCAGAATAATTTATTTTCTAAAGAAAATTTGTATCTTGATGTTCTGTTTTCTCAGACCTTGGCATTTGAATAGTTATAGTAAGTTTAACAATTCTTTCATTGGAATTAGACTTGCAAATTAATATTATTTACAGTTTGACATTTCAAACTTGTAGAGAATATGAATAAAAGCAACTTTTTATAATAGTAATATACTGCATATATATTTTATTGCATATCATCATCATTGGGTAATGGATTTATTTATTTTTTGTAAAATTTATTATATATTTGTGCTGTGGATGAAGGTCCTAAGTTATGGATGTTTCAGTCTTTTCTTTGCTAGATTCAATCCCATGTATTTATTCTCTCAGCCTTTAAACGTCCTAGCATTGAACAATAATTGTGTGTGCTCTTGAAACATTTGAGAAGAACTTGGTGGGTAAACATAATTTTTAGTAGTGTGTTTTGCATTATTATCTATTTCTGATGTGATTAATTCTTACACATTTATCATCATCATATTTTTTTTTGTCAGATGGTTTAAGAGATAAGAGCAAGCAATACAAAAATCAATGCAAAATTAACATTTGTGTTCAGCATGGGTGGCTGTTTAAATTTTTTTTAAATTGTGAATGAGTTTTAATAAATCTGTTTGTAGTTTTTATTTCACTATTGCTTCTGATTAAATGAATGATTACTTTCTTTTCATGCTATTCATCCAATTACAATTTGGTGTGATTTTACAGCTGCAGCCAATATAGTTTATAATATCTTTATTATTCTTGCTGTTCCTGAAATTCAACCCTTCTTTATTTTTCTTAATGTTTCTGACACTTAAACCATCTTCATTTTCTCACTATTTCTGATACTCAACCCATCTTTATTTTTCTTACTGTTTCTCATATTCAACCCATCTTTATTTTTCTTGCTGTTTCTGACTCTCAACCCACCTTTATTGTTCTTCCTGCTTCTGAAACCCAGTGCTTATTGCTATTGCTGTTTTTTATAGTTTTGCTCTTATTCAGTAACTGTTTATGTCACACCGGTACATTTGTCTGTTGATGATTGTTCAGCATTTTAGTCTTTTGGTGTAAATCTGGACTGTCAGTTGTGATTCTGCATTTACATGATTTTACACTTTCAGTTGAGTTGTTGAAGTTTTTCCTCTTGTTATACAGTAATGTTCTACTGACAGAATTTTGTTGATTGGGTGTAGGATATAAGGAAAATGTAAACAGAATTTAAAACAATTTTCACCACTCGTTCCTGTTGTGACTAATTTTTCTTTTTTTAAATTAAACAAATTCCAATTATTACAGTGTTTAATAAAAAGCAATCAGAGCGTGTCTGTGCATTTTGATTTATTGGTACTAAGAGATCTTTCAAGAATTTGCTCATATTTTCAATTTTACCTTTTTTTGAAGAATGATAAGTATTTAGTTGTTTATATCCAGTCCTGACTTGACTCTGTAAATAGTTATGTGAGTGTGTGTGTGTGTGTATATATATATATATATATATATAAACCAAATATTATACTTATATGTAATAATTTTATCTTTTGGCAGGTATGTTTTAACTTTGCCTACTTCTGCTTGCTTAACGTTACTGTAGTCTACCAATTCTGATTTTCGTAGCAACAAACATTATGTTGGTTTGATAAATTTTTGCTTTTTTTTTACAAATGGGAAAAAAGCCCTGGAGAATTTCATCCACAATTCATGTGAATATGGGAATGATTTGCTCATGGCATCTATTTGTTGAATGTTTGTTTCTTTTACTTTTGCCTTAGTTTTGCATTGTATGACATTGCTTTTGTTAAAATCCATTGTGTTTTCTCTTTCAATGGCAGTAGATTTACTTCATTAAAAGAAATATAATTGGTGCTAAATGCTAAACTTGGAGAGTTATATTTCTTAACTGATCTAGTCATTAATACACTCCTGACAGTATTATTGTTTTGTACCCTGACTGTATTTTGGTGATAAGCTTCAAGGCATCATTGAATCAAAATTCATATTTGTCTTTTGCCATGTTTCATTGAACAATATATATATATATATATTGGATATTTTTTTGTAATTTTAATTTCTTCCTTGTGATTTTGTTTTTTATGATGGTGATGTGCTCATTTCAAATGTTAATGGTCAAACAAACTATGCAAAATTAGCAGCTATTTTTAATTTTAGCCAGTGAAATGTGTACTTAATTGTTTTAATATTTGAATCATTAGGTCTTGTTTGAACGAACAAGCTCTTGTATATGTGAGTATGTTAGAAACATTTTAGTAGCAAAGTTTGTGTAATATTTGATGTTTAATCCTTATCTGCAGAATTACATATTAAATGTATGCATTGCTTTTTAGCTGTTTTTAAAATGCATCATTATACAGGGTAAATAGTGAGAAAACAAGATCTCAGAAAGTTACAATTTACTTAATAAATCACTTTTTTTTAAAATTTGTATTAATTTTTTTTTTAAATATCCAGTCAGATTTACCATTGAAGAAGTATTTGATACCTTTGTATTGTTTATTTCCAGTTTGTTATCAGTTTAAAATGAAATAAATTTGATGCTTTCACTTTTGTTGTTTTCATTCTTTTAACATTTATTCATATACATTTCAGTTCGCTCTTTCACTCCTTGTTAAAATCCAACTATATTATTGCAATTGTTTTATTCTGAGAAGTTATTTGGCTTTATGCAATCCTAAGGTTGGAAATCTGCAAAACAATAACTTTGGTTTATTTATTTCTTCTGTATAAAATTTTTACGCCAACCATTTAAAAAATTAAAAACCAACATAATTTTGAAAATAACCTCACAAATTTACTGGTTGCAAGGTTATTTATTGATACAAACTTTTGCTGGTTTCTAAAAAAAAATAAATCATTATGTGTTAATATTTTGCCTTTGGCCAGATTCTATAAATGTTAACCCAATTTTTGGTCAGACAAAACATTTTACCTGTTCATTTTACCAGCATTTTTGTTTGAAATAATTAGTTACTAACAAAGAATAGTTGAAGAGTAGCAAACAAGCATGCACAAAGTGCACTTTCATGGTAGGCTGACTTTTTGTGTCCAGAGTTAAATGTATGGAGAAAAATTGTTCATGCCAGAATTCCCTGCGTTTATTAAGTACTAACATTCATCACCAGAAACAACAAAAATAAATGTGATTTAAAAGTTATTTTTTTTATTGTTACTTTTCCAATTATCCTTTTCAAATGGACTTTTTTTTTTAATGTTCAGTTGGAAAAATTCATTAAAGTATTGATACATAATTTAGTCTGAGTCATACCCTTAAATCCAAAAAGAAAAAGAAATACCTGATGTAAAATTCAGCAGTATATCCTTAATGTTTCAAATTGTCCAGTCCAGACACTTAAAGCAAACCAGATATAAAATTAATGTTACTATCACCAACTGCATTTTTTCAAGTAAAGCCATGCTTCCTGATTAGATGATTATTGCGTTAATAAAGTGATACTGAATATTTAATTTATCAAATTACCTATACAGTGTATTTTACATGTTATTCCTGGTTGCAGCCTGGTTAAATGCCAGCATTGTACAAAGGGAGTTCTCTCTCTCTCTCTCTTTCAGTATATGTAATCATGTACGGTAAACCCTCTGTATTTACATATGTGCATTTTAATTTCACTAACCACACTTTGGCACACTGACTAAAAACTACTTTGTACAGCTTTTCTTGTGGCATTATATTACACACAAATTCTACTGTAGCTTCCTCAATTAGAATTATTAGTTCAAATAATGCTTTTCATCATTTACAAACACAAAATGCTTACATTTTGATACACTACAGTACTTATATAAAACCAATAGTTTTAATATTTTATATGTATATATATATATTCAGTATTCACCTTTTGGTCATTTATATCTGAAACATCCTGTTGTGTGTGAAGGTTCTGTTATTTATTTTCCTAAATGCACCATCATCCATGGTTTGACAGCAGTGAACAAGATTATGCTAGCATAAAAACTTTACTCTTAATCACTCTATTTTGAAAAATAAATCTGATAATTGTATTAATCCTGCAGCTACATGTATTCTGGTTAATCTGATACTGAGGACAGAGCAATAACAACAAAAATTGCAGAAGACATTAACTTTTACTAATAATAGGTTTGAACATTTTTTAACAATTTAGGATATGTTTTCTAGCTCATAGCAACATCGTACTGAGGCTTTCTAGCCTTTATGCTGAAGATTCCTGGGAAATGAAAAACTAGTTAATAATAATATTGCAATCCATCAGCTACTCTGGGCAAAATTCATCACAGAACCTTTTTTCCCCAAGAGAAGCAAGAACTTATTCATTGCCCTTCTCCGTTATACAAAGACCTCCAATGATTGTAAGGTCTGTCTGTGAGATAAGTCCACAGGATAAAATGATCAAACTGCATTCTTTAGAATGCCTGTTCACATACAACCATTAAAAAAATATTTTTTTACACATATGAATTAAGCACTTTTAACTATACAATATATATATTTATTATTTTACAAACAAGCCGTGCAGTAATACACAGATTGTAGATCTGCCAGACAGCATGAGGTAGTAAGAAAATCAGTTTGACAATTCAACTGTAAACTTTAGTTGTTAAATTACATTGAGACAGGATAGTTCTGCTTAAAACATATTAAGGTTTTATCAAAGCTGATCATTAGCACATCATACATGCAGAGCCTGCATTAAAATATTAATTAAATCATCATTTGAAGCTAAAGCAGGATAGAAGCAGTTCTGCTGTTTCGAAAAGAAAGAAACAGCAGAATCTATTTTCTCATTTGTCAGTGGCCATTGGAGTACATATTCAAATGTTGGCTTTAGGAGAGAGAAATACAAAGTTTAGTGACTTTATCTCATCTCTATTATCAATATATCTTTAAATTCAAATAATTATTTGAAATTGCTCAATTCTTGTAATTATTATTATTTATTTTTGCAGTTTTACAAAAGGTCAGTAAATGACTAAGTTGTAAATTTTTCCCTTTAAAAAAAAAAAATTTAAATATTGTTTTCCCATATGCACTTTTAAAATTATTGTCACTATGGAAAATTAATGTTAAATTACCACACAAACAAAAAATGCTATTTTACGTGTCAGCTGTTTTTATTTTTGTTTATTGCAACTTCCACACACACATAAACATGTTTTTTTTTATTGACCAAATTGGATCAGTAGTATACTATTTCTCTTGTTTATTTTTGCAAGTTTCAAGACAAGTTACTTATCACTATGCCACTATAAAAAAATAAAATCTTTCTATCTTAGGTTTCCTACAAAATGTCTTGGACATCATACACAGACCGGCTTGTGGCCAGTAAAGTGGAGTTGTGTGCAATTCACGGCAAGAATGGTGCTCCATGGGCACAAGCGCCAGGCTTTTCTTGTACGCCAGATGAGGTGCTGACAGTTGCCAATGCCATAGCAAGAAATGACACAAATATCTATGGCACTGGAGCATTAGTGAGTGGGAAAAGGTGGGTGTACTTTCATAATAAAAATGACATTTCCTTGTATTTAATTTTTTAAAATAATTCTAGATAAAACTAATATTTATTGAACAGAATACCACAAAGTTCAAATAAATAAATTGCAAAAAAGGAAAAGTGTCATTCATTTCTTTGCATTTAACTAAGGTAATGCATGATTTTTAGAAATAGTCTTTTCTTTTTTTCAATGCTGAGTAACTTTTTTAAGCAGTATTTCTTTAGTTAGTACCATTAATTTGTTTAATTTTAGGGTTTGTTCAATGAAGCACAATCATCTGAAACACTTTCCTTATGATATATAAATTAAACATCCACTTTTTCCATTCACTTTCATAGATGGACAGTGATTCGACTAGAACCCGATGCAGAGCTACTGGTTTTGAAGGGTAAAGATGCTGACAACAACAAGCAAATTTTGGTAGTGGCTCTTTCCACCCAAACTGTCATATTGGGTGCAAACAAAGATGAAAACATCCAGGGTTCCACTGTGCGAACTGCTGTCCAGGGACTCCGAGACTACCTAAAGCAGTGTGGCTACTAGATTACTACAGAATGTTTAATGTTCTTTATGTTACAAGAAGCATATGTAGACGCATTACTTTAAGAGAACTGGGAGGGTGGTTGTCTGGATCATAGGTTGTATTTTCATTTGTATTTTATCTTTCTTTAATTTTTTTTCCAGTGGAACTATTTAAGTTGTATGCTTTTTGATTCAGATATGTATCACTCAATTGGCTGCTGCAGTTATTTGTTTAGATCAGTGTGGTCCAACTTCAATCCAGTGGGCCACGTGGACCAAAAATTCAAAGTTCATGGGCCGTACATGAGATTTTATCTTTGACCTTTGTCCTTGCACATGTAGCATGATATAGTCCTATAAAAATTGAACTACTGAATAAAAATAGTACTAATAAAATTAAAACACAATGAGCACTTAACTGACATAGCAGTAAGAGTCATTCATTACGACCTGATAAGTGGTGATGAACTTGAACAGGCAACCACTGTTTCACTTCCAATTTGACTTTTGGGATATGAATTTCACTGGCTTAGTAATAAAGTGTGCTTTCACAGTATGTGAGAGCTGCCAAACATTTTATCCTATAATGCTTGAAAAGTCTGCCTTGATATCATCTACTACTTTTGGATCACAACAAGAAACAAAGTGTGCAAGATTGTCTTAACTCATGCTGCACACTCGCACTTTCTTGTGGAGTGTTTCAGTGATCCAGTCTATTGCTTCCTGTTCAGGTTCAGTAATTCAAGTGCCATGCCTTGTCTGTTCAGAATGTTGTAGAATGAGTTTTATTTCTGTGATTCCATCATGCTCTGAGACTGTTGCTTCCTGTTCAGGATCATTAATTATAGTGTCATGCCTTGTCTGCTCAGAATGTCATAAAACGTGTTTTTATTTCAGTGATTCTAATTCGCTCTGAGACATTCTTTTGTTTTTGTTGGAGTTCAGTACATTTAGTGCCAGGCTATGTCTGCTAGGAATGCAGTAGAATAACACATTTTTTATCTTACGTTTGATTGTGTTATTCATTGAGTGTTGTTAATTTGCTCGTTCTGTAGACAAGAAAAGATTTTTGTTGCATCATGTTATTTTGCTGTCTAAATTCTTGCAGAGCAATAGATATCATAAAACCATACAGTTACGAAGATTTGAATAATCACAAAAATCGCAGTTACTAAGATTTGAATAATCACAAAATCACAGTTACTAAGATTTGAATAATCACAAAATTGCACAATTACTAAGATTTGAATAATCACAAAATCACACAATTGCTAAGATTTGAATAATCACTGTAAGACAGTATAACTTGCACAAAAAGGCACAAAAGAGCTTTTATTGTGAAAAGTTAAGGATATACTGATAACCCCACAAGGTTCTCTTGCTATGTTGAAACTAAAGAGTCAGCTACAACTTTGCAATGAAAGGAATGTTTTTGCTGTGCATTTTTTGGCATACAAGAAATAAATTTACAATAACTATAGAATTAATGTGGATATAAGCTTGGGCCACAAAGAAAGTATTAGCTGAATACATATGGCCTGCAGGTCTGTAGTTGGACCACACTGTTTACGGTTAATTGAAGTCGTGCTCAAAATCTGTCTTTCTCATTATCTCTTTCTGGTTTTTTCATTTTTTTTTTTAAATGTTCTTTTAAAGAACTAAATATTTATGCACTTTATGAAGGATTTTTGTTGGTTATCCTTTTATGTTTGTTTCCCTGACCTTTCTGTGCAATTTATTGCATACTCTTGTCAAAATCCATCCAATCTGTTGGTATATAAATATTCTTCCTGATATCTCAGTAATGGAATCAAACGGAAGGCTACCATTCAGAATGCTCTAGTTTTTACAAATTTAAACTGGTACAGTGTTTAGGATAAAGAAACATATTCTCTTTTGTTGTGTATGTTTACAATTTCTGTATAATATATAGTTTAAGTAATGATGATAAATCTGTTAGGATTTTTTTTTTCATATT
The DNA here is from genome assembly GCA_028829895.1 of Sinotaia quadrata. Lineage (NCBI taxonomy): Eukaryota > Metazoa > Mollusca > Gastropoda > Architaenioglossa > Viviparidae > Sinotaia > Sinotaia quadrata. Next base: position 18,815,244 of record CM054179.1, read on the forward strand.
ATTATTTCTCTCAAGTATTATCTGTTTTCTTCAGTTGATTTCTCTGTTTACAAAATGTTTTGATTTAAAGGATTTATTGTATAGAGGCTAAGAGCTTGTCGTGGTGTTTGCTTGCATAAAAGTTTGGTTCTAGATAGAATTTTTGGTTATTTTCAAAACATTTTTTATTACTTTAAATGTTTACTTATCTTTGCTGTTCTATGATTAGTGTAGTGCATGGGGGATATACAACAGCCACCTATTTTAACTGCATTGAATGCATAGGTAGTCCATATTGGATGTATTCATTATAAGATTGAGAAGACATATTTAGAAAACAGGAAATGTATGGCTTGTTATGTTAACAAGGGCATTTGGCTGAATGTACATTTTACACATATCAAACTTGTGCAAATCTCAACATACATTTTTTTTTCTTGCAAGTCTACACTTGTTGGTTTCATTATTGCAATTTGTGTTGTGAATGTGAAATGGTAATTCTGTCAGAAGAAAAACATATAGAAAACGATTATGGTTAATCCGTAATGGTTAATTGAAATTGCAGCCCCACTTTCCTTTTGGATATGATTTGGAAGATGTGTTGCTTTGCTTTGTCATTTGTGATGCAGTCTTAAGAATTTTAAAACTACACTGTAGTCATCAGAGAGGTGCTGGTTTAAAATAATATTGTTACTTGGTGTACATGCATGCGCATAATTTATAGAAATAATTTGCCTATTTTCCACAAGTAGACATGTTGAATCCGTTTATCCACACCACTGAGTAATGTCAAATTTTGTACAAGAGTGCGTATGCCTTACCATTTAGCTTGCATATACCATGTTTTGCCTGATGGCTTGCACCATCCAGAATACCTCATATTTATTTTATTTTTAAATTTTCATTTAATATTAGGAGGATTAAATACACTGCATCTCTGGGGAAAATTAATTTAAAATATAATCACATTTGTTAAAATGAAGTTTTTTTTAAAAAATACAATTCCGTCCAATTGAAGATGTCTTTAGGATGTATGTAGAGTTGGGGATATTCAGGTGAAGTAGCATTCTGTACATTTTTTGTTTTCTACTTACAAAAATTAATTCAACAATTTTTAAAAGCTAATCTGCCCAGCAAATGTTCCTGTATTTTTTTTTTAACAGCAATTTATTCACATTAGTTGCTTAATTAAATATTCACAAACAAAACAAAACTATATAAAATAATATGAATATTTTATTACTTTTAATGACATTTATTATTCTATTGACACACGCATAAGTAAACTGCAAACAGACTCGAAAATAATGTTAGACATTTTTTTAATTACTATTAATAAACTTCATTATTTTGGATTAATGGCAATCATGAACATTTTTACATTCTCATTTCTCAACTGCACTTAATTTAGTATTATTTTTTTCCTCTAAAATAACTATTTCAGGAATTTTCTACATTACTAGCTGCTTTCTGTATCTATTATTGTATTCATTTACGCCATTTTGTATACAGCAGGAATTTTCTGTACTTTTGCTTTGATGCAACTGGTTTCTTTCACTTTGAGATTACAAGTTTCTTTCATTGACATTACTAGTTTTACTAGACATTATTAGTTGCTTTCAGTATGGCAGTATTGGTTTCTTTCATTATGATATTACTAATTTCTTTCTCTAAGATATTACGTTGCTCTCATTGACATTACTAGTTTCTTTCACTATGATCATAAACGAGTGGGACACTTTTGTTCCTGAACTTTTATTTATTTCATTCAGCTATCAGTAGTTTTAGTCATTTTGTTTTCTATTTTTAGCTTCTTTTTACAATTTAGCTTTTTTTTGTTTGCAATAGACTGACTTAGAACATTAATTAATATGCTTTTTTTTATTAAAAAAAAAAAAAACCTCTTTCACCCCATTCATTTATTTATATTGAGTTTTTATTGATCTTTTAATTTATCAGGCTTTTGTTGTTTTTATAAACATACAGTAATGTGAATTTTAACTTATTATGATGCTTTGCAAAGAAAATTTGCTGAAAAGTAGCATTCTGGGTTACTTTTCAGGGAAAAAATTCATGTATGAGCTTGTATATTTGTGGCATTCATTGATCTCATCACCATTAGATCATCATTTCCACACTCTAGAAGGCATTCTGCTCATGTTAATTAACTGGATTGTGAAGATTTCATTTAATAAATGAAGCAATACAACTGGGGTGGGGAACTGTTTGGGGTAGATTTTTTAAAGAAAACACGTAAGGTTCAGAAAATAGTTTCATGATGTATATTATTAATTTCAAGATTTCAGATTATTTTATATAAAAAAAAAGAAATACATTTTTTATTGGAAAAAATTTTAACTTTTACATTAAATTTATACTTTTACTTGAGAGAAATATTGGTATTAACTGATTTATAAACTTTAGTAGATATTTTTATATATGCAATAAATTAAATAGTTGGTAGAGTTGCATTTACAGTGCAGTGTGTTGGTTTGCTTGTGTTTATGCTTACTATTATTTGAATGTGAATGTTATGATTTATGGAAAACTGCCTCTAATAAAAAAAAAAATATGACCATATTTTAATTTTTTTTTTATAATGGTTTTTTTCATGGTATAGTCAGCTAATTTCTTATTCCACAAGTCAGTATTTTGATGTTAATGGCATAACTACCATCTTGCAATGCACATTTCTTTCAGCATATGCACCTCTCTGAGCTATGGATGATACTGAACTATTTAAAATCTACATTTATCAAAGATAAAAAATACTTTTATTATCTTGCAAGAGTCCCAGCAGTGTGGGGTTTCATTTTTCATTTTAATAAAATCTGCTCTTTAATCTAATATAGTGTACTTTAAAGTAATTTTTATGACACATGCCAATAAAGTGGTCTCTATGATCATCTACACTAAGACATGAAAATAATCACATGCATAATTAATATAACAATTAACACAATGCTAATGAATCTGGAAAAGAGTAACAGGTTGAGCAGAAAGTCCTACTCTTCAGACAATGAAGCCGAGAATTATGGGTATAAGGCCGCTAGGTACTCTGATCAGCTTTTTTTAGTGATAATTTTAATATTCATTATTTTCAAAGTGAGACAAAGATGACATCAGAATTTAAATAGAAAGTCCTACTCTTCAGACAATGGAACCAAGAATTATAGGCGTAAGGTCACTGGGTAGTCTGACAAGCCTTTTTAGTGATACATATTATGATTGATATTTTTTAATATTTATTAATCAAAGTGAGATGAAGATGACATATGTAGCATTAAAAACAAAAACAACATTACATTAGAGACAAATATTATATCATATCCAACTATATGCATGCTTAAATTACAATCAATACTAATATACTATTTAATCAAAGGTTACACGACATATGCAGCCTAACATTTGTACTGCTCAATTTTATATAATAAAGGTACAAATGCCAATCAGACTAAAATTTAATACATTTTACTTTCCTCTCCTTTACAGTTCTATCTGATATTAAATTTTATTTCTTTGTAAATTAATTCTGTTTTTCATTCATTATCAGTCTCTTGTGTGTCGTAAAACTGGTCCTTAATGTGTGGATTAACAAACCCAGGTGTTAACTGAATTTGACATCACAAATAATGCTGACCTTAAAAGTCAATGGCATTGCACATCTTTATCGTTTGAAATTTTGAATCTTTTCCTGTCTATGGTTTTGAAAGAGTGGTTATGGTCATTGTTACACGTTGTATCGTCTGTGCTGTCTACACTTCACCCGTACCCGTTCACAACCACACATGCAAACATGTCGGCAATATGTAACCTACATGCAGAATAAAATTCAAGCCAAATAACCATCTTTGGTATTCTGTGTGTGGATTTGTAATAACATCTATGCAAGCCCTACATGGCTTTGACTAACCACCACCCCCTTTCTTCAGAGAGAAGGGTGGCAGTGACAAAAAGTATTAATACATAGAATGTTTTATAAGTAAAGCAGAAATAAACAAGACTTGCTGATCCAACTAAACAGATCTCTTGCATCTCACATTTGCTTACCAACTGCATTGTTCCACTGCCAAGCCACACAGCCATTTTTAGAGGTGAAATAACGGGCAAATGTGACCCGAACAGCCTGGGCATCCATAGATGCAGCAGTATGGCTCTCCTGTTCTGGCAGAGTGTTGCATTGACTATTTTCAACACCTCCTCGCCAAGTTCCTGGAGTAAACCTGTGTTCTGGTAAAGTTTCAACATCTGCTAATCCTGAATGGCAGTATTGTGTATCCTGTCGTGTCATGAGATAATTATGTAGGCATAAGGCTGATTCAATAACATGTTTTGCATTTGCATGTGAGAGGTGAATGACCCGTTGGAAAATCCTGAATTTGCTGATCAGAATGCCGAAGGCATTGTCACTAACTTGCCTTGCTCTTGACAGCCTGTAGTTGAAAATTCTTTTTCGAAATGATAACCTGCTCTTGGAAAAAGGTTTCATGATGCATTTTTGTAGAGGGAATGTACTGTCTGCAACCAGTGTATATGGTAAGCACACAGTCATTCCTGGAAGTGCTCTTTTGTCAGGAATATTTAACGTGTTGTCAGTTAAAGCTTTAGCAAAACTGGATTTCTTAAACACAGTTTCATCCGGAATTTGGCCTTCTACCCCAAATTCTACAGCCATGAATTTGTAATCGGCATCAACTGCCACAAGCAGTGGAATACTGAAAGCTCTGTCTTTGCTGGGGGATGATGACTGATAGCACATGCTGTTTTTTATGGTTATGTATTTGCCTTCCAAAGACCCAATACAATGGGGAAAGTTCCACCGCTGGTTGAAACCCTCAGCTATGTTCAGCCACTCACCCTGAGTGCTTGGTGCCTGTAACATTGTATCAACAAATTATTGCTGCTGGACATATTTTATCCTTTATGTTGTTATCATTACTCTGTAATGTTCAGCCACTCATGGTGCCTGCAGTATTTTATAGTGCATAAACAAAATATTACTGCAAAGCATGAAGTAGCAATGTATATGTTATTATTATTATTAAGCTTAGTTTTAACAGAAGAAAACACTTTAATATTATAAAATTTATATAGAATTATTAGTAATTAGCAACAATTTCAAAGCAAAAAAACTTCAAAACAACTGTTTTGTTTTGTAAACATTTTCAATGATGAAGATGACTACAAAAGACACAAGCAATCAACTTGATAAAAAAAAAATTGCTCAACATATCAGTATACAAAGTATGCATACAAAATGATTTCTTACAATGAAAGACCACAAAATGTTTGCAGTACATGTACTGGTAACCAGACAAAATAGTTTTAAAAACTGTATCACTGTGAAAGAATATCTTTAGTCAAAAATTAAAACATGCAACTATATTAATCCATTTTTATCATCAAAGAAGTCTTTTGCCTCCAAACACATCAAAGTTCAAGCAGTCATTTATGTTAAATGATTTGGGAGTCTATGCAGTCAAACATCTCTTTACAAAGTGTTTTGTTGGTGACAATTTGTTTAAAAGAAGTATTGACCATTAATTTTCTTTTTTTAATCAATAAACACGTTCATATATAGTACAAGATACCAAGAGCTAGTAACCATGAAGAAGAAAAACATAAGCTATTATTAAACTTATGAATAAACTTTAAAGATTGAAATGACAGATGCAAAATGAACTCCATCAAGAGAGATCTGATGGGACCAAAAACCTTCAATCATGCTACTCACTAAACCAGGTCTAAAAAAAAAACTAGTTTCTGCTATCAAAAATGCTTTGTTAGAGGCAAAAAAGTTACTTCATATTTTTAAAAATTAAAGTGTAATTGTGACAACCAAGCATTTGTAAGTAACTGGGTCAAAAAGCCATCAAGGTTACTTGATATTTTATTCTATAAACAAAACATACACATAAACAACTCTCAATAGAAAAAAATATATATACAATTACAAGGTGTATGGTAACAAAAAACTGCTTTAATAAGAAAGTGGTCACTGAAACAGACACTGACAAAATTTAACAGAAGTGCTACAACTGTCTGCTATGGTATTTTGATTATTCTTCAAATACATTTAATGATTTATAATATTTGAATCTCTCTTACCTTCAGGAAGTCATTCTTTAGTACACTAGAAATGGCATGGCATGTTTCTGGAACAATATGAACCAATCCAGTCTTGGAAATGTTGTGATATATTCTCAGGTCTTGGTAAGACATTCCTTTTGAAAAAATTAATACAGTGCACCCACACACCAACACACACACACACAACCAAATAAATAATTAAAGAATATACAATATCATTTTACATCATGTGAGTTTCAACTGTAATTCAAATTATGTTTGGGTCATTTCCAAATAGCTTTCATTAAAAATTGAAAAAGGAAGTCAATATATCATACGAATTAATAATTCAATATTTATTCCTACTACATAAGCGCTATTATGTATGATAAATCATCTAAATGTTTAAAAAGAGAAATAAAATGTACTGAGATCTTTGCATTGCAAAAGTATATCAAATAAAATAAACTTCACAGCTTGTTTAAACGCATTTAACTCAGAAACTCAGCTTTCAACTTCAACTTCCATAAGTCAAACTCACTCATAGATTTAAAAACTCAGAGCCAAACTGCAAATAAAGCCAAACAAAGAAATGTAACATTTATAAATAACTTATACCAGCTGGTACAAGCAGTGAATCACAGACATAAGCATTCAGTGTGGCACAAGACACCTCGGCACTCAGACACTGATGCACAAGACAACTCAGTACTCAGACACTGTGGCACAAGACACCTCAGCACTCAGACACTATGGCACAAGACACCTCAGCACTCAGACACTGGCATATGGCTAAGACATTTTGACACTAGACAGCCAGTATCACTAATCAGCAGGACAAATCTTCACTGAGCACATTTTGTGATAACCTGTCATGACTATGGAGACAGTTAACTAAGCACCATTAAACTAGCAGAGTGCCAAACTGCCTACATGCCGACATGTTAAGTAGCTTATGCCAAGGGGTCTGGGTTCCCTAGCAGTAGCAGCAAAACAAGAAATGAAAATACAAGAACAAAAAAAAAAAGAGAAAATTAGGGGGAAATTCTCCAATATTTTATAGTACCTTACAAAACATCAAAGAAGAGAAATTGTATTAAAAAATAATGACTTATAGTTATAAAGAATACATTATATTCCTTAATTTAAAGTAAAAATAACTAACTAGGTCTAAGAATCATAAACATATCACTTTATGTCCTTTGTATAAATATTTATTCTGTAGTACTCTTAATTTAAAGTAAAAATATAACTAACTAGGTCTAAGAATCATAAACATATCACTTTATGTCCTTTGTATAAATATTTATTCTGTGGTACTGATATGATCAAAACTACTATAAAAATTGTTCCGAGTAAATTAATTCTAAAGATAAAAATATGATATATCACTTTATGTCTCAATAAATTTTTTTATTTTTAAAAGGCTTCTTTTAAAAGAATTGCTCTTGTGTATTAAAAAAATAAATAAGAAATTAAAAAATTCTATTTCTATGATGCCTAAAGCCCAGAACTTATAAGTTTTACCATAGTTTTGCAGCATAGATTGATATAGTGATAAGTGATAGAGATGCTGACGCAAGAAAAAGTGAAATTACATCTTACATTAGATTTCTTTTATAATTTTAATTGTACTCTTTACAATTGTGTAAGCTTAAAAATGAATTAATGTTAGGAGTAGCCATAATTATTTCTTTTAAAATAAGCTATAAATATGCTCACTTGTAGTTGTAGTTGTAGAATGTGTATCTTTTACTTTTAGTGATTTACATGTCAATTAATGATATATAACTGAACAAACCACATGCACAGTTCTGTTTTCTGTTTTCTTTCTATTTGCATATTGATTTTATTAATAAACAATGATTTTTCAAACCATCAGATTAATTCATCAGAAAAGTGAAATAAATATTCATTTAGATTTTTCTCCTAACATATACACTGACAGCTACAGTGAAGTTTATACTAATTTGAGATTCACATTCTTAATCCTATTCAACATTAATCTGCCATTTGGGGTAAAGCATCTTCAATGTCACTCTACAGTCTGCTGCACAAAGGAGCAGAGGAATTAATAGTATTCAGGAGATGATGAGTCAAGGACAATTTACATTTAATATTTTTAATACTATACCTAACCTAGTAACTATAAATATTTCAGAATTATCCACAAGTAAAATGTTCAAAGCCTTTTTTTTTAATTCCTTCCACTATTCTGGTAATTTTGAAGTTTTTTTTTTTTTTAAATCTAAGATTTGTTCTTCAATATTACTAGTGTTAAAGGAGTGAATGAATGATTTTATGTGGGGATGTGTGAATGCAACTATTCATACTTGACAGACAGACAGGCAGGCAGGCAGGCATACACTGATACAGATAGCTGAAAACATCCATTCTAGAACAATCCCAGAAGAGTCTGAGATCAGAAGGTCTGGGCAGTGGTGGTAGGGAGTGGAACTGAGTATTTTTTTTTAGCTCAACAAGGAAGTACATGTAGTTTTCTTGTTATATTATGCTAAAGACATTGTTCAGACTTCAAAGATGTTGCCTTGCACAGCCAAAGTAACAGGCAGGGATGATAGAAAGGTGAATATGCACTTGGATATATACTACTTTGAGTAAATAAAAAAAAGCAATTGTTGATAAGCTGTGTTCTAGTACTTCTACTCTTCCATTTCCCACCCTCATTCAAATAAGAATATGGTGATGCTCTTGTTTGGTTGTTGTTTTTTTGTTGTTTATTTTATGTTTCTAGTGTTGAATGCTTTTCTGATGACTTCACTCTAGAAATGCTTCAATAAATTTCACTGAAAGTAATAAATTTATTTTATAGTTTTAGGTACTGAAATTAACAAATTTAAATAATAATTGTTTGAACTAATATGTGTAGTACAGTTTTAGAACTTAAATTGTTAAAATGAAGCATTCTGACATAAGAATCCTGAATTAAACTTGTGATGTGGCAAATGTATAAAAAAAATGAGCATATTTTAATATTTACAAATTAAAGCCTCAAAATACATGACTAAATTTTCTCTGCTATGGAAGGATTCACTACTGAACTCCATGCCATAGAAAATGGTAATAATACACTTGTTTTTGATTATAAATACAATTTATACATCAAGCAGTAAAATAGAATTCTTAATAAAACAATTAAATGACTTTACCCCATACATAACCTACAAAAATACTGATTTTAGCTTAAATAAATTTCTGCTATGTAATCACATAAAATAAAATTGATTAAACTGAATTGTGAGCATTAGTTACACATATTCATGTTAATTTTTGTTATTGTGATGAAATCACTGGAAATAAAAAGAAAACCCAAAATTTCACAAACCTGTTATTATTTAAAATTGCTAATACTGTATTTGTCAAAACACACAATTAACATTTGAATTCCACAAAAGAAAATTACTCCCCCCATCCCTATTACAGTATTAGCTTCTGACATTGTCCATACTAAAAATAATCATTATAACATTTAATCTCACAAGCACATATCACTTGTTTGCTGTAATACTTCACACACACACACACACGCGCGCGCGCGCGCGCGAATCAATGTGTGCACCCATGTGTGTGAGTATGGGAATACTGTTTTTAAAATCACTTCCGACCGGAGAGTTAAAGATGACCGTTGTACTTACCTGACGCTAAGTATCGAAGTGCAACTACAAGCCTTTTTTCTGCTGAAATAGCTTCTTTCATGACTGTATCCTTGCGTTTAATATGAGGCTCAACTCTCCGTAAAAGTTCATAGAAACAGTCTTCATTAATTGGAAGATAGCGTTTGAACTTTTTGTAGCCATCCTGTTCTGAAATCAGAAGCTCTCTGGAGATTGAATCACATACTTCTTCTGTTCGTTGACGTTTTCTGTATTGTTCCCTCCCCTTATGACGCCTTTTCTTTGCTTCAGATCGCTCTTTTAACGAAAATATCAAACATGTTACTGTTACAGCTGCAGCTGCGAGTATGGAACTGTCCGCCATTTTGTTTATCACGTGACTAGACTTGTACGTTCAGCATTAATTTGTTTCAAGTGAGTCAAGTAGATTTTTTTTCTTTTTACATCAACACTGGATGAAAAATAACAAAAATGTTCGAGAAATAACAAAAAGAGGATTTGTAGTGTTTAATTGTTGTTTTAATAGTATCACTGCAATTTCATTCAGACAACAGAGATACTATTATACTTTGTGCGCGTGTTTCGGAGAATCAAGCAGTTATACATATGCACTGCAGTGGGAATGCAAAGGGATAGCTTGGGGAGGGGTATTGTTGCTCTACCAACTAGACTGCCGGCTAGAAATTCTGGAACTACCACTGGTTGATAAAGTAAATTGTTTATAAAATCTTATTACTTTGAAATATATAGTATTACTATTAGCTTATTTTTAATCTGCTCCATCACGATCTGTCTGTGAGCTCAATGATTCATTACTGAGTGGGGTGGGGGGTTTAACATTACGTTTTTATGTTCATTTATTTTTTTTACAGAATATAAAACGATATTTCAACAAAAAGAGAAATTTCTAGGTCTTCCTGATAACTGGTATATATATTTTTTTTAATGCCTAGGTTGTTTTATTGTTTATTTATTTATTTATTTATTGTAGGGGGGGGGAGAGAAAAGTGATCTTGTCCTGCTGCGGACGACATGCATTTTCAGAATGTATGTTGCCTCGCACGCACGCACACACACAAACAAACAAACAAACAAACAAACAAAACCACAGTTATTTCACTAATGGACAAATTTCAACGCGCCGCGCCTAATTAAAATACAGTTATCTCTCATTGGCACAATGCAACTGGCCTACATTGTACAAGTAAAAGACAAAGTTTACGTGGACCAAGTAAGGGCCAAAGTTTGGCATGTGCTGTTCTGTTGCAAAATCGTCCCCAGTTTATACATGTGATGAATTGAGCGAAGGAAGTCTCTGTACGCAAGTTGGTAACTACTCATGCGTGTCTTAAGTGCCAATAGAATTGTTGTGTGGCCACCAAGCCATGTAGAATTGATTGAATAGCCATGTAAGCATGGCCTGGCAGAACTGCCTAACATTCTTTGTCTAAACAACTAACACGTAAGCAGGTTTTTCGTACCAGCAAAAATAAAATTAAAATGGGTCAGAAAAAATATCTTAAAATGAATTTGATAGGGCACATAATTATTTTAATAAATAAAAAATACTATTCACTATTTATGCATTTGGAGTTCGATTGTTACATAGAGTAATCTGTATATATATATAAGCACACAATTTAATTAAGAATGGCAAACAAATGGATTAAAACGAATGTCTGATAAAATCATTGTTTAGCTATTTTACAGAAACTTAGAAGTAATTGTCAGTTAAGGTATTATTTCGATACATTGCTGTCAATGAATGATAAAATAAAATGGAGAAGGAAAGAAAGGAATCAACAGGCAAACAAACAGCACATCATATAAGTGACGAAGAGATTACATTCTAACGCTACGTGTGACATCACTGCGTGAAGAAGTTAAATCAATCCTGCATTAGCAGACTTCAGAATACCAGCCACTTGACGATCGGCAACTGAAAGAGTTTGGTGTGGGACAATTCCCAGGACCGTTAGCCCTACATTCAGACTTCGTACTATAAGGTAAATCACGTGACCCACGTAGTTATGGAATGAAATCTATTTACACTGTTTAAATATTTGTTGCAAATATTTCTCTCCGCGTTCCGCCTTTAGAAAAGGGAAACAACCGACTGGAAGTGTGTCTTGAATAGAGAGTGTAAGGAAGTGTAATTTTTTTTTTTTTACCTATAACCTTAAAGATAGACAGATGGAGGGAGGGATGGGGGGAGGGATGGATGGATATAAAAAAAATCATGTTTACTGTTTCCATTTAAAAATTAAGTCTGTTAACTCTGACATTTGATACTATTGGAACATCAAATCAATGAATTAAATTACTTATCAGCTGAAATGGGTCTTTTATTATGCAAAAATAGTTCAGCTAAACAAGCCCCTCCCCTCTTTTGGTGAGCTATTCATTTACTCATCATCAAGGAATAAATTGTGTATAAATATATTAACTTTATACATTTTCACACATATATTCTTATTTAAACAAGGGAAATACTCACATGCATGCACTCTGCACATTGACACCACATACATCAAATGCATTAGGGGCAGTGGGCAGATTTTCACATTTGCTCGGGATATAGACGACCCCGCCCTCCACGAGCCCCCTTGCAGGTTAGGTTTTGGATAACCAAAGGCTAGGGTGCTGATACAGTACCTGATTTGGGCGTTTGAACTTCCTCACTGAGGTCATCGCCCAGGACGGAGGAGTCTCAAGAAGGACTCAACGGCCATGTGTCCTTGACCAAGGCGAGCCACTAGTAATGTGGAGTTTCGGCTGTGGTCAACAGCCTGGAGAGGGATGGGTTCCGCCAGGTTCATTTGCCCAAGACACACCACATGAGGCTAGCTCAATTGGTGGAAAAACTGGACAGGAATGCTACTGCTTTGGGTATGGTAATCAGGAAGACCGAATTGATGACCAACAACATCAGTGGCATTGGCAATGACATCATGATTAGTGATCAGAAATTGAAAATAGTTAATAAATTTAAGTACATAGGAGCCAAAAGAGGAATCAAAACCTGAAATATTGTCCAGGATTGCGATGACAATAACAGCAATGGCAAGGCTGAAGACAGTTTGGAAAGACAGAAACATCTCAGTAAGCTTAAAGATCAGACTGATGCACTCCTTGGTTGTATCTGTTTTTATATGCCTGTGAGCATGGACCTTCACAGTGGATCTCGAAAGGAGGATACAAGCTACTGAAATGAGATGCTTTCGAAGGCTGCTTGGCATTTCGTATAGAGATCATGTCACGAATGAGGAAATGGGAAACAGAATTAGGCAAGTCATTTGGGCCTTAGGGAGAGGTATCAGCCATTTTGAAAAAAAAAACGAAAAATGAAATGGTATGGGCATGTCACATGATCAATCATGCAAGGTACTGTGCAAGAGAGCGAGGGAGAGGAAGACAGAGGAAAAGATGGGAGGATAACGTCTCAGAGTGGACAGGACTGAAACTGAGCAATACGGTAAGATTAGCAGAAAACAGAATGGAATAAAGGAAACTGTCAGATCATCAGTGGTGCCCCAACGGTCGACAATACTAATGGATAGATAGATAGATAGATAGATAGATAGATAGATAGATAGATAGATAGATAGATAGATAGATAGATAGATAGATAGATAGATAGATAGATAGATAGATAGATAGATAGATAGATAGATAGATAGGTAGGTAGGTAGGTAGGTAGGTAGGTAGGTAGGTATTCTACTCGTAAGGATATTACTTGTCATGGGAAATTAATTACCCGTTAAAAGTAAAACCAGTTTGAAAAGTTACGTTTCAAGAATTAACATTCAAAGAAATTGACGACTTGATTTTTTTATAACAATTATCACAAGTTACTTTTCTATCCGCCGATAATATGTTATTTTTGCTATCAAATATTAAGTTAAATATTTCTTGAGTAAGATCTGAGAACGACAAATTGTCATGCTTTTCTCGTTTGAACTGTCAATAGATGAAGGTAAATATGAAGATTGGGCTCGTGTTACTTCTGATGCTGCCAGTGGCAACACTAGGTCATTTTCAAGGTATGGTATCAAAAGTAAAATTATAAAATTGTTTCGTTTTGTAAAGGAAAATGTTTGACTGTTAATTATGGTTGAAAAATGCAAGAATATATTCAGATGACCCATATAAATTTCACTGGAAAACTAATGACCCTGTCTAATTGCATGGTTCTCTGATTTACTGTTTAAATGAAATTTGTAAGATTTTTTTAAATTGAAATAAATGCTGTTTCATAATTTGAGACTAATCTCTTTGCTTTTTTACTATCTATCTATCTACCTATCTATCTATCTACCTATCTATCTATCTACCTATCTATCTACCTACCTATCTATCTATCTATCTATCTATCTATCTATCTATCTATTTGTAATTTCCATTAATAAATATTTCTGAATTTGAAATAATTTCACACTGAATATTTCTTTGCAGGATATGGTATTTTGGAGAGAACAAACAAGTAATATATTACTTCAATTGCGATAACTTTTTCTGAATTATCTCTCTTTTATTTAATTGTAACTAATTTAATTTAATTTTTAAAAATAATGCTGTTTATTATTTTCCTTTTTTTAAAAAATGTTCTTTTATTTAGAATGATTCTTCGAAAGCAATTAAAATTAATAAAATCCTTTAAATTACATTTTCAAAATTAACTTTAAAACTATTTTTAACTTTAATTTAATTTAATTTAAAATTGATGTTACTTCTAATTTTATTTTTCTCCTCTTGTATTGATTTCTATTATCATTTATTTTAATTCTCTATTTTTATAATGATTATTACTTTTATATTTTGACAGAATGTTTTGTGTATTACTTTCGTTTTGAATTAAATTTTGTTTCATTTATTTATTTCAATTTAAACTCCTTTTAGTTAGAGTGACTAAAGATGTTAGTTTTAACAGTATTATTTATAATCTGGTTTGTACCTCACAATTTAAATTTGTTCCGGTTTCCTAAATACGTGGCTTTTCTTTTAGAAACCAAATGTAAATAGTGACGTGATGTCACAGTTTTCCCAAAATCTACCAATCAAAACGCTAGTTGTAAGAAATGAGACGAAATCATAAATGTCTTCAGAAACTCCAGATGAAGAAATGATCTATTTTAAAAGAATTTTTTCAATAAACATATACAAGTGAAATTGCAAACAATTTATATTGCCTGTCCATTGTTGATTAGATGCAAAAATACTATTTATTCTGCATAATTTTCAGTCTTATTTTCTAAATGAAAATTATTTCCTCAAGTTGAATATAGTCCATCTGCATAAATGCCAATCACTGGCATTTTGAAAGCAACTGGTCTGGTTTGGGCAAATACAGGCCAGTATCTCTCATCAAAATAAAAGCAGGTAATTATACATTTTCGAATGAAAATTTCTGATGAATAATACTGCTGAAGATTTCAGTTAAATAAAATAGAAGAATCATCTCTTTCAAATCCGGATTTGGCTGTAGAGCTGGCACACCCTGTCAATGCTGTCAATGCAATTGAAGTCCCATGACTTGCAAGATTTCCATGCTAGTAAATCACAATGGGTGACACCCACCCCCCCAAACCAGCTGTTCTTCATCACACAAGCAGACTAAATAAAACTATCCAATAGTAGAAGTGATACAGATTGCCTGCTAAAGCAAACAGATATTAGCTTCACACTGATTGGCTCATTTGAAAGACTATACGTCCCTATTTTCTAGATAACTCACATCGCATACACTTACAAACACTTTCACTAAAAATATATCACGCAAAACGCACATATGCTGACACACATCTGTAACATATGCACACATAGACATGCATGCATACACACACATGCATGGGACTAACAAACTAATATCGTTAAACCCCTACTCAGTAGGAATATTCAAAGTGGAGTACAAAATGTTTTATTTGATGGGCACAGATCGGTGTATATTTCTGCATTTGGAACACGCAATGAGGAAGAATTAACAGTGGGTTGATTAGTTTCCTACTAGACCAAAAACTAGATAATGTCTAATTGGTTTCCGCATGGTTACGAATGCTCAATTTTGACTGCATTTTTGGACATGTTGCTGTGCATTGTGCGTAAGTGTGTGTTTATGTATGTGTGTGTTGAAATTTAATTGACCCTGACAAGTGCAAATATTATTTGTAATCGCCATATCAACGCAGTTGTCTAGTGTGTAAGACAATCCTTAAAAAAAACAAAAAAACACTTAATCTTAAATCTCTAGGTAAGTCTGCCCAACAGGAGATGAATGTGTTTGAGTGACTGTTGAAACATAATTGACTTGATAAGTGTGTTCAATCATAATTGACCTTGATAAGTGTAAGTATTATGTGCGTGCGTGCGTGCGTGCGTGCGTGTGTGTGTGTGACTGCGGGATCACCCTTCCTTCGATGGACGAATTCATTAAAATGCAGTAGAACATACAACAAGCCCCTTCCCGCCCTCCGTGTAGAGCAATATCGATGTCCAAAACAGATTGTATTCTTTCACGATGTTTTGTTAACAGATTTTCTGCATCCGGCCGAGAGAGCAGACGAGAACTGTGTCGATGCGAAGGAGAACCTTGTACAGAGCATGCAAAATGTTGTGAGAACCTCAGGTGTGCATGTCTTCAGGAAAACGTTTACATGTGTAGATGCAAGGATATTAAAAACCACGTAGAGGACCGTCTCTGGGAAGAAATGATGAGTCGGAATGTAAAGAAGACCTGATACCAGTGCTAGTCTTTAAGTTTTCCAGTATAAATGAATTCCAAATCTGTCTCTGGAGAGCGAACTGTGTACTCTGTGATTTATCTGCTCTGTGCTTTGATGCATTATATTTATAACTAGGCCTGGTAATCATTTCAAAATAAAACTAAGTTTAACAATATTTTAAACAAGACGTATTTTTACTTTTGTGATGCCAGCGCCATCTGGTTAATGGTTATGATTATTATTATTAATCAATCATCCGTAACTAATTACAAGTGGTGAGAATCTTAATTTACATTGTTAATAATTCTCCAGATGACGCCGCTCGTCTCTCTTACTTGGCGGATATGCGGGCGCTGTAAACGTTTTCTCTCTTCCTCAACATTAAAGACAAACATTTACCGTCACATAATATTTCTGTAGGTGGAAAACTTCTTACTAATAGGAGAAGATAAATCTATCTTTTAATCCTTATTTAGCAAGCCCCCATCCATCCACTTTCTTCTCCAACATAAGATTATCAGTATGTGTAAGATCAATAAATTTAACAATAAATTTATTAAATTAACAATAAAATATACAACAAATGAATCTAATCAAAAGAGTGTTGACATTTACATCACTTCACAACAACGTTCAATCCAAACCAGTTTCAAGCAGATGACTAATAGTATCATACTTGTTCATAACAATTACCTTGGACCAAATATTACTTTGTTGAAGAAGTTCTATATTTGATTACATTGTATATTATATTTGTGAATTTTGATCAGTGCTATATTTCTTATTCTGAGTGTGTATTGGGCTAATGAATATTATTGCAGGATTTGTAATTTGAGAATGTGTGTAAAGAGAGAACGAAATTTAGAGATGAAATATGCCTGAAATTTAGAACTGCCTTAATTTGACTTTTGTGGAAAGGAGCATGCCTTTCTCTTTGATGCTTTTGATTGGCTTCAGACTCCAGTGACTACTGTACTCTACCGGATTACATTGATGTGTGTATCCAACATTGTCCAACTAATCAGTAACGTGTTGCAGTAAGATGATTCATGTGAATTGCACTTGTCATCAACACCCCTCAAGTTCTGAGAGTGAAGCAGAGGTGGTGCAGTAATTGTCAGTACCACGTAGGACCTGTTTGTTGTCCATCACATTTGTCCACACAAATACACCATATATGTATGTCTGTCTCTCTTTATTATGCATGCAAGGGTTGCGTGTGCTGACGTGTTTGCATATGGAATGAAAAATGTAAACAATACAGGATGATACAAGACAAAGACAAACGTAAACAACTGCACTTACTCACTGTTCAAAATTGAATAAGAGTGACAGGTTCACAAGCTGTTATCAATGGTTGTGTAGAGAGATGGAATGAAGATATTAACAGTGGCATAAATGATGATACGAATGTCCATTGCAGAAAAATAGAAGAACACAACCGGAGTAGAGACGTAGATAAAACAAGGTTTCTTTTCATGGGTCATCTGTACATGGCCTCCTCCCTGACACCCTCCTAGTGTCGCATGATCAGCACTCGGCGTGATCAAAATGTTTACCACCTGTCCATAGGTTAGGTCATGTGGGCTCTCAGCTTCTGCCACCAGTGACAAGTCAATGCTGCCCTTGCCATCAGTGATGTGTCCTCATGGCATGGTATTACCCCCCTCCCATCAGTTTCCATTCTGCCTGGGTGTAACCGATCCACCCATAGAATATGTCTGGTCAAAGCCCTCTGTCTGTCACACTGTAAAACTGTGATTGTGGAATTTGTAATTTAATTGCTGTTTTCTTTCTTTGATTGTTTATTTTTTAACATAGTTTTTTTTTGTTGTTAATTTTTTTACCTATCTTGCATCATTTCTTATTGTCTTCACTTCATGTAAAATTCATTATTGTAGTTATTGTACCTGTCTTTTGTTCTTGTCCATTATATGTGAGGAATTCCTTCCGGGAATGGAGGGGGGGGGGCTTGAACGAGCTACCGGAAGCGGTTGACCTCAACTGTTCTGCTGTTCAAATTATTCATAATTTATGGGCGACCAACAGTCTAATCATAAATTTCCAAATTAATAATCATTAGCCAATCAACATACATATCATTCCTTGTGAATTTAGAAAGAGCATGTTCTAGACAGAACAATTTATTTGAAATAAAATAAGCAAATTATCAACTGAATGTAAAATTAGCATTCAGTCAAACAAGTTGATATACAGATAATTTATGTATGTATGCATATTTAAAAAAAAGACAACATCTGAAAACATCATAATTTATTCACTCTTACCTTAATCACATTTTGTCACAGCCAGGTAGCCAATCTGGATTTCATTCACACCTTGTCACAACCAGGTGGTCACTCTCGCTTTCAGTCACACATTTTTTACAACAATGGTGGCCACTCTGGTATACAGTCACACTTGGTCACAACCAAGTAACCAATCTGGATTTCATTCACATCTTGTCACAACCAGGTGGCCAATCTGGATTTAATTCTTGTCATAACTAGGAGGCCAATCTGGATTTCATTCACACCTTGCAACAACCAGGTGACAATCGTTTGGATGTCATTCACACCTTGTAACAACCAGATGGCCACTCTGGTTTTCAGGCACACTTTGTCACAACCAAGTGGCCATTTTGGTTTTCAGGCACTCCTTGTCAAAACCAGGTGGCCATTTTTGGTTTTCAGGCACTCCTTGTCAAAACCAGGTGGCTATTCTGTGTCAGATCACTGGAAAGAAGCAGGCTTGACACCTTCATGAGGGAAGCAAAAGAAAGAGTTGTGTGCCTGTTAGAAACACAGCTCACCAAAGTCTGAATTTCCTAATTTTGTAACCTAATTCCATTCATCTCCCTCCCTCCCTCCTCCTTCTATGCACTCATAGTGGTAAATATACGAAAATTATATTTATAAATAGGTGTATAAAATTATCTAAAATTGGGATTAATTACAGGGAAAGCATAAAATAATTCAGTAATTTAACTTCGACACATACTTACGCTGTTGAAATATTCAGTTCCTTCAAATGATGGTAAGTGCTAGCCTGCAGACACGCCCACTTTTCATGTCTATTGTTCCATGTTCAAGCTACCAAAACTACCTGAAAATGATGCCAAGGAAATATATCAATAGTATAAGCTAATGTCATACATATATGTGTGTGTGTGTGTGTTTGTTTTTTTATTTTGTGTGTGTGTGCCCAAAATGCCCAACCCCTCCATTTTTTCACACGCACACACATACAAACTCTCAGTAGAAAATAGCCAGCTGTCGAGTCTTGCCGTACGTCATGCGAAATCTTGACTCGAGCACTTGTATATTTGTCAAATTTGATGTAACAAATATTGGGCATCTTTTATTGAAAGTCCCCAAGCACGACAAGAACATTCCAACGCCAGTTGGAAAGTAGGTCTATTGTTGATTGCTACACCGATTATAACTCGGAGTCATGACCTCACAAGTCATTGGTTGACCTATTTTGTAATTTAAAAGAAAAAATCGTGTAAACATGTACCGCAATAGCCTAAGTGTTTACCTAAAGATCTTCCTTTGAGTCAGTAATCTGAAAAGCATAACCATTTTCACATAAGTAATACCTTTTCAATTAAACTTATTTAGGCCTACATTTGTGCTACTTTTCTTTTCTTTTTACCAACAACTGTTATTCATATTGTTTACTCGAAAATGTATACAAGTCAAGAATCTGTGTGCGCTATAGCATATAATGTATAGGTCAAAGTTCAAGTCAGGTACCTGTAAGCGCAAAAAAGAAAAAAAATAAGCAAATTGATACGGCTGCTGCCGATGCAGCAGAGTAAGAGCAAATCTCCAGGATCTTGAAGTGCAGTGACTTCCCCTTTTTAGTTGGAATGTTTGATGGAGGCTAATTGGGGTCATAAACAGCTGCCCGTGATTTATCCTTGAAAGATGATCCAGCTCTAAAATTAAATCGAAGTGTAAGACATTCTACATTTGTATTTATCAACATACTTTATTAATAATTATTTTACAGTCAAATCGGGCAAAACTGAGCAATATTTTTCTTTGAGTTACGAATGACACCGTCATGCATACAACTTTACAAGCCGGGTGCTGTTACTTGGCGGTTTGGGTTGCAAATAATATTTGATTAATCCAACTTTTTGTTTCTCAGATGTACATTTTGGTTTGTTAATGGTAAGATATAGATTGTCAAATTGTACAGTATTATTTACTTGTTTACTTAATTTTCCACCCTAAAGATTACATTTGTTTTGTTCGCTCTCAAGATGTATCTCTGCAAATTCTTGTAGTTGTACTAGAATATCTATGTTTAGGTTACCCAAACTGCCATACTATGAATATGAGCCCGTCAAAATTGTGTTTAGCTTGCTAAATTGGCTATGACCTAAACAGCCAGATAATTTAACCAGCTAAATAAAATGTTCACATCCTAATTGTGTTTGGTTTAACCATAAGTTGAAACTCAAATTGAGTGGTAGGCCTATATAAATTTTCAAACTTGCTATATTTTTTGGAGATTTTGCAAGCAACATGCAAAAACAGATTGTCAAATTAATCTAACAAGCCAAATAATGGATTTGACAAACTAAAGTGTGGTTCTACAAAGCGTAATTGTAACCCCAAACACCAAGTTGAATGCATGTCAGCACATATTAATTATTACTATCACTATCAGTGAAAGAGTAAGAATTTTAGTTACTAATCTGTAGCTGGATTATATAAAACCATTAAAATCATTGCTGGTTATTATATTTTCAAGTCAAAATTTAAAGAGACAGTTGACTTTTTTAATTTAAAAAAATACATGGAGACACTCGTATATATAAATATATATTTTATACAGTATAAAAAAGATTAAAGGTTTTCCTTATTGTCTGACAATGCATTGCAAATTGGAAAAAAAATGTAATTAAACTATTTATGACTTACTGGTATACTTCAGAATTTTGACAGTCTATCCACATATCCAGATAATGAGATATAACAATTGTTATCATATTATCCAACATATCCGAGACTATTATATACTCTAATTTGTATATCTTGTAGCAGATGCCTGTCATTATTATCATCATCGTTTTTGTTATTATTACTATTATTAAATGCCTGATATTATTCTATCTGTATTTGATTCAGTCCGTCTGACTAAGATACTCTATCCCCCTGTTTACATTATATTATTTACTTTATTTTTATATCTCTGTTATATACCTATTTACATTTCTCTAAATTTAATTCTGTCAGATTACTCATCTATCTATCTTCTAGTATTATATTTATAGTATCTGTATACCTTTTTATTGATTTATTCATCCATCCTTTTACATCAGTCTACATATCTAACCATCAAATATGTTGAATTGTTCAGTGTATTATATTTATAAATAACAGTATGTCATAAACAAACCAGCTTGTACAAAGGGGTCACTTAAATGAATACTTAAAGTTGTTGAGTGACACAATCTTTAATTTAAAAAAGAAAATCACAATATTTTACATAATTTCTAACAGTTTTGCTTTTTATATGCAGTTTTGAATCAGTGCAATTAGTCAATCAAATTAAATTATTAGTAATCTGTAAATAAACTTTTAATAAAATGCATATTTTAAAAAGACATTGTAAAATTTGTATGCACATGTGCTTGTAAACAATTGTGAAATATTGTATCTTTATTTAATTGCTTTTTAAACATAAATAAAGATTATTACTGTCACTGTCTTTTCATTTCTGTATTTTATTATTTTTTTCCATCTGGTAAATCTATACTATTACTTAGGAAGTGCAGACATGTGCATGCTTATTTTACTAATGCTGTAGTACAAGTGAGGACATTGGACATGCTTATTTTACTAATGTTGTAGTACAAGTGAGGACATTGGGCATGCTTATTTTTCTAATACTATTGAAGGCATTGGTTAATATTGTCAGATGTTTGTATGTATGTATGTGTTGTGATTATTTAATTTGTCAAGAATTGAAGAAATGTTTTCTATTAGTAACTGTTAAATAAAGGAAATTAAACATTTTCTTTTTTGTTTGTTATTGTCTAGTCCTGGCACTGAAGATGGACTGATGGTGACAATGGAAAAGGTTAATGGCACAGTCCCATGATTACTGGGATCAAGCATTGATTTTTATGGTAAATGTAAAGAAACTCGTATAATTTTTTTTCTTTTTTTAATCAGACTATCTCAGAGCATATTGTTGAAATATTCTAAGTTTACAATAAATCACAGCCAAAGAAACAAGTGAAATAAACTGTTTCACAGTAATTTTATTCATGAGCTAATAAAAGCATGCAGTCTTTTAGAATCCATTTGTGTTTTTGATAAAGTATAGAAAATATCTGCATGGCCTTAGGTGAAATGAAGAAATAATATTTTTACTGAAACGGTGGACAGAGTTTAATCTTCAACATTGATTAGTTAGATGATAATAGGTTTTTTTGTCTCTATGTGGTATGTCAGTCTCTTGTTAATGATAGTTTCTAAAGTTTTTGTTAGCATTGGTAGCAGTAATATTGGTCTGTATGAATTTGGGCTATTTTCATCTTTTCTCTGTTTTGGAATTGTAATAACTATAGCTTGTTTCCAGATTGATGGTTTTGTTCCCTTTTCTATATTTTGTTAAATAATGATGTTATGATGATTATTATGTTGTCAGGTAATCTTCATAACATTTGATATTTTATCTCCTCATGATGCAGTATTCTTTTTGTTCTTTCTGGTGCTTTTAACTTCTTCTATTGTTATTGGTGAATTAATTTTACTTCTTAATTGTTTATTGTTTCTTTCTTTTTCTAATATTTTTAGTTTTTTATTCAAGATTTGATTTTGAAATTTTATTTGAGTTGATGTGATTGGCAATACTTATTTACTACTAGTTTTGCCTTTTCTAAGCCTGAAATTGCTAGAGTTTCATTATTGTGTGTTTTGTATTTTAATGAGTCATTTGAGTGGTATTTGTGGTTTCATAATACTTTTACCCATTATTTGATTAATTTTTTTCTCATAATTTTTTTTACCAGTTTCTTTTCTTGCAAGAGTATTGCATGTTTTGTGCCAAGTTCTTTATTTTTACCTCTTGTGTTAGTTTTTTGTATTGTGTATTTATTTTTTTTATATGTAATTTTTAATGTTTCATTTTCTGTGTTTTCTTAATGCCTCTCTTTTTTTTTTTTTTGTTGTTCTTTCTAATTGTTGATTCCACCATGGTGTGAGTGATATTTGTGTTTGTTTTATTAATGGGAATGCTTCATTTGCTGCTTTTGTTATTGCTTCTTTGATGTTATTTGCCCATACATTAATATCTTCATGAAAAAGTGAGTGTGACAATAATGTCTCCAGTCAAAATCACACTCTTAATTAAACACTTAATATTCTGAATCAATTCACTTAATTTGGCACATACTCTGCACACAACCTGTCATAAAGAAAATAATGTATTGTTCTTCACAATTTGTTGTATATTTTCTCACAATTCCAACAATTCATTTTTTAATTTCTTTCACTTTGAAATAATATAATATAATATGTGAGTCAATAATTTGAATAAATTAATACAAATGGAGTACGAAAAACAAATCATCATATGGACAAATTTACAAGTTGATGTACCTGATTGGCCATTGTTTTCTGCATGTCTCCTTGAATCCTCTCATTTTACAACAGACAATAAAGGCTGCATTTAGTCTTTGAATATATAGACACACACATATATATATCCCCATCCAGTTTGGTACATATGTAAGAATTTGTATATAAATGTTCATGTCCATTAATAAAAATTCAGCCATAGTAATGCCCTTTAACTTTTATTTTACCCAAAAGCCTACAGCTCATTAATAATGATATTATAGTAAAATCAGTAAATTGCAAGGAGTAAACAATTCAAACTGTGTAGCAAACGAAATAATGACACATTTCTATTTCTCAGTGTTATTGGTGACTAGCCTATGACTCCTATTCATTTGCATCTGAACTAGTTCACCTCATTCATGAGTAGTAATGAATGGATGTTACTACAGTTACATGTACATATAATTGAAATATAATTTGAAATGGAAAATTAATGAGTTATGAGTATATTCATATCAGTGGATTGTCGTAAGTTGAGACTGCCATAACCCAGTACTCTCTATCTGTCTTTCTCTCTCTCTCTCAATAGACAGATGGGTGATGAGTAGAAAACTGTTCACAATAAATGCTTAGCCCTTGTACACTTGTTTATTTAAAAAAATTCTATGTTAATTTTTATTATTATTATTTTATAATCTCTTATTTCTACCTTATCATATGACTGAATCATTTTTAAAAATAAAAAAAAACAACTTTCTCTTCTTTGCTAGATTAGATTTTATAATCTACTCAAATCACATTTCTGTTTACAGTCATGAACCTTGTCCAACTCAAGTTACATGGAAAGTTTTTTCATGTAGTGCTTGGTCAGTGTTCCAGTCCAATGCAAACATCTAGCAGCAACATGAGTTACATGGAAAGTTTTTTCATGGAGTTCTTGGTCAGTGTTCCAGTCCAGTGCAAACATCTAGCAGCAACATGAGTTACATGGAAAGTTTTTTCTTGGTGTGCTTGGTCAGTGTTCCAGACAATGCAAACATCAATAAGCAACATGAGTTACATGGAAAGATTTTTCAAGGAGAGTTTGGGCCTTCTTAAGAGAAGAGTACAGTAATTATTATTAAGCTGAATCTGTACAACATAAAGACACAACAGCATGAATAAAGCACCTGCTTAAAAAATATAACTACACAATTCAAACTGTTTAATATTATGTAAGTGTTTTGGTGAGTCATGTATTCCCTTCATCACTACTCTTATTGAGATGGTTTCCAATCCTTATAGACTATAAAAGCTCAAATTCTTTGTGTTTGATGTGAGATTAATATTTACTTGAAATATTTATAAATCAGTCTCACAGTGTCCCAGTTTAGTACAATGCTTTTAGAACAGAACATGTTCTGTACAGTGGCTGTCAACATAAGATGACAAACTTTAAAGTCCTCATTTTCTCACTAAATGTGCTTGCTTATGAATACTCCAGGGAGGACTTGACAGAAATTAGAAATGTGTAGCAGAGACCTCTCTGCTTCTTTATCAGTACACATACTTTCTCGCTCTGCAAAAAAGCCACATAAATGTGAACAATGTGGTAAAGCATTCTCAAAGTCTTCTCACTTAAAAAGACATGGGATTACTCATACTGGAGAAAAGTCTTTTGAATGTGGTCAGTGCCACAAGTCATTCACTACCTCTTCTAATTTATTAAGACATATGTGCACTCATACTGGAGAAAAGCCATATAAATGTGAAAAATGCAATAAAGCATTCATACGATCTTATATTTTATCCAAACACATGCTTACTCATTCGGGAGAAAAGCCGTACAGCTGTGAACTTTGTGGTAGATCTTTTTCAGTGTCTTCAAATTTATCAATACACATGCTTAACCATACTGGAGAGAAGCCATATAAATGTGGGCAGTGCAGCAAAACATTCTCACTTTCTTCTTACTTATCAAGACATATGCTTACTCACACTGGAGAAAAGCCTTATAAATGTGGACAGTGCAGTAAAGCATTTTCACTGTCTTGTAATTTATCAAGTCACATGCTTACTCATACAGGAGAAAAGCCTTACAAATGTGGACAGTGTAGCAGAACATTTTCAATTGCATCTAGTTTGTTAAGACATTTACTTGTCCACACTGGGGAAAAGCCACATAAATGCAGACTGTGCAGCAAAGCATTCTCACAGGCTTCTAGTTTATCAAAACATTTACTTACTCATACTGGAGAAAAACCATATAAATGTGGACAATGTAACAAAGCATTCTCACAATCTTGTTCTTTATCAAAACATAAGCTATCTCATGGTGAGGAAAACAAGGCTTTATAGCATTAAATAAAGTAGCAAATTATTCTGAACATGTTTTGATTTAAGATGGTGAATATTGTGGCACTTGTAGGCAATAATACAGCACAGGTAGACACTGACTTTTCGTGAAGATACTTGCACAGACAGATGGTGAATGACGGTGAAGATGCTGATCAAAACTAAAAGCTAAATCACCAACTCATCAAAGCATTTAACAAAGGATAAATATCCTGACATAATGAGAGAGTGGTAGGATTTATACAAAGTCACATTTGAATAGTACTAGGATGAAAGCAAATGGTACCTTTAGTAATGGTAATTGAATCCAGTGGAGCACAAATCCAGATGCAGAATGTTTTGTAATAAAAATCATTATTAGTAAAATTTTGTATACTCTAATAAAATCTATATCGTACAATAAATTGTCAAGTATAAATAAAAGTAGTGAATATGTATTCGATTTCATCAGGAGTAAAAGAAAGAAAACATACAATAAAATTATGAAGTAGGCCCTATGTAATAACGTAGATACACTGAAGAATCATATGTATGTACTAAATTGTAAATGAACAGAAAATAAATTTAAAATATGATGTTGCTGAATTATATGTTTTGTAAAATATGAAAATAAATG
Source organism: Sinotaia quadrata (assembly GCA_028829895.1). NCBI lineage: Eukaryota > Metazoa > Mollusca > Gastropoda > Architaenioglossa > Viviparidae > Sinotaia > Sinotaia quadrata. The sequence continues at coordinate 18,842,185 of CM054179.1, forward strand.
TTCAAACAAACTGCTGATGTAATACATATTAAAAATAGATCGAAGTAAAGAAGAATTATAACAGAAGAAAGAATATACAGTTTAATTTGTGAATGCAATATTCAAAAGCAGGGGGGTTACACACAAAGCAACTTGCATTTTGGGCAGTAATAGTATGTTTCTTGTACATTTTTTTTTTTGTTTTACGCAACTGCAACATCTTTGCCTTGGCTTTGGTTTAGTTTGATCAAGGTGAGGATGAAAATCAAGGAAATGTTGGTTAAAAAAAACATTGTAGATATAGTAATTTTTATGCAGAGGTTCCCTGAGGGGCTTCTTGAGATCTGAAAATTATATCAAATGTTCCTCCAGGGCAAAAAAGTTGAGAAAAGCTGCTCTACTTCAACTGTATACATTCATACTGCAAAAACTAGTGATTTGCTAGTCAGTTACTATGTTTTGCCTAAATGTGAGTTGTCATTGTGATATTCAGTCATTGTTATTATGCATTTAATATGTTTTCATTATTTATTATGCATGTAATATATTTGATTGTGTGGATTATTTGCATTTGTGGATTAATATTTTAATGTCAGTAACAAGATTAAGCCTGCATACTTACAAAAGTTACATTTATTGAAACAGAATTTGTTATCTCTATAACTATAATTCATCTTGTATTATTTTTTTTTTTAAAACTTGATTCAAATATTTATGCATGCATTCAGTATGTGTCAAACTGAAAATGAATAAAAAATATATGTTTGTTAAGTATGACTCAGTGCAGTCTTGTATATCAGTGTTCAAGGGACCATCGCACAAGGTCTGAAATATCAGAGGTTTGTATAACCACATACATGTATATGGTCAGACATTAACATACACAGTGCATAAGCAGTATAACTAGAAGCATGTTCAAATGCAGACCACCTGAATTCATAGCTCAAAAGTAGCTATCACAATAATGCATAAAAATTTGTCTTTAAAATGCATTAATAGTATGTAGCTTGGCAATGAAAGAAATAGACATGTTCACCTCTACCCTATATAATTTAGTCCTTGGAAGCTGCCCCCCCCCCCCCACCCTTGCAATCTTACTGCATTATAATTATGTTGACCTTGAGCATTTTCATTATTTTATAGTTAACAAATCAGGTTTAGTTAGAACTATCGTGGTGTTTGCAGTGATAAATCTAAAACACACATTTTGCATTTGTATATGGTAATCATTTTATATAAACTGGGAATAAAAGTATGTTGTAGATAAGATCAGAATCGTTTTCTCTTTACTGCATTATATCCGAATTTGTGTTATATATTGAGGATGAGATGTACCAGTTTATTAATCTGTTTGAGATATTGATGCAAGTAGCTACAAGCAGAACAAATCTGTAAATGAAAATTGTCAATTACATGTAGATTGGTGATCAGAGTCCTAAGTACTTGTGGGCATTTGATGTTTAATTATTGTTTTATTTCAGTCAATCATGAAAAAATAAAATTATTTTAAAAAAAAAATCATGGTTGATGATGATTTGAGATATGTTCTATGCAGCTTGACACAATCAGTTTTCTTCTTCAAATATTTTCTAAACATAACATCTGTTTTATCCTTAACAGCCTTGAGTTTTTTATTTTTGCATTGCCATAATATTTTTTATTTACTGTGTTGTAAATATAAGCATCTGTTGTACCATTAACAGGCTTTTGATTTTTTTAATTTTTATTTTGTGATGCTTTTGTGTATTTTACTTCGATGTGCATTAAGTGATAATTCAGTGTTTAAGGACAGTAAATACTTTTCTTGAATATTACTTTCTTTTCTCAGAAAGGCATAACAGTTTTGTCAAATATGCACTTCTGTCCATGTTTTTCAGATTTTGACTCTTTCTAAACACATGAAACAGAATCTATGGACTCCATTTTTTTTTTCCTTTTTGTCAGGAAAATTATATAAAAGGAAAATGCTCACCAATTACTGAAGAGTCAGTAATGTATGACAGTGCACAAAATGAGACCCATTATTTACAAACTATTTAGGACCTTTCCTTTTGATTCCTTGGGAAATGAACATTTTATAATACCCTATACTTTAGATCTGCGTATGGCACTGAATGTGCAGCAGATGAGAATGATGCATGCAACTCCGAACGTCATCTAAAACACGTAATCATATATTCAGTATGTCTGCTAGGCATTAGATGGTCAAGGACTAACAGCAAACCTGATAAAACTGAGATTCAATATAAGCAAGTTGAATAAAATGGACAAAGAGGGTGGTGGGTGGAGTATATTTTATTGGTGTGGTGGTCAGGACTAAGGAATGCTGTTCAGTGAGATTGCTCAGTAAATATTTAAGATTTTTCTTTATTGTTCTGCAATTGGCTTTTTATTCGGAAGCTGTAGCCCTGAATATTTTTGTTTGTTTCTTTATAAATTATTCACTGGATCTTTGAGTTAAAATAAAATTTCTTGGATGTTTTGAGTATATATTAGTTTTAGTGATTTACAAGTGTTGTGTTGTTTCTTTTTGAGGAGTCAAAGGGTGCATCTATTATGGTTTGAAAAGATAAATCATTGATTTTTAAAAAAAATTAGATTCATCCACCCATAAATAAAAACCCAAGCACTTGAGAGTTTTATAATTTTGCCTTTACATGAATCTACATTATAAAGTGAAGCCAAAAATCAGTTGTAAAGATCAGGTGCAGAGTGTTTGCTGCTAGTGGTAATGATATTATAAAATTATTTTTTTAAAAACTGGATGTAATTACCCTGTACTAAGAACAGAAGTAACTGGTGATTTTTTTTTAATGCTAACCAATTTGAACAAAACATTTTTGTTAACCCTTCATTCTTTCAAAAAATTGCTATATAAGATAAAAGTATTTTTTAAAAATATTTTAATTCCCAGTCTTGTACTCTTCCACCATACAAGTTGTTTAAATTACTGAAATGTATTTAATGAAAGTAGCTTATATTAGCTCCAGTCATTAAACTTGGCTTTCTCACTAAAGGCAAATAATTTTCCAACAAAGTATTCAGGGTTATTCTATACACAAACCCAGGATGGAACTTATTATGGATGGCATTTTATATCCTTGTTCACTTTTAGTATTTAAATAATTTATAAAAATTTTCCCTTAAACTATTGCAATTATCCTGATGAGCTGTCTCACTATGAGATAACCTATAGAGCTGACTCAACATTAAAATGTAAACAAAAATGAACAATAAAATGTTTATCATTGAAATGTATCTGCTTTAAAACATTTCTTTTGTTACTATGTGTTACGTGCCCAGTATTTATTTAGAGACCCTGTTCAGGAAATTTAGAATTCTAAATTAAACAATTTAAATTAATTCTCTCCATTATTCTGAACAGATTGGCTGCTCAAGCCTATCCTTCAATCTCAACGAAAATTGTGTCTAGTAGTTCAAGACAGACAAATTCACAGACAGATAAACTTGCGTACAAAGCACGGTTTGGGAATCGTTAAAACTCTTATAAATGATTATGCATTCAAATTCTCATTCCCCACCCAAACCTGACAAAATTGGTCTATATGCATAAAAATCCAACTACAGTGAACCAACTTTCATCAGTTCATATCTCCGACGTGATACTATATACGATGGAAAACTTATGCTTGCCTCCTTTCAGAGATGCAACAGCAGGCCCCACAGGAACAACCTAGGGCAGAGACAAAATAACCAATAAAAGACAAGAAAAAATACACCTGGAATGGCCAACAGGGGTTGAACATCCCTGGCATTTTTATCTAGAATTGTAATGATATTAGCTTGGCTTTGTACAATACCCCTATAGCTCCCTCAGCAAAGCAACAGTTCATGTACACCACTACAAAACATCCAAACTAAAAAATGGGAAACAACTGAGAAGAAAAACAAAAGCAAATGCACCACTAATAGGCGCAGAGAGCATTCTTGCCTGTACAGTTATGATGGTTTAATTACTTACATCTCCCAGCCTTGTCACTGTGTTGTGTTGGTCCAGCTCACAATTTTATTGAAAATGATAATATTTCAAACTTATAATATTTTAAATTTTAATATTTTACTTAATTCAACACGTGGATTTTTTCTTCAAACTAATTATACTCCATTCAATTTCTGGGTTTTTCTTTTAATTTGACCAATTGCACAGCTTTAGTCTCTGGTCTCACATTGATGGCTTGATCATCAGAGGAATCTTTCTGATCTGCTGACCAAAGCTAGAGTTTCGTCCTTTGCATGAGAACCTGATAGCTTTAAACTGGACAAGTCCTCCTTGTTAGTAAAAGTTAGTACCAGCTACAAAAATCAGTTGATCATAGCTAAGGGGAGAGAACCAGATGTAATACATTCCAATGAAAAACAAATAATGAAACTGGGAAAAATACAGACAGATCATAATTATGCTTGACCTTCACCCACAAGACTATCCTGTGGTAAATTTCTAGAGTCTACATGAAACTGTAGATTCATTGGATCCATGTAGGAGTTTGAATATTACAATTCAAACTAATTCCAGAAAGAAAGACTGGCACTTTTCATATGAATGAAAGATGACAGCTGGACCAGCAGTCTTGGACTCCAAGCAGACGAAAACCTATTTGTTTCTTCCTGATTTGCTGGAGTAAAGAGGGTACACACACACACACACCCTACCAACCAGGGAATGGATTCACCTGCCCAACCATAACAAGTGGTGAAGTCTTTTCAAGTGATGAGGTGAAAGTTAAAATACATCAGGAGAATATTGCTGTACGTGCATAAACACTATGATGACAATGGCGAGTTTTGACAGCCTATTATATATACCTTTCTATCAGTTTACCTAGATATTTTACTTCCATTTCTTTTTAACTAACCGCTGTTTGTTATTGAATTCCTCTTTGCTTTGACTATTGACTTTTCCTGTCTTGTCAATTGTCGTTCCCTGTTATAGTAATTCATTTTAAAGGGGAATTTGGGAAGCTTGAAACTAAAAATAATATTACATTTGCGACACGCTCTCCTATAGAACACATTTTACCAGTGATTACGGAAGATGGTGTGTGTGTGTGTGTGTGTTTGTGAACTGATAACACTTCTTTAAGTGAAGGGGGATAAATATTTATAGAAATAGCTACCCATTCTTCTGTCTTTCTCTCCATACATATTGTGCACAGTAAAAAAAAAAAAAAATTCATAACCCCTGCTTACTCTTCTAAAAGTATATTATATACTTAAAGTCACCTTTCCTCTAACAAGTTCAACTTTCTATCTATATTGAATATATGCTGCACTCATGATTAAGTAAAGGTAGTTCTGCTTCAACTAAATAAGGCAACACTTTCGCTAAAGGTAATAACTGAGTTAACGAAAGATTTAAATACATCTGTTTTATTGATGAATAAACTGCATTTAGTTTCAGGGAAGAAAAATTAAACTAGCTAGCTAATCCCAGGAACATAGTGTTGATTACCAAAGGAGATAAATAAAAAGAAACTTGTTTTACAGAATATAATCCTCTGTTGTGCTACATTTAGTTTAGTAAAGATAAGCTACACTTGTGTGCGCGCGTGTGTGTGTGAATACTCTTTTAATGTGAAGGACAGTGAACTGAAAAATGTGTACAACTATTATACGCGTTGATCAAACAAAGCAGTGTACAACTAGTTTTATATAAAACTAAAGAAAAGAAAGTACACCTAATTTGCACATGAACAGAACAAAAGAGCGTGATTAGTACCGGTCTGCCTTTCTTGAAGGAAGAAAGTGGTGGGGGTGGATGGGACGGTAGAACGACAGCTTGACCCAGTTAATAGGCAACGACACAGCGCGAGAAGAGCAAGATTGTTGGATCCAGTTGAAACCGGTTTTGTACTCTGAACGCGCTTACATATTTTTTCAGGTCAGCGAACTGGAGAGATACCGGCTGTTTAAGCCAGATATCAGTTGCCCGCGTTTATTCTATTATGGAAATCAAACCATAAAGTAAGTTTGAAAATAATTTATTCAGTCAGTGGATATTACTATTCGACAGTTTTAACAATAACACCGTGAGCTACAAAGCACTATACCGAACAGACGACGACTGTACGATTAGCATTTGATCTGTAATTTATTTTTAACTCAGTGACGTTATCAGACAGGGGGAAATAAATGCGGTTCTATTGTGCTCTCCTCAGTACTGTGTCTCCACTGTATCAGACCCCCTTCCCCCGAATTTAATAATATGCACTAAATATTCATTATTATCCTATACATGTCAATAATTAAACTTTGAAAATGTGGGTATTACTGATGGCAAGGGGTTTCTCTGAATTAATGTCATTTAATAATATGCACTAAATATTCATTATTATCCTAAACATGTCAATAATTAAACTTTGAAAATTGTGGGTGTTACTGATGGCAAGGGGTTTCTCTGAATTAATGTCAGCACGATATGCTACACAATTAAAATTAATCTACCATACTAAAATTAGAGAAAAGACAAATTGGCAGTATCTGTTCATTAATTAAATCATGACTCTTTGAGACATTTTAACTCTTTACCTTGTTACCACGAAATTTATTATCACAACTTCTTGCACCCCTTTTTATGTGGACCTGTATAAAGTCACATATTGTCATGTAAATATAAGTCACAAAACGGGAGGCTCGTTACAAGCCGACCCGTGCTGAAGTTAGAGATGCAAGGGGTGAAGTCTATTTTTGGCCTGCTCCGGTGCACCTCCAAAATAAACTCATGTGACGTGTGCCAGTACTACGTCGTGTCAGGTTGTTACAATGACACACATGACATACTCCATTGATGTTTGGGTGGGGCCCACTTTATTAGTGTCATGCCAAGGAACGTTTTATTGGCGGTGTGTGTTGTGAGTGTGTATCATAAATGTGAATAAATGGACGAACAGACGAACGGTGCAAAACAATAGTACAAATTCTTTCGTCCCTCTCAAAAACTATGAATAACAAGAGAGTTGAAAGATGTTTAAATCAGGTTATTTATTTCCCGATTTAAAAGGGGCACTACTCTTTCGCACAGTGATTAATCATTCATTCAACTTTCCAATGTCATACACTCTGTGGGAAATAAGGGGAGATGAAAATGATGAAATTCAAAATATAAAATAAAGATTAATTACACAATTCTTATGCGGCAAATGGGGCCGCTTTAACAATAGTTGACATGTAAAATAAGCATTACTTTTAACATTAGAGTTCTTATTTTGCAAACGATATAATAGTGTTCATTTTCTTAAGAGTCCTAGACTTAAGTATGTGCGCGTTAGCCGTGCTAATGATTACTCACTATTAATGTCAGAGTTCCAAGGAGATGACGTAATCTCACACGTCACTTATAAGCGGCACTTCAAAGTGAAGATCACGGCGCAATTGAGGCGTCGCATTACAGGTGAAGACTCTGCAGAATCTAGGCACCACTTTCAGATTATCACGGGGAGAAATCTGAAATTTAGCTGACTGCTGTCAGCCTCGATAATTATCGTTGTTTGTCGTGGACACGGACACCTCAACGACGTTTAGCATTATCGGATGGAGTCGTCCAGTGGGATGTGTCGTCGCATTACATTGAGTGTAGAAATCCGGATTGTCTGTGAGACGATCACGGTGCTAGCCTCTCAATTCGCGGGATAGACTGCCAAAACGAACTCAGACAGGGGGAAGAACAAGTTGGTCCCTCGTGTCGTTAACTGCATACAACCAGCGTCACATGCATCGGATTTTTCTTGACAGCGAACTTTCCACTTTGCCAACAGTTATACTGAGTAATTTTGCCTCGCTACTCAATATATGGCATCAGACGGATGGAAAACGGATGGAAAGAGATTATTGCAGCTTTCCTTTATGAAATCTCTGTACATGAGATAATTCATACGTGAAGTTAGACTGGCTTCAGACGAATCGACGTTTTCAACATTGAGAGTAAAAGTCTTCATTTTGCCTCTTATATAGCTCTCACTGAAGGTTTCCAAAACTTCCAGAAGCTATGTCCTGTGACATGATTTTTGCCTTGGATATATAGTGGTAATCGTGATGCACGCTTTTCTGTGGTCAATCCTAATGCGCACTGGCCATTTCACTCGTCAACAACATGTGACGGTATTGCGCAGTTGTCCCAATTTATTTAACATACATATTCTTCATAAACTAATATATATATTCAATATGATAATTAACACACACTGCGTCACGAACGTCTGTCTACTAAAGAGATCTTAGGTGACCGTTACTGGAAGTTACATGCTACATACGAAAAATAACAAAACTCGGATTACTTCAATTAGTTTTGTTAGCGGTTTTTTAAAATGAAATAAAATATAATTTCTGTCCCTCATTTCCTGTGACAACCCCCTTCTTAAAATTGATTGGAGCTCACAGAGTGGAAATCAATTAGGAACAAAAAAATTTTATTTCACACGATAGTCTCCACAGGAATTATATGCGCATCTGTGGAGAGACTATCCTCTCTCTTGTTTATATCGCGGTTATGGCATGCCGGGATAATGCATCGGCACCCGAATTTTCTCGGCCCGCGATGTGTTCGACAACGAAGCTATACTCCTGTAGCAGGAGTGTCCATCTAGTTAGCCTAGCGTTATCATACATGCTAGTGTGCAGATATGTCAGCGGCTTATGATCGCACTGCAGGATGAATGGTTTAGAGTACAGATATGCACTAAATTTCTTGAGTGCCCATACGATTGCTAAGCACTCTTTTTCAATCGTAGAATACCGTGTCTCACGATCTAACAGTTTCTTAGAAGCGTATGCTACCGGTAGGTATTCGTCATCTGTCTCTTGGAGAAGTATGGCACCGAGGCCTTCGTCTGATGCGTCGGTCCTGACAATAAATCTTTTGTCAAAGTCTGGTAACTGTAGGACGGGTTTACTGGTCAAGATGTCCTTCACTTTTTCGAGGGCGGTGCTACACTCTGCCGTCCATCGTATTTTCGTGGGTTGTTTGTTCCCAGTTAAGTCCGTCAGTGGTTTAAGAAGCGTACTGAAGTTTGGGACAAATTTTCGGTAGTACCCCACTAGCCCCAAAACTGCCCTGACCTGTTTCTTTGTAGTCGGTAAGGTCATGTCACGAATGGCTGCAGTCAAGTCTAGATTTGGGCCTATTTGTCCGTCACTTATGATATGGCCAAGAAATTCAATCTCTCGAAAGCCCGCGCGAACTTTGGAGGGTTTCACGGTCAATCTATGGCGCTCGAGAATGTCAAGTAGACCATCCACTGAGGATAAATGTTGGTCCCATGTTCCTGTTGCTACCAGTATGTCATCAAAGAAATTCAATGCGTCAACGCTCTCTAACGGTAATTTTCGCATGAAGCGCGCGAATGTTGCGGGTGCGTTCGCTAGTCCGAACGGTAGTCGGCAAAACTGAAATAAGCCTAGCGGAGTTGGGAATGCTGTTTTTGGTCTGTCGTCAATAGCAACTGACAGTTGCCAGTACCCTTTGCACATGTCAAACTTTGAAAAGTAATGTGCCTTGGTTAGTTTCGCGAATAATTCGTCCTGATTTGGGATAGGTTCCGCATCGAATTCAGTTATCTCATTTAACTGTCTGTAGTCCACACAAAAACGAAGCGTACCGTCTTTCTTTTTAACTAAGACGACCGGTGATGAATATGGGGAGATTGACTGTTCAATCACGCCCTGTTTTTGCATTTCACGCACCTGTTCTGCTATGTACTTTGTGCTCTCATATTTCTGTGGGTACTGTTTTAAGCGTATCGGTTTGTCGCTTAAAAGTTTGATGCGGTGTTCAACCAAATCTGAGTGGCCCGGTTGGTCGGTGAATATGCGCGCGTGTCTGTGTAAGAGTTTTGACATTGCGTCGCGCTGTTCGACAGTTAAGTTCGAGTCAATCTCGACTTGATCGACTGTAACTGCGGAGTTAGGCGTGGTTTCGGCGGACATCATGTCTGTTCTGAAATTGGAGTCTTCCAATTGTATCAGTGCGACATTCACGTTTTGTATCTGTTCGTCGCTGCGTTCATAGTAACGCTTGAGCATATTTATGTGATAGATTTTCTGCTTATTTCCTATCTGTATGCTGTATTCGTTCTGCTTCACACGCTTAATAACGCGGTAGGGTCCACGCCAGTGCATTTGCATGCGGTTGTTATGCGTGGGCCGCAAGAGTAACACGAGCTGACCTGGTTCGAGGTCACGTTCCACAGCCGTACGGTCAAAATTTCGCTTGTATCGGGGTTGTTTTTCGCGAACGTTTTCCTGTGCTAAGTGACACGTTTCGGTCAGACGTTGACGTAGTTCGGCTACGTACGTGTGAACATCTTTACCATCGGTCACAGTGTCTCCCTTGACCCATGTTTCTTTTATTAGCTTAAGGGGACCACGAGGTTGCCTGCCGTATAGTAGTTGGAACGGTGAATAGCCCGTACTCTCTTGTGGGAGTTCGCGATACGCAAAGAGTAATGGTGCTAGAAAACGCGGCCACTGGTCGGGTTGTTCCGAGGCCATTTTAATTAACATTTTCTTTATTGTACCGTTGAAACGTTCAACGGCACCATTAGACTGAGCGTGATATGGTGATGAGAACAACTGTTTACACGCCAGTAGACGCATTGTTTCAGCCATCATTGCTGAGGTGAATTGAGTGCCCTGGTCACTCAATATTTCTCGGGGAACGCCCGTGCGAGAAAATACGTCTATTAAAGCGTCTGCGACTTCGATCGCTGTGATGCCCTTTAATGCGACTGCTTCTGGATATCGTGTTGCAAAATCCACGATTGTTAGGATATAGCGATATCCTCCTTCGGCCGCGGGAATGATTGGGCCAATAATGTCTACTGCGACTTTTAGGAATGGTTCCTCTACTGTTGGTACTATCTCGAGGGGAACTCGACTGACACGCCCTCGGTCGATATGTTGTTGACACTGCGTACATGTACGAACGTACGAGCGAACATCCCTACTCAGGCCCGGCCAAAAAAAGTCCTCGCGAATCCGTTGTTCAGTGCGACGTGCGCCCTGATGTCCGGACATGATTGAGTCGTGTGCAAAGCTTAGAATCAGCGGTCTGAGTGGTTTAGGGGTAAATAGACACGTGGTGCTTCTAGTATCATTTTCCTTATAGTCGGTGCGCCGAAACGCTAGTCCGTCCTTCAGGAAATACGTCATTGTCGCGTACTTGCTGGACGTAATAGTGTTTTTCCGTGCCAGCTTTAGCATTGAGGACAAACTTTTGTCCTCCTGCTGCAGGTGACTGAGTTGACTTGGGGTCAACTGCGGGAATGTGTTCTCGACTATCTTTAGAGCTGGGGGTCCTTGTTTACTACGTTCCCGTTGTGCTCTAGTGGTTACGGGGAGAACAGGATAGATGTCATCAGTGTTTGCGTCACACTGTTCGGGCGATAGTATGAATCCGAACTGCATGTCTCTTATTACTGCGGCGGTGACTGTACCGGAAAATACGGGTGAGGTAACATGTACAGTGGCTCTTGGACATGTACTAAGGTGTCCCATAACACATCGAATGCGGACACTACCTCTTAGATACTGTTCAGGGCGTACAAGTTTAGCATTTATGCAGCTTATGGACGCACCTGTATCGACCAGTATTTTGACTTTTTGTCCGTTTACTGTAGCCTGTTGGGTCTTTAGAGTTGCACCTGTTTCAGTGCATACCTTTACATCACGTGGACTGGGACAGTTCTGAGAACTATGCCCCTTCCCTTTGCAAGTGTAACATGTCATAGGTGGGGAGTCACGTGTGTGACGTCGTACGTCTTGTGACTTAGTATATGTCCGTTGTACCGGTTCGGGTTTTTCCGATTTCGTCATTGGTCGGTTCGGTTTCGGTGTATACTTCTGCCGATTTGTAAGAGGAGGGCGTGGTGCGCTCCTCGTAATTACCGGATCAGGGTAATCATTATACGTGTCTGCTAACCTCAACATATCACTGAAGTTAGCCGGGGGGTTTCGCTGCAAATATGTCGTCATTGCAGGCGGAGCAATATGGAGAAATTGATCTCTTAATATCAAATCAAATAGGCCCTCATATGTCTTCCGGATGTCTGTCAAATCAATCCATCTATCAAGATAATGGCGTAACCGGGTACCGAAGGCTTGCATGGTGTCATTTGCTTTAGGTATGGCTCTCCTAAACATTTTTCGAAAGCCTTCTGCTGTACATTGAAAAGTACGCATCAAACCCGTTTTGAGATCTGCATAAGTAATAGCGGGATCGCGCGTTAGATCAGTAAATGCGCGCGAGCTTTCACCTTGGAGTATTTGACCCAGTTGTTGTTTCTTTTCAATGTCAGTGTAATTAAAGTTGGCAATGAAACTGTCAAAGCGTGTCATAAACTCGTCAATCGTCTCGACTTCAGGGTTAAAGAAAGCTAGCCGTGTACGGGGTTTATTTAATTCGGCCTGTTGCTTAGCAGTCCCATCTAACAACTTCTCTCTAGCTGTTACCTCTTGCTTAGCTAATTCAAGCTGTTCCTGATGTGCTCTAGCTTTTAACTTAAGCTTTTTCTCTTCTACTTCCTGCCTTTTATCTTCTAAATCCCTAGCAGACTGAATCTTTAATAACTCTATTTCTCTCATATCTTGGATTTCTTTCTCTTTAAAATCTCTCGCCTCTTTCGCTCTTTTTTCCTCTAGCTCATTTTTTCTATCCTCTAGCTCTCTCAGGTTTTGCATCTCTAGCTGTTTAGCTAACTCTCTCTTATCTTCTAGCTCTCTCAAAGTTCGCATCTCTAAATCCTTAGCTACCTGTCTCTTTTCTTCTAGCTCTATAGCCTCTTTCGCCTCATTTTCTTTCGCAACATACCATTTAGTTATCTCCTCATCCACGTATTCCTTTAACTCGGCTTTTTCATACCCGAATTCTCTACCCATAGCCATGAGTTCTTTCTTTATGTTTACTAGCTCGGCCATTTTTAAAATTGCTAGTTATCACGAGTTGGATAAAGTGACTTAGAATATTCGCGGGATTTTGACCTCTGTCGGTCACAAGTGGTGCAATGGTGTGCGTATGAACACCAGCCACCACGTGATTAGGATTATGACAATCACGAATAAAAGAAATCCTAATCGGAAATTTGCAAAGTTAGCAAAATTAGCAAAACAACAGTTGCTAATGTAGCGTACAAAATATCGATCTATGTACGTCTAAACACGAGTCGGTACGCGTTAACGATAATAGCGTAAAGATTATAAAACTTATTTCAACACAATAATAAGTCTTATCAAAATCCAGTTCACCTAAGTCTCAATAGCAAAGCCCTAACATGCAATAAACAATGCATAATGGTGATGAGATAGAAAAGCAGGAAAGAGATGACACTTTCTTACAACAACACAATTTACCTTGTCAGATCACGGTCAGTGGTCACCAGATGTTTACAAAACGGGCGGGCTTGTTACAAGCCGACCCGAGCTGAAGTTAGAGATGCAAGGGGTGAAGTCTATTTTTGGCCTGCTCCGGTGCACCTCCAAAATAAACTCATGTGACGTGTGCCAGTACTACGTCGTGTCAGGTTGTTACAATGACACACATGACATACTCCATTGATGTTTGGGTGGGGCCCACTTTATTAGTGTCATGCCAAGGAACGTTTTATTGGCGGTGTGTGTTGTGAGTGTGTATCATAAATGTGAATAAATGGACGAACAGACGAACGGTGCAAAACAATAGTACAAATTCTTTCGTCCCTCTCAAAAACTATGAATAACAAGAGAGTTGAAAGATGTTTAAATCAGGTTATTTATTTCCCGATTTAAAAGGGGCACTACTCTTTCGCACAGTGATTAATCATTCATTCAACTTTCCAATGTCATACACTCTGTGGGAAATAAGGGGAGATGAAAATGATGAAATTCAAAATATAAAATAAAGATTAATTACACAATTCTTATGCGGCAAATGGGGCCGCTTTAACAATAGTTGACATGTAAAATAAGCATTACTTTTAACATTAGAGTTCTTATTTTGCAAACGATATAATAGTGTTCATTTTCTTAAGAGTCCTAGACTTAAGTATGTGCGCGTTAGCCGTGCTAATGATTACTCACTATTAATGTCAGAGTTCCAAGGAGATGACGTAATCTCACACGTCACTTATAAGCGGCACTTCAAAGTGAAGATCACGGCGCAATTGAGGCGTCGCATTACAGGTGAAGACTCTGCAGAATCTAGGCACCACTTTCAGATTATCACGGGGAGAAATCTGAAATTTAGCTGACTGCTGTCAGCCTCGATAATTATCGTTGTTTGTCGTGGACACGGACACCTCAACGACGTTTAGCATTATCGGATGGAGTCGTCCAGTGGGATGTGTCGTCGCATTACATTGAGTGTAGAAATCCGGATTGTCTGTGAGACGATCACGGTGCTAGCCTCTCAATTCGCGGGATAGACTGCCAAAACGAACTCAGACAGGGGGAAGAACAAGTTGGTCCCTCGTGTCGTTAACTGCATACAACCAGCGTCACATGCATCGGATTTTTCTTGACAGCGAACTTTCCACTTTGCCAACAGTTATACTGAGTAATTTTGCCTCGCTACTCAATATATGGCATCAGACGGATGGAAAACGGATGGAAAGAGATTATTGCAGCTTTCCTTTATGAAATCTCTGTACATGAGATAATTCATACGTGAAGTTAGACTGGCTTCAGACGAATCGACGTTTTCAACATTGAGAGTAAAAGTCTTCATTTTGCCTCTTATATAGCTCTCACTGAAGGTTTCCAAAACTTCCAGAAGCTATGTCCTGTGACATGATTTTTGCCTTGGATATATAGTGGTAATCGTGATGCACGCTTTTCTGTGGTCAATCCTAATGCGCACTGGCCATTTCACTCGTCAACAACATGTGACGGTATTGCGCAGTTGTCCCAATTTATTTAACATACATATTCTTCATAAACTAATATATATATTCAATATGATAATTAACACACACTGCGTCACGAACGTCTGTCTACTAAAGAGATCTTAGGTGACCGTTACTGGAAGTTACATGCTACATACGAAAAATAACAAAACTCGGATTACTTCAATTAGTTTTGTTAGCGGTTTTTTAAAATGAAATAAAATATAATTTCTGTCCCTCATTTCCTGTGACAATAAGCAATGAAAACAAGTCAATTATTTGTCTGTATTCAATAGGCTTTATAAGATATTCACATGCAGAAGAGATATGAGAGGCCTGTTTTCACTAAAGGTACACTTTCCTAAAAGTAAGAACACTTGCGTTAAGTGAAGATAATTTGTACAAGTTGTACTTTCCTGGTCGGATATGTGTTTTTATTTGCCCACAAACATGAAACAACTCTTGTTCTATTAAGCAGATAAATAAATTAATAATACGACATTGTACACTTGTTTTACTAAAGATAATTTACATTTGTGTTACAGTAGACATAGTTTGTTGCAGCAAAAAACAAGCCTCACTGGTGTGTCTTTGAAAGAGATACAAGACACTCTTGTGATTAAAAGAAAGTTACTAACACTTTTGTTCAAATGAAATTCACTAATTCATGTTTCAGTAATACACGCCTGTCTTAGTAATGATAAGCTGCACTCCATTTTCAGTAAAGATAATTTACATTCCTGCTTTAGTAGATATAAATTACATTTTAGCTATACTCATTCTTTAGTAAAGATAACCTGCATGTCTATTTTAGTAAAATAAGCTACACTTCTGTTTTAGTAAAGATAAATTACACTCCAATTTAGTAAAGATAAGCTATTCTCCTACTTTAGTAAAGATAAGTTCACTCATGTTTTAGTAAAGATAAGTAACGTTCCTGTTTTAATAAAGATACGTTACACCCTTGTTTAGTAAAGATAAGTTATATTCCTGTTGTATTAAAGATAAGTTACATACCTATTTTAGTAAAGATAAGCTCTATACTTGTTTTAATAAAGATAACTTGCATTCCTGTTTTAGTAAAGATAAGTTACATACCTGTCTTAGTAAAGATGACTTGCATTCCTGTTTTAGTAAAAGTAAGCTACACTTCTGTTTTAGTAAAGACAAGTTACACTCCTAGTTTAGTAGTTAGAAAGGAGAAACTATGTTACTGCTTATTAAAGCTAATTTACAACCCTGTTTTAGTAAAGACAAGTTACACTCCTACTTTAGCAAAGACAAGTTACACTCTGAAAGACACAAGCACTGTATACATGACCTAAAACCTCTGGTGTATTATTGCCACATGTGTATTGCTCCACCATTCTGTAATCACTTTCCACTTTTAGCACAATGGTTTTATACTTTTTTTTGACATAAAACATTTCCCAAACAGTATTACCAAATCATTACATCTACAGTTAAAATATCATTAGTCTTGTGACTTTCTGTCGGTGATTACACAAAAACAGTTTTAAATATTAAATTATATGAACAATAACCTCACTTTCTCATCACTCAGTTTAAACTGAATTAATTTTATCATTGTTTTTTCATATATTTTTCTTAGGTAAGTAAATAAATTAGTCAAACATAATTTGTGAGTTTAATACTCTATGTTGTACTTTTCCAGATAAATGTCCTGTCCATCACGAATGCAGTACAAAAGTATAGTGAATTGGATATATTTTGTGAAAACAAGGGATACGTTGTGTCCAGTCTGTACTTCTACTATGTCAAAACAAAGGATACAGTACATCAGAGATAGTTTGTAATGAGAGGGGAGAAAAAGAAATTTCCAAGAAGAGTGACATCGACTCTTCTAGTTGGTTTGAACGACAAAGTTTTAATTTATTAAGACTCAAACATTCATACACTGGTGAAAAGCCATATAAATGTAATAAGTGCAGAAAAGCATCTTCACTACCTGCATTACTACAACCTATGCATACTTATTCTGGGATGAAATCATACAAGTGTGACCAGCTTAGCAAAGCATTTTCGGAATCCTCTAAAAATTATCAAGATATTTGTAAGCACACTGGAGTAAAGCCATACAAGTGTGACCAGTGCAGCAAAGAATTTTCTTGCTTCTCTAATTTATTAGACACATGCACATTCAAACTGGAGTAAAGCCATACAGTTGTGACCAGTGCAACGAAGCATTTTACAAATCCTGAACATTATCCTCACAAATGCTTAACCATGTTGCAGAAAAGCCATACAGGTGTAACCAGTGCAGCAAAGAATTCTCACGATCTAGTCATTTGTCAGAACACATGCGTTCACATACTGGAGAAAAACCATATAAGTGTGTTCAGTGTAATAAAGCATTTTCTCAACTCTCTAATTTCTTAACACACTTGCGTATTCATACTGGTGAAAAGCCATACAAATGCGATCACTGCAGCAAAGGATTCTCACATCCTCGCCATTTGTCAAGACACATGTGTACACATACTGGAATAAAGCCATACAAGTGTGTTCAGTGCAGCAAAGGATTCTCAGAGTCCTGTCAGTTATCAGTACACATGCGTATGCATACTGGAGAAAAGCCGTACAAGTGTGTTCAATGCAACAAATCATTTTCCCGTTCTGGTGCTTTGTCAGCACATATGCGTATTCATACTGGAGAAAAACCATACAAGTGTGGCCAGTGCAGCAAAACATTTTCACAAAATGGTGCCTTAAATATACACTTGCGTATTCATACTGGTGATAAGCCATACAAGTGTAACCAATGCAACAAAGAATTTTCACAAAATGGTGCTTTAAAAACGCATTTGCATATTCATAATGGAGAAAAGAAATACAAGTGTAACCAATGCAGCACAGCATTTTCACAAAACGGTGTTTTAAATACACACTTGTACATTCGTACTGGAGAAAATTCATACAAATGTAACCAGTGCAACAAATCATTTTCATTTCACACATTGGTGCTTTAAATACACACTTGCATATTCATACTGGTGACACCTATATAAGTGTGATGATACACCCAAACATTTTCAGAATCCTCTTCTTTATTACAACGCTTGAGTATTCACTCTGGAGAAAAGCCACATAGATGGACCAATTCAGAAATTGGTATTTTATTTACACACGTGTCTTGTCATTCTGGAAATAAAATTTAAGAATATGACCAGTGCAACAAGGCATTTTCATAATCTGGTGCATTATCAAAAGACATACATATTGCACTAGATAAAAGTCCACACTGCTATCAACCTCCATGCCTGTTTAGTAGCAAAACATCTGAATGTGTAGCATTACAAGTTGATATATTTCTGATTTATCAACACAATGGAATTTCAAAGCTGATTAAGTGAAAAGCCTTACAATTGTGGTCATTGTAACCAAGCATTTTCAAATTCTTGTTTCTTTATCAAACCTCTTGCTTGCTCTTAATAGATATAAACCATATGAATGTGTCATTGTGTAAAGGTTGTTTCCACATTTTTATAATTTATCAAGACATGCTGACCAATTCTGGTGAAAGACTATAGGATTGTGGCTGCTAAAGCTAAATTATGCATAGTGGTTCTTTTGCTTTTACACACACATATACTCACAAACACACACACACATACACACACACTCACAAGCACACTCATGTATTGATAAAAGAGAAGCAAATAAAGAGAAGTGGACAGTTAATAACTAGATATAATTAAAGATATTGCCATTGCTATCCTGCTGATGAAATAGAACTGACCATGTCTCCTCTTCAGATAAATTGAATTCCAATTAGGCATACTCAGAGAGGCGGAGTCTGTTGACCATATGAGGTACATTTAGTTTTCAGACTGTTGAATTTCATTGCCCGATGTATGCGATCAGACAGGTACTGGTGGGGAAACACTCGGTGAAACATGCAAATGGAAGAGATCTGTGAAAAGGTAAACAATGGCAACTCTGGAGAGGTGGATAATCCAATGATTTTTTTTCTTGGAACTCTGAGTATAATTTTAGCTGCAGTGTTTTGACCTATCCAAGTCTTGTTGCTTTACCATTGGAGACAAAAGAAAACAGCCACTAGTAGCTTGAAGTCTTGAATTCTGTGTTCTAGGTTTAGTCTTTGTCTACAATGGCATCTTCTTTGTATTTGGTTCTTTCATTGCCTAATCTCGGTTTAGTTATTTTAGTTATTTAAGTTTGATCTCTCCTACTGCTATTTAGATATATTTGAATTTGACATTTATTTAGAAATTGTTTTATATTTTATTCATCCGCCTTTTGCTTCAGTGTAGTATTGCGTTTCCCAGAATTTAGTGGTGGGCATTTTTTTGTTGTTGAATGTTCTGAAGTGTTGTTTATATGATGTTAATTTGGCTGTTATTTTCAGTTAAGGCTGTTTTTGAATAATGCATCTCCTTGTTTGTTATCTGGTAATTCTTATTTGTGCTTGAGACCACATTATTTTTATTTCAGTTTGTCAGCTTGTTTGTTTATTGCATATACATGTATTAGGTCTCCTCCAAATCCACTGTTGTTTATAATGGATGAAAGGAATGAGAGTGAATCTGTGATTATAAGCAGGTTACCTTTATTCGGTTATTATTTTGTCATAGTAAATTCAGACTCTAGGTTGCCATGAGTTCAGCGGAGAATACTGATGTGATGAATATGTATGATTGATTATGTATATTATGTGTTGACTTTGCAATAGGATTTTTTAAATTGTTTATTTTAAAAATAAAAGTATTGTTTTGCTTTTCATACTATCTTATGCATATTTATTTATTTGTTTATTGATTTGAAAGGGAATGAGATTGCAGGCTTATGGAAAAATTAATTAGTAAAAAGGTGATGAAATCTTTGCAGTAACAAAGTCCCTCCTAAGCTGGCTGTTATGAAATGCTAATTGAAGTGACCTGAAATAAGATATAAGCCAATGCTTAGGGCCCTGTTGATAAGGGCCAGCCTAAATTAGAACTTGAAGTGGTTAAATGAGATCACTTATATCTAAATTAAAATGTAATACATGTAATAATTTTATATTTACACTCAAATGCTTTATCAAGGTACCCAGTGAAAAGTATTTTAGTGTAGCATGGCAGCAAACTGCCTGTAAAGTTACATAAAATGAAATTCCCACCTCGATGGGTTCTGCTGATTTCATTATGACAATTACTAAGAGTTGTCTTTAAATTAAATTTATAACCATATTTAAAAATAAATATACTAAAACTATTACATAATTGTCTTACATGAATGAAAACGATTGATTAGACAGGCAAAGAGACATACAGATGAATAGATAGATAGATGGATAGATAGATAGATTGGTAGATAGGTAGGTAGATAGATAGATAGATTTCATTTTATAAATTCAATGTCTTTATTTCATTTTACAAATTTAATATCTTTATTTCACTTTACAAAGTGAATGTATTTGCTACACTAAAATACTTTTCTCTGTGTACCTCGGGCAACAGAATGATAATACCATAAACTTTTGACTGTACGTTGCCGGTTTATTGTAAAATTCAGTATGAACGTTTATGTGTTTTGTTTTAAGTGTATGTGTGTGTGTGTGTGTGTGTGTGTGTGTGTGCAAGAGAGAGAAGACAGGATAGAGTATATTTGATTCAAATATATATTTGTAATGTAAAACTGCATGAAATATTTATATTTGATTACTTTTCTTGGGCCTTTTTATCAGGCCTAGCATTTACCGATCATATGTGCGTTTTATTGTCCAACTATCCTAAAAGATTTGCTATGTATTGTTTTGAGTTATTATCTAGCTACAAATCAAGTCCTATTTTAAAAATTATGTGTTTTTGCTTCGTTAGCAGCCATATGTTCATTTTGTGATAGAGTAAATTTTCGTATCCCTATTTCTAGACCTAATAATTATATTTTTGTATCAATGTTAACGTGACCCAGCACTGCATATGATAATATTTTTGAAGTAAACAATTCAAGTTGAGAATTACTAAAAATTACTGATGCAATGCAAACCAGTTCCAAGTGGATGAGTAGTTTTCTAACTAATAATCTCACATTTGTTCATAACAAATTCATCCAATGGGGATGGACTGAAAATTATTTTGTTGAGGAAAGTCTATATTCTAATCATTTTGATTAGAATAACTTGAGTCCGGTCCTAAAGGCAATCATTAGCTTATGGTAAGTTAACTGACTAATAAAGAATGAATGTTGACTTAGAAATATTTTGTCCATGTTTGCTATTAATCTATTATTTGAATGCTTTATGTAATTGAACAATTATTTGTATGTTCACTAATTTGATTATGTTGTACATTATACTTGTTAATTTTGATTGATGCTATATTTATTATGCTGCTTGTGTATTGGGTTAATGAATACAGTTGCAGGCTTTGTAAGTTGAGATTATTTGCAAAAGAGAAAGAAGTTTTAGAGATGAAATATACCTGAAATTTAGCACCACTTTAATTTGACTTTTGCAGGAAAGAGCACATAGATTTTCTTTGATTTTTTAAAACCTGCTTTTGCCTGCAGTGACTACTTTATTGGATCACGTTGGTGTATGTATCCAATATTATCTTCAAGCGTATCAGTAAACCTGCTACTGTAAGGTGATTCCTGTGATTCAAGAACCAATATGGCGAAAATTGAGGCTTGAGTTTGATCTCGAGAATTCCCGAAGATAATTTTGAACATTCCTCATGGTGTGCTGAGTAGCGCACATGAAGATTTTGAAACATTCTCCTATTTGGTCTTGATAGTGCATGTGAAATTCTGGATGACTCTCAACGGTGTATTTGTAGAGTACATGGATGATTCTGGAAGAGTTATGTAACATGCCAAGAAGGATACAGGAGACCGTCATCTAAATAAAAGAGAGTGACTTTTTGCAAACTGAGTGATTGTGAACCTATGAACACACACACACACGCACACACACACACACACACACACACACACACACACATATGTATGTATGTATGTTCCTTTGACTGCTTATGTCTATGATAGGATAAACTGAACGATTGTCAAGCGTTAACTGAACCTTGCTGCGAAGTGATGTAAATGTCAGTGCTCTTTGATTATATTCATATGTTGTATATTTGATTGTTGATTTAATAAATTCATTGACCTTCTTACACATATTGATAACTATATGTTGGAGAGAAGTGGGTGGATGGGGGCTCGCTAAGTATAGATTAAAGATGGATTTATCTTCTCTTTTGGAAGCACGTTTTTGTACCTATGGAAATATTGTGTGATGGTAAATGTTTGTCTTTAATGTCATGGAAGAGAGAAAACGTTTTCATCGCCCGCATATCTGCCAAGTGAGAAAGACGATTGGTGTCTTCTGGAGAATTATTAATAACTTCACTTAATATTCTCATCACTTGTAATTAGTTATAGATGAATAATAATAATAATAATAATAATAACCAATAACTAGAGAGGCGTTGGGTCACACAGATGCATTGGTTAAGCCCCAATATATTTGTTGTTATCTGCTATTGTTACCAATAACGGAGTTGTCCTGATGAAGGTTGTTTGACAAGACCGTTGGATTTTGCAATTGTATAAGTTTTTAATAACTGTAGTTTAGAACGCGTTCTGAATGTTTGTGTTGCGTTATTTATTTCTAAACAATGTGCAGCCGTTTTATTTATATTTTTCGTTTTAATTTTTTTAAAAAAATGTATGCCGAAGAGTTTATTTAATTTCCGCGTAAATACTTTTTATTATTCTTTAAACAATACTATGTTTGAAATGAAATCTACAACAACAAAAAAAAAAGAAATTAAAAAAGAACTGATGTATAAAACTAAAACAAAACCCTGTCTTTAGTTTTCGTGTTAAAAAGTTGTGTAGCTGCAGTACAACAAAAGTAACATAACGGGAAAAAAGGAAAAAAAATAGATTTATAAAAGAGCGTGAAACACTACTTTTATATTCAGAATGTATGGGGTGGAGATATATCAATAGAGAGAATTCACGAAATTAGAATTGGAGAAGTACTAATAACCATAATATTAAAGACTTTATTAATGTATATTTGTTATAATATTAATTTTTATTTTATATAAATTTTTTAAAATATTATTTTAACAAAAGGAATAAGACAATATAAATCAAAATAATAACAAACAACAATAGCACAATAATTAGCTAACAACTAAATGCTTAACTTACTAAAAACAGCAATTATAATAATAATGATGTTATGCCAACAAAATTAAAACAAGAACCATAATAACAATAAAGGTGATAAAATTATTGTAATAATTCAAAAAGAACAATAAATAAATAAACAAATAAATAAAAATAAACTACTACTACAATTATTTCTACTGCTACTAATACTATTATTAATTAAGTAAGTAAGTAGTAGTAATTAGTATTATGTAAACAAAAGTACAGCATATCATTATTTTATTCTGAGTTTTGAAGAAACTTCACTAACCTTTCAGTATTTATATTGATTTAATATTTTCATCCGCTTAATTAAAATAATTAAATTTTCTTGGTTGGTACCAGGCAGCCTTTAATGATTCTTTCATGTTCTTCTTTCCGCAAGAGTTATAGAACAATGAAAAGAATAAAATTATCTTTCCTTTAGTAACCGTACTTCATATAGGTTAAGGGAGGACGTCAACGCAGTATGGACCCATGGCACTTTAAAATTATATTGTGCATCTAAAAGCAAGCTGTTTTGGTGGAAAGAAATATTAGACAAGAAATACATTGTTGGTAAGAAATATTATATGATAAGTTTATTTTTTTATCTCTCAAGAATCGCTTGCCTTTTTGGCATTCCATGTCTGTTCTTAGTATGAATCTAAGACAAACTGATTTTTCATTTTCATGAACACAGAGTTGTCCTTGAAACCTGAAGCCGAAGTTTGTCTCCAGTAAATATTCTTCGCTGGGGTCTTTTGAACTTGGAAGTATTGCATATTCTATTTTTTCCTGTCACGACAGTAGAAATGGTGTTACTTGTTTATATAAATATATAGACACTCACACTTATACATGTTTGTACGCGAGTTTGTATATACGTGCAGTGTTCGTGTATGTGCGTGTGTGTGTGTGTGTGGTTGTATGTATCTTTTTTGGAATAAAAACACAAATAGCAATTATGTTTTCATTATTTTTAAAAATATATAAGATTACTAAAACTTAAACCAAGGCGATACATTATGGTGAAAAGCAGTTTTAAAATGTTTGTTTTGAATTATCAACAGTCAATAATATTGAATAGAATGGATAGAAAGGTCACATGAAGCCAAGAGGTTCAACAACATGTGTCGCCGTTGTCGTACAAACTGACTAAATAATAGCCTGCAAGCAACACACTGCAAATGTTCCACTTACCACAGGTGGGATGGCAATTGTATCTTTACTTCCGGCATCAAAATGATGCATGGATATTTTCTCTCGCATCACGAGACACATCCCCAACCTCCGATTGGCGGTTAAGATTCACACCATAAATGTCCTCGTGAAAGCGATTGTCGTCCTGTCGACATGAAAACAATCATATAGAACTTCCAGGAATTCTTTTAAACCTGGTCTGTATGCGCTCACGTTCCAGCATTCTGGTCATCAGACATAACAGACTGTGGGCTCAGTGAAGGAAAATTGGAATGTGGGTTCAGTGAAGGAAAATTGGAAAATGGGTTCAGCGAAGGAAACCCTGGATGTGTTCAGTAAAGGAAAACTGGGAATGGAAGTTCATATTGTGTGGATCAGGCATATATTTGCAAAATAAACAGTATTATTTGGAGTGGTATATTTTAGCAAACAATCCGACAGATTGACCGACTATCGTTTGGTCTTTAGCAACGAATCCGACAAATTAACCGACTGTCTTTTGATCTTTAGCAAACCGACAGATTGACCGACTGTCTTTTGATCTATAACAAACTAAATCGGATTGATTGAAGAGCCTGTCTGAAGCGTTAACTGACAAATGGAAAGACCGATAGAATCGAAGAATCGATAGACGATACGAAGATGAATGTAATCGAAAAGGGTAAAAGTATCGAAATGAAGAGGTGAGGACCTCGAAATAAGGGTACAAAAATACGACGATGCAAGATGGGCTGCTGTGAGACCCGTCGGGAAAAGATGATGAAAGTTAAGACAAGTCAAGATGTAATGTGTCCGTACAGGACAAGATGGATTGATATAACCAAGATGTAATGTGTCCGTATATGACAAGATGGGTTGATACAACCAAGATGTGATGTGTCCGTACAGGACACGATAGATTAATACAAGTCAAGATCTTATGTGTCCGAATAGGATAGGATAAGTTTGGATGCAATCAACGTTCATTGATTTTAAGACAATACAAGATGGACTAATAAACGACAGAATGAGACGGGCTACAAACCACTTAAAACAGGATAATGCAAGACAAGACTGAATGGTTTGGGGCAAGAGAAGATTGAATGATTGGGGACAGGTCAAGACTGAATTTTAGGGGGGAAGGCAAGATTGAATTATATGGGACAAGACACGATTGAATGATACGGGAAAAGGCAAGATTGAATTATATTCGACAATAGGTAATGATACAAGGAATGATGGGATACATCAGTTCAAGACAGGATAAAATGGGATGTATCATTTCAAGACAGG
The DNA here is from genome assembly GCA_028829895.1 of Sinotaia quadrata. NCBI lineage: Eukaryota > Metazoa > Mollusca > Gastropoda > Architaenioglossa > Viviparidae > Sinotaia > Sinotaia quadrata. The sequence continues at coordinate 18,867,672 of CM054179.1, forward strand.
ATAAAATGGGATGTATCATTTCAAGACAGGATAAAATGGAATGTGTCAGTTCAAGACATGATAAAATTGATTATACAATGCAAGTTTGGATGGCATTGGATAAGGAATGATAGATTGATAAATGACAAAATATGTGGACAAGATGAGAATGAATGTTATTGGACAAGATGGATTGATACAATAAGCGAGTGTCGACACAAGATCGGATGATACAGTACACAACTGATTTGGGGAAAAGACAAGGTACGAGTGAAATACTTATATGACAGGACAATACGAAACAGGAAATGACTTCTAGGATAAAAGAATGATACATAAGAAAACACACGAACAACACGCGATGTGACAATACAATAGAGAGTGCAAGACAGTATAATACTGGACAATACAAGACAGTAAATCTCTAGTTAGTCTAAGTGGTACACTACAGTATAACACTGGACGATACAAGACAGTATAATACTGGACAATACAAGACAGTAAATCTCTAGTTAGTCTAAGTGGTACACTACAGTATAACACTGGACGATACAAGACAGTATAATACTGGACAATACAAGACAGTAAATCTCTAGTTAGTCTAAGTGGTACACTACAGTATAATACTGGACGATACAAGACAAAGGATGGTACAAGACAGTATAACATTGGACGATACAAGACAAAGGATGGTACAAGACAGTATAACACTGGACGATACAAGACAAAGGATGGTACAAGACAGTATAACACTGGACGATACAAGACAAAGGATGGTACAAGACAGTATAACATTGGACGATACAAGAAAATATATGAAGAATAGGAGAAGACAAAATAAGATGTGTTTATACAAGACTAGATATTTGTATACAAGATAAGAGTGTGCTTATAGAAGACATGATGAGATGTGTATGGTAGATAAAATAAGATGTACTTACATAAGACAAAATAATATATACTTGTACTAGAGAAGATTTGTTGATCTAAGACGATATAAGCTATGGTGATACAAGACAAGGTATGATGAAATGTGACAAGAGAAAATAGAATCAGAGGTGATAATATCTTACCAAAACAAGAGAATGCGTGAAGATTTAGGTCAAGACAGGTTGAGACAATACACGAAAGGCTGTAGCTCATGACCATTAAAACATACTGGTTTGTTAAGGAAATACATGTGTTTTACTCATTGATAAGAAATTGTATAGCAACAAATATATTTGTTTCACTGAATGATAAAATCTTTTATAGTAACAAATATATTTGTTTCATGAATGATAAAATCTTTTATAGTAACAAAAATATATTTGTTTCACTGAATGATAAAATCTTTTATAGTAACAAAAATATATTTGTTTCACTGAATGATAAAATCTTTTATAGTAAAAAATATATTTGTTTCACTGAACGATAACAAATTGTATGCTAACAAATATATTTGTTTCACTGAACGATAACAAATTGTATGCTAACAAATATATTTGTTTCACTGAACGATAACAAATTGTATGCTAACAAATATATTTGTTTCACTGAACGATAACAAATTGTATGCTAACAAATATATTTGTTTCACTGAACGATAACAAATTGTATGCTAACAAATATATTTGTTTCACTGAACGATAACAAATTGTATGCTAACAAATATATTTGTTTCACTGAACGATAACAAATTGTATAGTAGCAAGGATAATTTAGAGATATAAAAACAGCGGTGATTACCTTCATATTTCGAATATACGTCTCAGCTTGGGTCGGGCTCATATCACCATACTGGCACAAAATATATTCCAGTATTTTAGTTACTTCGCTTGCCATAGACGCGTCACCACAAACATAGAAGTGGCCAGATAATTTTACGATAGCTTCGTACGTGATTGGAGCATTCATCAGAAGCAGGTCTTGCACGTAGGTCTGGAAACAATAGATATTTCCTCATGAACGGTTCTTGAAATTAAATAGTTTTATATGAGGATGAAGATTTTTCTGTAATAGTACCAAGTGAAAACGTAGACATGTTGGCCACGTGACCGATGGATAGAAGTCATATATTCCCCTTCCCCTCCCCCCCCCCCCCGTTTACATCTTTCATCAAAGGAGTCGCAGTATTCTTTTCATCCTGAGATGTTCTTGGTCTTTAGATAGGGGAGAGGGATAGGCCCAGTACTGTTCACTACTATTGACACTGACAGTTACCTTCCGCTATTTATTTCTTCTTCAACTTTACCTCTTGTTCGCATCTCTTTTGTTATCTTAGTGTTCATTTGTTTTTAAACCAACCGAAATATACAGCTAAATATTTTATTACCGAAGAACAATAGACTCCAGATCTTATCATTGTGTACAGAAATATCTCAGTCAGCTCAAAGATCAGATTGATGCGCTTCTTTGTTGTGTCTATGATTTTATATGCATGTGAGTCATGGACCCTCACAGTAGATCTCGAAAGGAGGATACAAGCTACTGAAATGAGATGCTTTCGAAGGCTGCTTGACATTTCGTAAAGAGATCATGTCAGGAATGAGGAAATGGGAAACATATAGGCAAGCCATTGGACTCTATGAAGAGCTATTGGCCATTGTGAAAAATGAAATGGTATGGACATGTCACACGCTCAACAGGGCTTGCCAAGACAATCATGCAAGGTACTGTGCAAGGAGGGCGAAGGAGAGGAAGACAGAGAAAAAGATGGGGGGATAATATCTCAGAGTGGACAGAACTGAAACTGAGCAATACGGTAAGATTAGCAGAGAACAGAATGGAATGGAGGAAACTGGTTGTCAGGTCATCAATTATGCCCCAACGGTCGACAAGATAGATAGATAGATAGATAGATAGATAGATAGATAGATAGATAGACAAACAGATAGATAGATAGACAGACAGACAGATATATATATATAGATAGATAGATAGACAAATAGATAGACAGACAGACAAACAGATAGATAGATAGACAGACAGACAGATAGATAGATAGATAGACAAATAGACAGACAGACAAACAGATAGATAGATAGACAGACAGATAGTATACACACACACATTTATATATATACACGTGTGTACGTGCGTGTTTGTGTGTATATATGTGCGTGCATGAGAGAAATTATATACATATTTAGTAGAGCATCAAATGCTATTCTAAATTTCTGATCACTCTGATGTTTGCTGGGAGATGGGCAAGATGTTAATTCTCCACCACCGTGGGACGCCCGTAACCTTAGGCTAATCCCCCAAACACACTTGCTGGCTGGCCACACGTGTTGATAGAATGATAGATAATGTAGAATAGAAGAGTGATAGTCCTAGATGATAGCTTCAGCCCCTTAATACATACTGCCAAGATAATAAGTAAATACAGGTTACAGACTACAACATAAGTGAGTCATGCTAACATGAGTGATCTAAGAATCAACAATAAATGTATTCAACAAGAAATAACATAAGACAGCATGGTTACATATAGACAATAGTTCAACTGTTACAAAGTACGGCCATGTTGTATCATAAGTGATTGTTCGTTTTGAGTCCTATGGCACTGTAGTAGTTATTTGGTTCGTTCTTATGAGTGAACTATAAATGAGTTTATAAGAGAACACTGAATGTTTCTGAGTGAACTCTAGGGTACCTTGGTAGAGTGAATGTTTCTGAGTGAACTCTAGTATACCTTGGTAGAGTTTGTCTACAACTTGACTGAAGTTGTGCAGTTGTTACTTTATAATTATGTAACTTTATGTCTTGCCAGATGTGTAGTCTTAAGGGACCCAATGAATGTCGCAAACATACACATTGTCCATTGAACTGATCTTAGGCCGATGGATCATTCTGCTCTGGTGTTGCTTGCAGCTCAGTGCTTGTCAAAACAACATCTAGGATAAGGTTGTTACGTTTCCAGTATTTATTTAAAGACCCTGCTTAGAATAATTAAAAGACTTTAAATATAATTAATTCTTCCTCTCATATTCTACGCAGACTGGTTGCTCAATTTATTATCTGACTAATTAAAAGTGCGTCTTGTAGTTCAGACGACAAATTTACAGACTAATAAACTGCGAACTTTTAGCTAGATTTGAAAACAGTTAAATCCCTCTAAATTAATATGCACTCGTCATCAATCTTCTGCTCATCCGCCCCCATTCAAATCTAAGAATTAATCTAATTGGTCTATTGTGCATAGAAATCAACTACTAAGAGGTATTAACAAAGAAAATAAGATTTAATAAAGTTTAACAAATTAACAATAAATCGAATGCAACGCGGATAGTCTTCACTCTGTCTTTACGCGCCTATGCCTGATTTTTGTCAATCTAAATTGCCAGAAAAGTGTTCCTTTGAGATCTGTACACTTGATTTTGCACTTAGCTCTATTCTTGTATCCTTGGTCTCAACACTCAGTCATGCCGATTCGTTCCCTCAGTCCCCCTTTAACGACACACGTGGTGCATAAGGAATGATGTCCCTTGTTAGTGGCTAGGAACTGGAATTTTTGCAGCATGGCCCTCAGAGTGGATTTCGACACGCTTACACCAATAAGCTAATGCAGGTGAGGCATGGTGAACATGAACCATGAGCCGACCTGTGGATGCAACGTGTTTGGATATAATTCTCAACCTAACAGGTCCTACCTAGGCATGGCTCAATTAAATGCGCTGAACAAAGAGTTTCGACTTCGCGTCGCTTACAGTTAGATTTAGAAAAAATATAATCGTCTCACATGTGTTCCATTTAACAATCATGACGTATGAAGCAATAAAATAGATACAACGTTAAATTAATGTTCATACAAAAAGGGTAATTCAAACCAACAGAGCGCTTCACAATTTACAATTTAAATTACACGCAATAATTGAATTACATGAAGAATTCATATCGAGCGCAGCATTCTGGCTCTTAGTGAATTAAAACAATATAAATTAAAGTACAGAAAATGGAAAAATGGTTACAATAAATTTATATTCCGTAACATATAGGTTTTCAGCTATTTCTCTGAACCATGCTCAAGTGTATATGGAAATCATATAATACATAGCACAAATACATACTTAAACAATACATAGGCAAATACTATTAAATAAAATGATACCTTTGAGAGAAGTCGAAGGGTACCTTGATTCTCTATGGCGCCGGCTGCCTCTCACGACCCGAGTAAGCTGATGGAATTAGCTAAAATGTGCTCGAAGTGAGGGAGCGGAAGCGTGTGGGTACATATATAGAAAGGTATATTGCGTATCACGTGACTGTTCGCAAAGCATGTGGTTGGTTCGAGAACTGGACAATGGTCCTAAAGTTACATAACATCTTGACCTGTTCTAGAAGCACCTAGAAAAAGGAAGCTTTGAACAAAGGGCCAAGGGTTTCAAATATTCGAATTTGAAGTAAACAAGGCAAGTGGGTCACGAAGTCGGACATTTTTATCAGACTTGTGACACCCCCTTGCTTTTGAGGCGTTTATCTTACCAAAGATAAAATGCCTCCTACAAATTATGTATGATAAAATGTAGAAGTCCACAATGAAGAAAAATTTACACAAAAAAAATTTCGACATTCCTAGAAGTAAAGTGTGCAACTATATTTCATATTTACAGGAAGGAATCCGTAGGGTTCAGTTAATTGATTAAACAACATTCTATCAGTACCGGCACTTGATGGCATCAAGCACGACTCATGTAATCTGCGCCAACATTCAAAGACCCTTTGATGTAATGAATATTTGCGTCATACTGTGTCAGAAACAAAGACCAACGCATTAAACGGCTGTTCGTAAATTGCGCCTGTCCGAGAAAGGCTAACGGCTGGTGATCGCACTCAATGACAAAGGTTTTTCCGTACAAATAGTTCTCGAACTTTTTTATAGCCCAAACTATTGCAAGACATTCCTTTTCACTGGTGGAATATTTCTGTTCAGTAGTTGTGAGTTTACGGCTTGCGTATGCAACTGGGTGTTTGGTGTCATTGTGTTCTTGTAATAACACTGCTCCTAATCCTGTGTTGCTAGCATCAGTCCTTAACAAGAATGGTTTTGTCAGATCTGGCAGTTTAACAACTAAATCTGAAGTCAGTCTAGATTTCAGTGTGTCAAAAGCGTTTTGGCATGCATCAGTCCACACTACTTTTGTAGGCATATTCTTACGTGTCAAGTCAGTCAGAGGACATGCAATGGCACTAAAATCTGGTACGAATTTTCTGTAGTAGTTAGCAAGACCAAGAAAACTTCTAACTTGTGTTTTTGTTAGCGGTTGTGAAGTGTCCTTAAGTTGTGCTATCTTAGCTTCACTTGGCGACATAGTTCCATGACTCAACTTGTGTCCCAAGAAGTCTAAGGAGAATTGTGCTATTTCACACTTCGTAGGGCGGGCAGTGAGGTTGGCTTGCTTTAATCTGGCTAGCACATCTCGTAAGAGTGTTAAGTGCTCCTCCCATGTTTGGGTGCCTAGAATTAAATCATCCATGAAGTTCTCAACTCCGCGTCCGTACAGTGGTTCTAACAATGACCGCATCATCTTAGAAAAAATGCTTGGAGCGTTTGAAACTCCGAAAGGCATAACTTTCCATGTGTAGTTTCCTACTGGTGTAGTGAAAGCTAGTATGTGTCGATCAGTGTCCTTGACCTTGATTTGCCAAAAACCGCGTGACAAATCTATTTTGGTATAGTAATGAGCGTTAGCTAGCTTAGTGAAGATGAGATCCGGATCAGGAAGAGGTTCGGCACAAAACTCTGTCACTTGATTGAGTTTGCGGTAGTCTACGCAAAAACGGAACGAGTTATCACGTTTTTTAATCAACACGATGGGTGATCCGTAGGCACTGTCAGTCTTCTCTATGACCCCTAGATCTAACATAGTCTTAATCTCACGTCTAACGTCATCTATCTTAGCGTGTGGCAACGGATACGGCTTCAAACGTATCGGTTTGTTGTCAGTCAGCTTCAGTGAAAATTCTATTAAGTCTGTCAACCCTGGTTTGTCTGTCAGAGTAGATGAGAACTCATTGAGCAATTTATTCACTTCTTTTTTCTGTCCTTCCGTCAAGGCGTCGTTCACCCTAACGTCTTTAACAGTCTCCTCTGTCTGTAAAGGACAGTTGGGTAAAGTACCAGTGACGCAATCAGTCTCCCCCTCGTCCTCTGTAACTATCGTCGCTACGACAAAATCAGCTTGAGTGGTTTGATCCTCACGGCTTATGTACTTTTTGAGTAGGTTAACATGAAAGATTTTCTCTCTCTTTCCTGTCTGCACCTTATAGTTCAGTCCCCCTAGCTTGGCGGTAACTACAAAGGGTCCTTTCCATTTCATCTGAAGTTTGTTATGTGCTTCAGGAAGCAACAGTAACACTTTGTCATTAACTTCAAATTCTCTAGGTTTGGTGTGCTTATTGTAATATTCTGCCTGTCTAGACTGAGCTATCGTCAAGTTTTCCCGTGCTATCTTGCCTATAGTTTCAAGACGGTTTCTTAAGTCAGTGACATATGTATAAGTTGTCTTAACTTCGTCATCTGTCTTTTCATCAGTCCAAAGTGCCTTCAAAATCATCATCGGTCCGCGTACAGTACGTCCGTAAAGTAGCTCGAATGGTGAAAACCCGGTGGAAGGTTGTGGCACTTCCCTATATGCAAATAGTAGGGCAGGGATGTATCTGTCCCAGTCTTTCGGTTTATCAGTGGCGAGCTTTTTAAGTGCTGTTTTTAATGTCCCATTGTATTTTTCAATCAGACCATTTGCCTGGGGGTGGTATGGTGTGCAAGTAAGATGTTTGATGGAAAGTAAACGATTTACTTCCTTCATTACGTTGCCTATGAATTGACTCCCCTGATCCGTCAAAATTTCAGTAGGAATTCCAACACGACTCCAAAGACCGAAAAGGGCTTCGGCGACAGTTTCAGTATCAATATTTTTCAATGGTACTGCGTCGGCGAATCTTGTTGCGTAATCAATAGTGGTCAGCACGTATCGATTACCTCTCGTTGATGTGGGTATTATAGGCCCAATCAAATCCAATGCTACGCGCTTGTAGGGTTCACTGATCAGTTCAGGCTCTCCTAACGGTGCGGGTCTGATTGAATTTTTAGACTGTGTTCTCTGGCATGTGTCGCAACTTAACACGAATCTACGGATATCGGCAGTGATGTCCGGCCAATAAAACTCACTTGTAATACGACTAGTTGTTTTTTGTACACCCATGTGTGCACCAAAAAGACTCTCATGACCTAATCGTAATACGTCATTTCGTTTGGTTTGTGGAACGACTAATTGTTTCCGAAATTCGTCTCCCACTTTCGAATAGCGGTACAATAAACCCTTTTTCAGAATAATGCACGCTTTCTTATTCGAATCGTCAGTGTTGACGTCACTAACAAGTACAGCTTGTCTGCGTAACTTGTCTAGTGTTTCGTCCTCAGCTTGTAATATTTTAATCTCGCTAACTGTTGCTTTATCTACGGCTGGTGCGGCAGACATCGGTGCAGTTACAGATTTGTCTTTACTACTCGCTGCTCTGGTTACAGCGTTAACCAGTGGTGGTTCGGTTGAAGTTTGTTTTTTGCACGGCAAAACATACTTGCAACCAAGGATCACGTCATGCGGTGAGTTTTCCATAACTGCCGCTTTGACTGTTCCTTCTACAAAGTCTGAAACAATCGAGACTTCAGCTACTGGTAAAATGTCTTGTTCGCCGTTTGCAAAGGTGACAGAGATTGTCTCCCCTGTGTAGTCGGTACGGTTAACTAATGATGCATTTACAATAGCGTCTAGCTCACACCCTGTATCAAGCAAAGCGATTGTATCGTGACCGTTTGCCTGTACTGGTGTTCGATTCGACTTTTCTGTTTTAGGTGTATGACTTTCTACTGCGTAAACTTTAGCTGTTTTCTTTTCAGGACATGTTCGTGAAAAATGGCCACTATCACCACAAGTGTAACATGCAAGATTCTTTTTATCTTTCTGTTTGTCGGACTTGTTTTTAGTGTCGGGTTTAGATGTTTTATCATCACGCTCATTAGGTGCCTTCCCGTCATTTTTCTTATCCTTTCGAGTCTGCGGTTCGTTCGGTCGAGACTTGTTGTTCGCGTGTGCGTTCGAGAATTGAGAATGTGCGTCATCAAAGCGATCGGCGGCGTTGCCTATCTCCTCTAGCGTAGATTTTTCCCTTATTGCTAAGTGAATCAGTAGATCTGATTTGTATGACCCGAGAATGTGGTCCTTTATCATTTCATCCCTAAGACCTGCGTACGTCTGTGGAGTTTCAGCTAGATCTATCCATCTTTGGAACAAGTCCGTGACGCGTCGTATGTACTGTGCGTGCGTCTCTGAACTGGCTTTCGTGGCCTGTTTAAACTTACGTCGGTATGTGTCGGCTGTGAGTTTGTAACGTTTCAATAATGCGGCCTTGACTGTGTCGTAATTATCTGACTCAGAATCGCTAAGCTTATTGAACTCGTTTTTCGCACTGCCCTGCAATAATCCCGATAAATTTATCGCCCAATGTTCCGCTGGAATGTTTGTTGCTCTGGCTAACTTTTCAAACGTTTTTAAATACGCGTCTATTTGATCTTTGTTCTCATCAAATGGGACCATATTTATCTTTGGAATGATGTTTTCAATTCTACTGTGATTATTTCCATCGCTAGAACGCGAATCACCACTGCTTCTGCGATCACGGTTTGGATTAGTAAGTTCTAACTTCTTCACTTCTAATTCTAGCCGTTTTGTTTCAGCTGCAATGCGCTTTGCTTCCGTATCAGCTTCTATGCGTTTAGCCTCAGTTTCTAGCTTTTTAGCTTCAGTTTCTAGCTTTTTAGCTTCAGTTTCAGCCTCTAGCTTTTTCGTTTCGGCTTCTAACTTTTTCATTTCTCGTTCGTCTGCTCGCTTCTCTCTCTCTAGATCCGCTTGCTCTTTTTTGACTAGCTCGGTTCTAATGTAGTTCGTCAGTTCGTCACCTTGGTGTCCTAATAAGGAACCATTCCTTTTCAGATTTTCAATAACCTGCTCTAGATCCATTTTACTGTCTTAGCGCGCTGGCTACAATAAAAATGTCTCCCGTGAATTGTGTGTTTTAACCGTCGGCGATAACTCCGCTTATCCCGAAAATAACTTTTAGGCTACAACCTTACAAAAATTATTTAATTTACTCAGAACACCTTCCGAAATAAATTACGCGTTAACTCTTTACACGTTTCACCTGCTTGTCACAGTGTCCGCTGTTCCAAGACTTTCGTAATGTCACGGCTCCTACCATACAACATTACACATTATATCTAGCACCCTAAATATAATAGTCCGAAGTCTGTTACTACCGATAACTCTCCTAGCTGGCGGTATAACCTTCGACTCCTCACAATGAAGTACTCAGTAACACAATACTAAATAAATCATCAATTAGCTAACATAATGCTTAACTACGCTTAAACATATATTAACTAACATGCACGCTACTCTGCAAAAGAATACATGCACATGTCACAACAAAAGCAAAGAAAATCAGTGATACAAAAATCAAAAGAACAATTGGCAATTTCTGTTCGTTCGTTTCTAGGTTTATGATACGCCCTATGTATAAAAATGTTACAAGTTACAATTTAATACATATCAATCCCGCGACGACCCACACTTGTTACGTTTCCAGTATTTATTTAAAGACCCTGCTTAGAATAATTAAAAGACTTTAAATATAATTAATTCTTCCTCTCATATTCTACGCAGACTGGTTGCTCAATTTATTATCTGACTAATTAAAAGTGCGTCTTGTAGTTCAGACGACAAATTTACAGACTAATAAACTGCGAACTTTTAGCTAGATTTGAAAACAGTTAAATCCCTCTAAATTAATATGCACTCGTCATCAATCTTCTGCTCATCCGCCCCCATTCAAATCTAAGAATTAATCTAATTGGTCTATTGTGCATAGAAATCAACTACTAAGAGGTATTAACAAAGAAAATAAGATTTAATAAAGTTTAACAAATTAACAATAAATCGAATGCAACGCGGATAGTCTTCACTCTGTCTTTACGCGCCTATGCCTGATTTTTGTCAATCTAAATTGCCAGAAAAGTGTTCCTTTGAGATCTGTACACTTGATTTTGCACTTAGCTCTATTCTTGTATCCTTGGTCTCAACACTCAGTCATGCCGATTCGTTCCCTCAGTCCCCCTTTAACGACACACGTGGTGCATAAGGAATGATGTCCCTTGTTAGTGGCTAGGAACTGGAATTTTTGCAGCATGGCCCTCAGAGTGGATTTCGACACGCTTACACCAATAAGCTAATGCAGGTGAGGCATGGTGAACATGAACCATGAGCCGACCTGTGGATGCAACGTGTTTGGATATAATTCTCAACCTAACAGGTCCTACCTAGGCATGGCTCAATTAAATGCGCTGAACAAAGAGTTTCGACTTCGCGTCGCTTACAGTTAGATTTAGAAAAAATATAATCGTCTCACATGTGTTCCATTTAACAATCATGACGTATGAAGCAATAAAATAGATACAACGTTAAATTAATGTTCATACAAAAAGGGTAATTCAAACCAACAGAGCGCTTCACAATTTACAATTTAAATTACACGCAATAATTGAATTACATGAAGAATTCATATCGAGCGCAGCATTCTGGCTCTTAGTGAATTAAAACAATATAAATTAAAGTACAGAAAATGGAAAAATGGTTACAATAAATTTATATTCCGTAACATATAGGTTTTCAGCTATTTCTCTGAACCATGCTCAAGTGTATATGGAAATCATATAATACATAGCACAAATACATACTTAAACAATACATAGGCAAATACTATTAAATAAAATGATACCTTTGAGAGAAGTCGAAGGGTACCTTGATTCTCTATGGCGCCGGCTGCCTCTCACGACCCGAGTAAGCTGATGGAATTAGCTAAAATGTGCTCGAAGTGAGGGAGCGGAAGCGTGTGGGTACATATATAGAAAGGTATATTGCGTATCACGTGACTGTTCGCAAAGCATGTGGTTGGTTCGAGAACTGGACAATGGTCCTAAAGTTACATAACATCTTGACCTGTTCTAGAAGCACCTAGAAAAAGGAAGCTTTGAACAAAGGGCCAAGGGTTTCAAATATTCGAATTTGAAGTAAACAAGGCAAGTGGGTCACGAAGTCGGACATTTTTATCAGACTTGTGACAAAGGTGCCTATGTTACAGTATAATACACACTGTTCTTATGTGTTCTCTGACAGACCACTCTTGCTTACATGGTCATCATACATTTAAATATCATAAGCGAAATATAACAATATAAATTATAGATAATGTCAAGATATAGAAATGAGCATAATATTAGATAGGCAAGCAAAACCACATACATTCGGCAGCAATATATATATATATATATATATATATATATATATATATATATATATATATATATATATATATATACAGAGGATGATTTCCGCCTGTGTTTATAACAGGTGATAAGGTTAGTTTATACTTTAACACCATGAGAAAAAATAGGTGTTGCCTCAACCGTCAGCCGCATTCAGCTAATGATTTACAGGTCAGTTTCTGGTACATTCGTTCATGTGGCTGAGTTGTGCTTTGATTGGTTAATTTAATGAGTGGTCTGGAACATTCAGGTATGTTCCCAGCCTGAGGTTAATGGTCAGCCTGTTTAGAAGGTAGGTTTACGTGTATTTTGTTTTTAGAGGAGAGGTGGGTGTGAGCTGCATAAGTCATTATGTGACAATCACTCTGAGGTGCCTTCATTACCACCTTGCATTATATGCTTACCTTCGGTTTTCCCTCCTGTCGGGACAGGGCAACGAACACGTCAGTAAGTACTCTGTCTTTCTTCATCTGCAGTAACTCATCGCTGTAGAGGTCGTCAATGCCCGCTTGTCGACAACCAAAGAACAGATACATTCCACCCCAGCCTTGTCTTTCACCATCTGCAGTCATAAGACAACACGTTTAAAATTCTTCAAGCTTTTGGCATTATAATGATGATAATGATAACTGTAGCAGAAGTACCAGTATATGTATTAGTATTAGTAGAAGTAGTAGTAGTTGTTGCAAAAGTAAAAGAAGCTGAAATAGCAGAAATTAAAAGCGCCATTTATCGTCCTAATTTTCATGATGCAAAATTACACTCTTCTTCAAATTTCCTTCATGTGATAGAAATTAAACCATTTCCTAAATCGATAGTTGTCTATAAATTCTGTTTTAATTATATTTATTAATTTGAAAACGAATTCGAAAAACGTATGCACATAACAATGGCAATATTTGTGAATGCGCATTTCACCGAGTGTTATACATTTAACAGTAATTTGCATTCTCATTCGGACCAATGTCTATATGCTTGTGTCAGGGTTTATGTGCTGTATGTGTGTGTGTGTGTGTGTGTGTGTGTGTGTGTGTGTGTGTGTGTGTGTGTGTGTGTGTGTGTGTGTGTGTGAGTGTGTGTGTGTGCGTGCGTAAGTGCGTGTGCGTGCGTGCATGAATGCGTGTCAGTCGTTAATTCAAAATATCTCTATTTGTGCAACATAAAAATGCTTTTCAGGTATGATAATAATAATGTGTCCATATATCTGTTAGCATAATCGGCATATGGTATATGTGCACTGAATTATGTCCCACCCATTGGTATCTGTATATGTCTCTCTCTCTCTCTCTCTCTGTGCGTGTGTGTGTGTGTGTGTGTGTGTGTGTGTGTGTGTGTGTGTGTGAGTTTTATGAGTGTACGAGTATGTTTGTGTATGTGAGTGTGTGTGTATGTGTGAAGTATGTGAGAAGTTGTGTATGAGTTTGTGAGTATGAGCGTGTGTGTATGAAAGTTGTGCGAGTGTGTGTGAATATGTGTATGTGAGTGTGTGTGTATGTGTGTGTGTGTGTATGTGTGTGAGAAAGTGTGTGAGAAGTTGTGAGTATGAGCGTGTGTGTGTGTGTGTGTGTGTGTTAGTTCGATTATTCTAGTTTAATTGTTCACTCAGATTATTCATGAAGAGCTCTTTTTCTGTTAAGTAGTGCCACTGCTCGCTCAGGAAAACTGCTCATGTTTGTCGCAAATTGATAAAAACAGAATTAGATATGGATTTCGTTCTAGGTCGCCAATATGGCGATATAAATCTACAAAGAACAATTTTTTTAAAAGTGCCTAGCTGTCACTGTGTAAGTCACCAATATCTCAAGTATTAATCTTATGCCCTTTGACCTCATGCAGGTGGATACAAATAAAAATGTATTACAACATCTGATCCGTATATTCAATACAAATAGAAAGAGACTGGCCACACCAGTAAATGACAATAAACACCTAAAGCAACATAAACCGCGGTGAATTTATAATAGTTCTAATTGTCTGATTATAATTAGCAATGACTGACGTAAACTCACACGAAGGTACGGGTTTAGATTCCATGTCGAGTTTCCGTTGCCGCCAGAAACTTCTGAAGGGGGCAATCCCGGCGCCGGGACCTATCATAATGACTGGCAGAGTCTGGTCCTCTGGAAGGTGAAAGTTATGGGCCCTGAAATGACATATCTGTCAGTAAACATAAGATGATACAATTTAAACTAAAATGTGTTTCGTTGTTTTGAAAAGATAAATGCGCTGCGATTCAAATGTCTTAACTGTGCAGATTTTCAAGTGGTGTTATTTATTTTGGTGTATGCTCTCTTTTTGCTATATTGGGAAGATTAATTAATGGTTTAAGACGTCAACCTTTTATTTTTAATACATCCTTTTGCAAATTTCTGACGCAGGCAGCATGAACCACCCTCCCCTATCCATTCACAAACCTAAATACCACCGCAACAAAATACGTTTATATATAATAGGAACTTTAATAAAACATTGTACACAAGCCTAAATACCACCACAACAAATCCTATTATATATACATGTCATGACACATACACACACGCACACACACATGTTTGCACTATGCTCAATTTGCGAAGTTTCTGTGATTTGCAGTCTATTGCTACATGTTTCAAAATCGTCTATGGAGTCTGTGTCGTATATGATTTCTTCCTCTTTTAGTTTACCTGAGATTTCAGACACAAATGGGACGCATTAGATTTAATCCTTCAAGGGTGGGGCTCTCATAATTGCACATTGGTTGTGAAGGATGCGTTTGGACACGGAACTACATAGCATCGGATGAAACATAAATTGTTTTTCTTGTTCGTGAGGAGTTCATAAGTTCTTGCTCATTCATAAACCCCACATTGTATAAAAAAAGTAAATGAAGAATAGAATGTAAATTGTTGAAGCATGTCCATCGTAGACTGTTATAAAAAGCAAGTCAATCATTGGACTGACAGTGAGTTTGGGATATTCATGAGGAATATCTGTCTCGAGTCGAGAACTGATTTTCACTGGATTTGTGATTTCAAGAACGTGTGTTAAATAAACTGTGAACCTTACGGACCTGAACTTTATATCAAGAACTGTTCCAAGTGAAGCTGTTACAAGTGGCTGCGATAACTGGCCGGGAACAAAGCACACAAACACCAGGTGACCATAACCCATATTTGTCTCATTGTAAACCTGTATTGTTCAGTGATTGTGTAAATTCTTGCGTTTACTTCTTCCTATCTTTCTTATTCTGATATCTTTCTTGGAATTATTAATGCTGAATGTATTAATATTAATTTGTGAGCATCTTCTAATAATTGTTTTTTTTTGGGGGGTTTCTTATTTTTCTAATTATTGATTTGAGAACTGTTAAATTCTTAATTTCTTATTCTTCCTAAATATTGACTTCGAGAGAAGAGTAATTTGAATTTTGAATCTTGTATTATTTTCTGGTGTGGTTTTATTAATGTCGAAACAGTTTAATTTTATTATTTTATTCTTTTAATAAAATTTGTTAAATTTTACAAGCTATTCACTCTTCCATTACGTAAGAGAGGCGTATTCAGGTAGTGGATGGGGGCTGAGCTAGATGACGTAATGACGTAACGGAAGTCGGTCACGTATACGCTTTAGAGTAGTTTTCCTGCTACCGGAATGAGAGAAGTGGGGGGGGGCCGGGAAATAGATTGACAGACAAAATAGAGCTGCAGAATCTATTGTCCTGAGACAAGTAACGCTTGGAGAGGAGGTAATCTATAGATAGAACTCTCAAGGTCTGACTTAGTCACTCTCGACCGCAAGACAAAGACCTTGTCGGTGACTGATTAATTGTCTGTATGAGAGAATCTTATCTGAGTATAAATTAAGGTTAATTATTCAGATAGAGATTGACAGTCAATTAATTAGAAATTTAGAAGTTTGCCACATAATGAAAACTTAATCTAAATTTAAATGACTACAAGAGTGACTACTTAAATGACTACTTAAGAGACTACTTGAATGACTACATTAGTAATTACTTAAATGACTACTCGAACGACTACTTAAATAAAATACTTGAGTGGCTAAATTACTTAAATTACTTAAGTGAATGCTTGAGTGACTATGTAAATGACTACGAGAGTGAAGACTTAAATGACTACTTGATTGACTACTTATATGACTACTAGAATGATTACTTAAATGACCACTTGATTGAATATTATATGACTACTTGGGTGACTACTTAAATGACTACCTGAGTGACTACTTAAATGCTTAAATGACTGCATGAATGACTACCTTGAGTGACTATTTGAGTGACTACTTAAATGACTACTTGAATGACCACTTGAGTGACTTCAAGGACACTATTTGCGTGGGCACCATGTTAATTTCGTTACAATTTCTTATTATTTTGCTTACACCTGTTGAAATGATGAGGGCTCCAGAAATATATCACAACCCCTTTACAAGGCATTAATGTTGTTTGCTGCAAATCTTACAGTTTTAGTTTAATCTAACATCTAGAGATGTAATTAAAAGTACAATGCGACCAAATGAAAAGTAAACATAAATAAAACAATAGAAAACAACTGTCATTAGATTCTTACACTCTGGTTGCACAAGGGATGGTTGATCCAATATCACAACGGTTCAGCCACCCGGAGCAAACGCCTTCACGTGTGATACCAATGCCATCTATTTTTTTAAATTTAAATAAACATTTCTTCAGTTATTAGATATTATTTTCTAAATGTCTTTATCCAGTTATTACATTTACAATATACACTTGTCAACGTTCAATAAGTGTTTAAATAATCTTAATTTTTGGTTTCTTTCTCGTGCCCTAGCGTGAATTTAATGAGTTTGTTTGACATTAAAATCTCAACCATTCAAAATGTCTAAACTTAGACATCTATATACAAATCACTGGTAAACTGAAAATTTTAAATTTCAAACGTTACATTAATATTCAAGATATCACCGACAGTTACAATGTCCTGTTATATTCGTTATCATACAAACTGTGCTATGTTCAAATATTATGAAACGTTTATAATTCCGAATGATTTGTGCTAAACCTTTAACCATTCAAAACATTTAAAGGTTGATGTACAATAAATAAAAGAAATACAGAGAAAAAGAACCACTTATAATGACCCAATTAAAAATCAAAGGGAGATGACATTTTTTACTTCCATAGAATGTAGGATTCTTACTCCTGGTTCTGTATTTAAGAACAGCAAGAGTTATGTGGATTTCCTCGGTTTGCTCCTGCGGAGACGAGCTAATACTATACCAGCGCGGTTTCAGCAATGGCAATTGAGTCAGTAACAAGGACGGCGTGACCTTCACAGACGGGAACTGTTCCAACACTTCGAGAAGGTTTGGAGCGAATGCAGAGCGCCACTCTACAAAGGCTCTCGTGTCCTGCCAACGAATAGAAACAAGAGGAAAAGTAACTCTCGCGCTTATATATATATAAATAACTGATGACAAACGTTAACGCTGTCATCATCATTACTATTTAAAAAAATCAAAAGTTGATTGTGAATACTTTTCTTGTAGTTTTTTTTTTTTACTGTTGTATTCAAGTAATCGGACAATTATTTTAAAATTCTACAAAATAACAACCGTCCAGATAATGTGTAATGGATGCTGATGGGCGGGGAGGGGGGGGCAAAATAAGAGTACAATCTCTACAGCCGTATTCGTTATTGCGTCAACTTTCAGGCAACATCTAACCTAACAATTCCATGACTATAGGAATCTACAAATTAACTTAAAAGCGAGTGTGTGAATGTTAGCCGGAATGTGAATGTAATTTCAAGCGGATAATTCCTATTACAAGGATAATGCATAAATGAATATTAGTAGAAGGTCATCAGTTGATCATGAGATAATAAACTACACACAATGGCTACGGGTTTCTATTTCTGTTACTATTTATACTTTCAATGCCGGTCTATTCAGTAGCTGATTAGTTATAATCAGTTCAGATATGGTTCTGAGTTACAGAATTGGTATTGTTGATATTGTTATTCATGGTCCTCACAGTTGCCAGTAGATCTAAATATCTTTTGTCAGTGTCACTCGAGGCCAGTGTAGCCAGCAGATTCAGGAAGGTCTGGGTTGGAGGAGTAGTGACGTCAAAGTACTGCGTCAGAGCCGTGCGTAGAGAGCATGCTGGAATTTTCTCAAATGGAATCCAGTTCTTGGAGTGACCTTATGACAAGCAAATAATAAGCACATTTCTATGTATGTCTATATTGCATACTATGTTTCTGTTGAAAATATTCTAAAACATATTAGGTGAAAATATTCTAAAACATATTTTGCACTTGTCTTTTTCTTGTTTGCTATAGTTTGTCAAATAGACAAACTGGTCAAAAGGACAAATTGTTACAACATAGCCACAGGGAGCATTCAGAAAGAGGGGAATAACTCCATACAAAAACACATGGCATGGTGTTCATTACGTCACGACATAGATAAATGTTAAAAAATGATTCATTAATTTCTTGAAGAAAGTGATCTCTGCACATCTTTTCTAAGTTGTGCTGATCATACAGAGATTGAAGGAAAATATTCAAGGTCATTTGTGTCACGAACAGAGACTGGCATGAAACGACTGATTAATAAACAATTTCAATGCGTTACTGCAACTCTTTGTATTGCAGTACTTGAAAAATAGTGCAAGAAGTGTATTCTGTTCACTTTCGACAGTGTATCGTGGTAAAGATTAAGAGTAATGAATTTCAGGGTCGGTAGATATGTGTATGGTGATAACAGGTTCAGTTTGGCAATAATGAATTGTCAATTGTTTGTGCGTGCGTGCGTGACATGAATACTAAGTTGAGGTCGTGTTAACAATTAAGTGTCGGTCATTGATTGGCAGTTTATGATACCTTAATTAATTTCTATATTATTAAGAATGTAAAATATTCAGTATTTGATAACATCGCCCTCTAAGTGTTAGGCTTTGAATATTACTCTAAATATAAATATGGCAAGATTAAAATTAGAATGGTATCTAGCATACATTCTAAAATTCATACCGGTAACTGTGCAAAATATAGCTATTTCTGCCGATTTAAAGTCAAATGTTAAAATTAATATGCATCATAAATGTGTACGTGCTTATATATATATATGTGTGTGTGTGTGTGTGTGTGTGTGTGTATGTGTGTGTATGTGTATGTGTGTGTGTGCGTGCGTGCTTATTAGTGTGCATGCGTCTGCGCACAAAATTCACATATAATTTTTGAATATGATCGCTGTGTGTGTATCCTCAAAATTTCAATGAAGCACAAGTACTTAGTTATGGACTTTAGAAGTACATGAATAATTATAATATATAGCCTAGATTGCAACTTAATAAAATACTGTCTTTAAAAGATTAGAAATTATACACGCAAATGCAAATTTAAATATTAAGAGGACCTACCTAACACTGATGACACGCCCTGAAAAACTTCCACTTTTACAATCTGATCACGTGATGGGACTTCATGTAGTCGTGCCAAGATGGCGTCTACAAGCTCGACTCTGTTTTGTGGAAAGATAGCTATGTGGTCTCCAGGTGCATAGTGTAGCTTAAATCTTTGGTCGGTGCTGAGTTTGGCCAAGATCGTCTGTCGACTGGAACATGAAACAGATGTGTCATGCTAACATTCCAGACACAGAACTAATTTGCACTATCATGTCTACACTGTAAACCATCTTAAACATGAATGATGTTTTAAAATTATAAACAAAATGTTGATCCAATTACTGCTTACAATATATTAGATTTAATATTATTAGAAGACGAACGCGGTTCAACAGTAAACTACATTTATTTAACATTTAGCTGAAAATTGGAATTTTTACATTTATATCTAACCAGAGTCTCCTTTTAGATTCTATAGCAAGATGAAAAAAGCAAAATAATTACTTTCCTAACTCAAATATCTAGCCATCATCTATTTTTGCATCCACTAATATGTCACTGCGTGCTTAGCCACTTAGTATCAAGCAGTCCAGTTTAGTTGTCAGGATAATAAAAATTTAGATATCAGAAATGAGTAGTAATCAAAATCTAAATGTAGATGCAAATGGTAGTTTAATAAGGGTTTATACAAACATATGACGTAGCTATTGCATCACCCATAAGACGGAAAGGATTTTTTTTTTCTGGATCAAGAGAAGTAAGCAGTTAATGCTGTGAACCATGGTCAGGTGGAAATTCGACCAGTCCATTATTGTAAACACGCACAGTAAGAAGCATCCTTGATCATAAAATGTGTCTGAATGAGAGAGGGAGGGAGGTGCCTGTTTGGCGTGTGCAAGGACAGAAAGTCAGAAGCGTTGTTAAATCCTATGTGTGAATGGGAGCTTGGTCGCAGTCCTGCCCTTAGGTCAACTGAAAAGCCTTTAAGTAGGAGAGTAAACCCAAGCCAGGTGCTTTTCCCACAACAACGACACATGCCAGGTGTGTAGCGGAAGCCCAGATTTCGACATAGTGTAAATCTGAGTCTGTTTGAATGATAAGCCAAAAGGCTTGAAAAAAGAGCGCATGAGATTTTTAAAGGAAATCCTAGGCTATTGCTACAGATTACTTCAATGCTTGGTTTAGCTGAATGAAGGTACAGTTGCATTTACAATATTTTATGATTAATGATTATTGTAAAATGTAATCATGATAAATTGCCATGTAAAATTAATTCTTGTTTATTTCCAGGTAGTGAGATTATGCTCAGAGAAAATGATTAACCTTTACTTAAAGAGCACTATGTAGTTAATCCAAACATATGGGGAAAATCCTGCAATTTATAAATACAGTACCCAGAGACTGATGTGTAAAGGAAAATATTTAATTATGATCAAGTTATTTCAACTCTTTATTTATACACACATAGTTATAGCAGAAGCAAAATAATAAGTATCAGATGCACTCCAATGAATTTACCAACTAAAGATAAAAGCAGAAAATAAAGACCAGTTTTTGACCTGGTAGTGGCTAGAGTGAAAAGATTATCTATTCCAAAAAAATTGTCATATACATTTATGTTATGAATAGTGATAAACGTAATTATACAGTATAGAAAGTAAAATATTATGATGCAATTAACACACAGGTAACTGCTGATGCAATAAGATATATATAGTATGTGTATGTAACTCTCAAGCCTGGCATTGCTAAACTGTCCCAAAAAGACTGTCTGCTTTGCATTTCATTGTCTTCTTGGAAATGATCACTACACAGTACCATGTGTGCTTTCGGATGAAAGTTTTCTCGATTTATTTTTGTAATCCACTATTTTTCGTAATTTGTGATCTTTGGGAAATGTGAAAAGTGAATAATTTTAGTTTGTATTTTCTTTTTTTATGCAGCCATATGCACTGCTATGTTTAACTATGTTTTAGTTTTCAAACTACGCGTTTACCGCAAGACAATATGTCAGAAATCGCATGCGGATTGTAGATCCACATAGTGACGTCACATTATGTTGCTATGGTAAGTCAGTCTTGCAAATGAACGAGAGTTCTGCTTTCTTTCAGAATTATTGACTTTCAATACCGAAATAAATGCATTTATACAAAACTCTGAAAGTTTAAATTTTGCAATTTTGATTCTAAGAATGGGAATTACCCATTTCATACGGATTTATTTTTATCTGTGGCTGACCTAGATTCCATTTAACTTGGTCTTTAAGGAAAATGTGATGCTCACTAATTAAATTATAACAACAATCTTTAATATGCGCATATATTGAAATTAGTTATGTACGACCTGTCCATGCTTAAATACTACTATAGTGGACACCAAGGTACACATGTTACTTACGTAGAGTGTTGTGCTTGTAGCTGAATCCTGTCTTTGAGTTTGCACGGAATTACTGCCTTTCCATGAAGCTGGGTCAGTGCTGGAAATACATGGAAGTACATATGTTATACTCGAAACGTTGATTCATGAACTAATACGAATTAAGATTATGTTTTCGTAAATGACATTTGTTTATTTTTCTTTGCTCACTAGAACGTAAATGTCTGTGTTTGTGAGTGTGTGTGAACAACAAACATATTTCAAAAGGTGGTGTTCCACAAAATTAAACTAAAAAAAATTATGCATATAGAATTGTCTGCATATTCTGGCATATATTTTCTATTGAATATGAGGTTGTCTTGTTTCAAACATTTGTCTGCTTGCTTGCTTGTTTTCATGTTTATATTCATATGTGTTTGTAAAAAATAAATGACGCCTAATCAAACGCATTTGTTGTGGAGGATATGGCACTGCGACTTGGAGGATGTAAATATGATGAGGAATAATACGGTTCAAGCATCTTCGGCCATCATTTGAAAACACGTGATCTCCTCGACTGGGTTCTATAGACTGTGAAAAAGTAAACAGTCTTTGTATTTTAAGTTGACACTAAAATATCAGGCAAATGTACATAAGACGTAATCTTAGTGTTTTAAGTTGACACTAAAATATCAGGCAAATGTACATAAGATGTGATCTTAGTGTTTTAACTTGGCACTAAATTAGCAGGCAAAGTACGTGTGTAAGATGTAATCTTAGTGTTTTAACTTGGCACTAAAATAGTAGGCAAATATATATACGTAAGACGTAATCTTAGTGTTTTGAGTTGACACTAAATTAGTAAGCAAATGTACATAAATAAGACGTAATCTTAGTGTTTTCAGTTGGTGCTAAAACATCAAGAAGTGGTAAGTCATTGCCAGTTAAACAGGAATGTAGGACTGTAGGTAAGTAAATATATAATGGGTCAGTACGGATTAGTCAATAGATTTAATAGAAGGCAAGAATACAAGTAGATTATTTGGAAAAAGAAAGAGTGTTAAGTGTATACCCAAGTACCTACAATGAAACAAACACTTCGTGGGTAGGGCCTACGCACGTAAAACCGCCAGTCGTCGATTTAAACCGATTAAATGAAACACAGGGTTGATTGTACATTTTCGTTTGTATGATGTTTCTTTTCTGAATCTTAATATCTATTTTGCATTTTATGAAACATGCCTTACTAATCAAACCTCACATCAACAGCTCACTTTCCGTTTCCTTGTTTTGATCTTTTCCACTTCAGTTAAACAATATTCACAAATCACACCAACCTTGACAAACATCCACCTCTTTCACATCGCTCACAGTGCAAATGCGGAAGCGGCCAGGTGCCCACGAGTGATCATCTTTGTGCAAAGCCTCGGTGGCCTGATCCATGTCAATCGTGTTCTCCAAGCAAAATGTTGTGCATGCTGCCTAAAATCACAGAGGGAAAACGCACTTCACAGTAATAAAAAAATTGTAGATTGATTATACATGTATATTAGTTATTTTTGGGATATGACGTTTGCAAGATAGTTGCTACTGGAAGAAAGACTATATAAAAGTGGTTGTATGTTAGCTATTCTTGTTGAGACGTTGGAAGGATTATAGTTGCTGCTGGCAAGAAAAGTTGTAGGCGATTGTATATTAGATATTTTGGCGTGAGGTTTGCTGGATTGTGGACAGTAGTTGTGGAAAGAAAGGTTGTAGGCGAATGTATATTAGATATTTTTACCGTTACATTTACCAGATAGTGGATTGAAGATGCCGAGAGGAATGGCTGTATGCGTTTGTATATTAGATATTTTTGCCGTGACGTTTGATGGATATCTACCTATCTCTGTCTATCTATCTATCTATCTATCTATCTATCTATCTATCTATCTATCTATCTATCTATCTATCTATCTATCTATCTATCTATCTATCTCTGTCTATCTATCTATATCTATATCTAAATCTATCTATCTATCTATCTCTGTCTATCTATCTATATCTATATCTAAATCTATCTATCTATCTATCTATCTATCTATCTATCTATCTATCTATCTATCTATCCCTTAGTCTTGTCGACCGTTGGGGCACCACTGATGACCTGGCAACCAACTTCCACCATTCCATTCTGTTCTCTGCTAATCTTACCATATTGCTCAGCTTCAGTCCTGTCTACTCTGATATGTTATCCTCCCATCTTTTCCTCTGTCTTCCTCTCTTTCCCTCTCCTTGCACAGTACCTTGCATGATTGTCTTGGCAAGCTCTATTGATCGTGTGACATGCCCATACCATTTCATTTTGCGCCTTTTCACAATGACCAATAGCTCTTTATAGGGCCCAATGGTTTGTCTAATTCTGTTTCCCTTTTCCTCATTCGTGACATGATCTCAATACGAAATGCCAAGCAACCTTCGAAAGTATCTCATTTCAGTAGCTTGTATCCTCCTTTCGAGATCCACTGTGAGGGTCCATGACTCACAGGTATATAAAAACACAGATACGACCAAGGAGTGCATCAGTCTGATCTTTGAGTTGACTGAGATGTTTCTGTCTTTCCAAACTGTCTTCAGCCGTGCCATTGTTGTATTGTAGTACAATCCTGGACAGTAATTCTGTTTTGATCCCTCGTCTGTCACGATTACTCCTAAGTACTTGAATTTATTAAGTGCTTCCAGTTTTTGATCACCAATCTTGATGTAGTGCCGATGCCACTGTGTTGTTGGTCATCAATTTGGTCTTCTCTGCATGTTAATTCGCTCACAAAAGACTCCAACGTATCGGGGATAATTTGATAGGTATGTTATTCGAATATATTCTTACGAAATAGGTGGTTTTCAATGCAAACACTGCGCTTTGCATAATCTTAATTTATATGTCGATGTTACAATTAAACTCGTTAATTTGATTATCATAGCCGAGTTACAAATAAATAGGTAAATTGATGATTTCATTACATTTTGCTGTCGTTTTATCGAGTTACAAATAAACGTGTAAATTTGGTGATTATATTATGCTGATGTTTTGGCCGAGTTTCAAATAAACAGGTAAATTTGATGACCATAATACATTTATGCTTTTGGGGCAGGGTTATAATTCGACTCGTTAATGTGATATTATTTTGACATAACTGCAGGAAAACATATTGATTAGACTATCACATTATCTTGGCATTTTATTCGATTTACCAGGATGGCATGTTAAATCAGCCTTAACAGTAATGCAGATGATTAGGCAAGAACTCAAGAAGCCAATCGCTTAATTAATTATCTAGTGCTTGCTGTTGTTCACACAGTAAATTTCGGTTTTTTAGCGTTATACATTTGAGTCTGAGGGTTATTGTGGCACACATAAACATACGCTAGCGTGCACACACACACACACACACACACACACACACACACACACACACACACACACACACTCACACACACCACACACACACACACACCCCACACACACACACACACACACACACACACACACACGCACACACACACACACACACACACAACACACACACACACACACACGTACACACGTGAATGCGCGTACGCATACACGTACTCATTGAGGCATTTGCTTAATCACCCCTTACTGTGATTCGTAAAGTAGAGCGCCAGCTTATTGAACACGTGACTTACAAGGCATTAGGAATAAGTTTATGTAAGATTTCAAGTACCAGGCTCGATAACAATTCGTAACCAAACGCAGAAATAATTTTAAAGTACAGGACTTGAATACTTTTCTAGCCCAATGTTTGCAGCATGTACTTAACATAGTTTTATCCCGCCTGCCATGCTTACAATTATCTCTGATTGAACTGTACGGGTACTTACTTGGAAGACGTCACCAGCCCATTGTTTGAAGGATGTTTCCTGTCCATTTAGCTCATCGCCCTCTCCAGTCGGGTGTATGCATAGTGCACCCAGTTCACCCATTATCTTGTGCATGAAGTGGCCGAAAGCAGCAAAGTGAGAATACGTTCTTGATCCAAGGGCAAAGACCGAATACCTGTAACAAATGCATGACAGGCGAAGTGTAAAAGCATCGTTAGTACCTTCCTCTGCCTAAACATGTTTGGAAGATTGAATGAAGACATGATTAATCAGCATTAGTGAGAAAAACTTAAATCAGAATTTTGATTAATCAGCATCAGCGAGAAAATGTGTAAACTCCAAGCTCTTGACATGATGCATTCGTTTGCTAAGCTATCAAAATTTTAAATATTTTTTTACAAACAAAAATAAAATAATGTATTTTGACGACAGCTAACTTTCATAATTCTAAGAAACAACTATACGTGGTATATGATTGTAGGTCCACAACTTTGTAAGAAGTTTAATTTTGTTTAAATCAAACCTGAAGGGGTACAAGTGTACCGCATGACATGAATTACGAAGGAAATTTCTTTTAAATCTTCAGCGCAGGGAGTATAGTAATTATACCCAATTATTTTTATCCGTTGCTTGATTTGTTTTGCTGGAACGCTGCAGTGATATACAACGCGCTTCATAATGTTTCGTTGTGCAGTGATATACAACACGCTTCATAATGTTTCGTTGTGCAGTGATATACAACACGCTTCATAATGTTTCGTTGTGCAGTGATATACAACACGCTTCATAATGTTTCGTTGTGCAGTGATATACAACACGCTTCATAATGTTTCGTTGTGCAGTGATATACAACACGCTTCATAATGTTTCATTGTGCAGTGATATACAACACGCTTCATAATGTTTCATTGTGCAGTGATATACAACACGCTTCATAATGTTTCGTTGTGCAGTGATATACAATATTTTTCATAATGTTTTGCAGCTGTTATCAATCCGTGAATGTTCATAACTTCAAACTGAGACAATGACTTAATTATGCGTCCACTGAAATAAGAGCTTACCAATAATTACATTAATGACAATCTTAATCAAATATCAAATGTCATCCAGATACGTGGAATATGAAATCAGTGTTGCTGCTATTTTGATCCCTCTCAGTTTACCATAAAAAATATCTCTACATAATTACTGAAGACCATAAGAAATATCTCTACATAATTACTGAAGACCATAAGAAATATCTCTATATAATTACTGAAGACCATAAGAAATATCTCTACATAATTACTGAAGGCCATTCACATCACAGGATTTCGTTAGTGTGTCAGAACCAATAGACACAAAAGCCGACCTCAGTCCACTTTAACAAACATGTATAAATAACTACTGAAGCCTATTCTTATCGTCGGGTTTCATTTGTGTGCCTGAACTAATAAAGACGAAAGTCCACCTCAGTCCACCTTAAAAATGCCAACAAATGGTTCATGCAATACCCATCGCCAGACATCGCCAAAGCACTGAACAAGTAAACACTAAAGTCCACCTCTAAAAATATCTACGCATAGCTACTCATTGCAATATATTCACATTGCTAAACTTAACCAACGTGTCTAAAGAAATAGACAGGAAAGTCCACCTCAGTCCACTTTTAATACAATCTGCACATAGCTAGTTATTAGAGCATATCCACATTGCTAAACTTTCTCATGTATCTGAACACAGTCCAAAGTCCACCTCAGTCAACTTGTCTCTTTGTCTTGTCTATCAAATGCAACATCAATTAAAAAATAATGATTTTCAACGTCGTTAATTGATTTATTTCGACTAATCATTTCATTTCCACAATTTTCTCAATAGAAACATAAGCTTTGATTATGACGATTACCTGATATTGGTTAGCGGTCCAGAGCCCAAAGGAAAGTTCTCGTCAGGCTGATTATCTTTCTGTCTTTTACCAGTGGTACTTTCACTTGACATGCTCATTTGTAGGCGGGAAGATGCCGAAAGGTTGGCACTAAGGAAGACAAAGAAGTGAACACTATGAAGAGTGAAAATTATTCAGCGTTCACGAGGAGTTAGATATGCTGTGTGTTATTTCATGCACATCTTTACACGAACAAAACCTAGACACAATGCATACTATTTCATGCACACATTAACACAAACAAAACCTAGACACAATGCATACTATTTCATGCACACATTAACACAAACAAAACCTAGACACAATTCATACTATTTCATTACACGAACAAAACCTAGACACAATATATTCTATTTCATGCACACATTTACACGAATTAAACCTAGACCAATGTATACTCTTTAATGCACACATTTACATGAACAATACCGGTAAAGAGATGTAAAATTTCAAGACACCTCTTCTTTAAAAATTAGCAAGAAATTACAGCGAAACTTTGTTTGGTCTATCGACTGCTATTTTCATTTAGTTTTGATGTGTGTATGTGTGAGTCATAAATGAAACGCTAATCTTAGATGACTATGTATTTTAGTATCTCCAGCAACTGCAGCAATGAGCAGATTAGCTGTCTCCATATCGTTTTCAAAATGTATAGTCAGTCACCTGCCATTTGTTTCGCGATGTTTCATTTCGTACAACGTTTTCGCCAGAACCTGAAAAGTGTAATTTTATTGAAGGTATTATATACATTTAAATTATTATTATTATGACACGATTCAATATGAATGTAAAACTATTATTTAAAGAGCCAACAACTCATAACAATGCTTTTCAGAAAATATGTGGAAACAAAATTTCGTGCTTTCATGACTGCGAGCATGGAATAGAGACAATCTCACATTACGTATGCAAGCGAAAGAGCCAATTGAGCACTTTCATGTTAATAATAGGAGAGTGAGAAAATTGCACATTTTATTATCTGTACACATGGGAGGGAGAAAATTACATACTTTCATACTTGTAAACATACTTGTAAGAAAATTGTACACATTCATATTTGTAAACATGCAAGAAAATTGTACACTTTCATACTTGTAAACATGCAAGAAAATTGTACACTTTCATATTTGTAAACATGCAAGAAAATTGTACACATTCATATTTGTAAACATGCAAGAAAATTGTACACTTTCATATTTGTAAACATGCAAGAAAATTGTACACTTTCATATTTGTAAACATGCAAGAAAATTGTACACTTTCATATTTGTAAACATGCAAGAAAATTGTACACTTTCATATTTGTAAACATGCAAGAAAATTGTACACTTTCATATTTGTAAACATGCAAGAAAATTGTACACTTTCATATTTGTAAACATGTAAGAAAATTGTACACTTTCATACTTGTAAACATGCAAGAAAATTGTACACTTTCATATTTGTAAACATGCAAGAAAATTGTACACTTTCATATTTGTAAACATGCAAGAAAATTGTACACTTTCATATTTGTAAACATGTAAGAAAATTGTACACTTTCATATTTGTAAACATGTAAGAAATTGGCACACGTTCATACTTGTATGCACACTTTCAAAATTGTAAACACCTGAGGGAGAAAGTCGCGACAATCATACCAGCAAACACGGGGAAAAGCTACGCGTTGCATATTAAACTGCAGCGACTCTTCATAAGCACCATTCCAAGCAGAAATACAATTTAAATAAAATCACTTCTTGTACCGTGTAGATCGCTGCCAGTTATAAGTATTTTGTTTTTGGTCAATACAAGAAAATAAAGATAAAATAATACAGAGCGAGTATGAAGCAAACATTATTTATTATTATTTGCTTTATTTGCTTATTTAAATAATTTTAATTAATTCATGAGAGGGATAACAAAAGGGAAAGGATGTTCATCTCGAAGAGAAGGTCGTCTGTCGGGGGAAATAAATCACCACAACACGTTATTGTCAAAAGAGCATTTGTATAATTACAATCACGTATTTCACAATAAACGTTCTTGTCAAACTAGCATTTTATAATTAAAATGACGTACCACAATAAATGTCAACATCTTATGCACTGGAGAGAAGACGTATCAAAGATGTAGCCTCTCTTTGAATTCAAAAGGTTAGAGATTTGTCACAGTGTCAGAACGAAAACTATATTTTAAAATATTTACTTCACATAAGGCTGTTATTGCCTCACAAGAAATATTTTCAATAACTCAAATAATTAGAAACGACAAACAACAGATGGTGAGAAGCCAATTACCACCTTAAACTCGAAATATAGAAAACTCTCATTGATTACCACCATAAACATGAAATATATAAAAAGCCCAAATTTACTTGTGAGATGGGCGTATTTATTTGGTTGTGAGAATTAGCACTTTTATTAAATGAAGCATATCATGTAAATAATTTCGATCATTCTTCTTATTCTATTTTCTATTCAACAAGAGAACCAATATGCATGCAATAAAAATACTTTGGATGTAACTTACCACTCCATTTTCTGGTGGATCGCCATTTCCAAAAGTGCTGGTTACTATCAGCACTAAGGATTCCTGCTCCAGATTTGAGACATCGTATGAATCCATGCAAATCACCTGTTTCAGGAACAATAACTCAGCGAGATAATCGAGTGTCATGTTTGAAAATCTAATAGATATTATGCAGCAAAATACAATTATGTAAATGAAATCTGTAACAGAGTAAATTTGCCCGTCCATATTTTCAAATGTAATTGTTATATAAACTGCTAAATTGTCAGTGTGACCCGACCTTAGGCACTCCTTATGGTGCTATTTTGAAAGTGTCTGAGTTTGAAGTAAACAGCCTGAGGCAAAAGAGTATTCTAGATTTGCTGAGCAGTTTCCTATTATCCAATGAAAATCATTTATGAGAACTAGCCAATGGGCTGAGTTCAAGGCACTCACACACACACACACACACACACACACACACACACACACACACACACACACACACACACACACACACACACAGATGTATATATATAATGTAGTGAGAGACTGTGTAAACTATAATTATCCGAATGTGGGTTCATGGAATATTGATTTCAAGTTGCCTATTTCGTTGTAGTTGTCATATGTATATTTGATTTTTCTTTTAAAAATTTATTGTTAAATTTATTGACCTTCTTATGCATATTGATACTGATAATCTTATGTTGGAGAAAAAAAGTGGGTGCCAGCTTGCTAAATATAGATTAAAAGTCAGATTTGTCTTTTCCTTTAGTAAGAAGTTTTCCACTCACGAAAACCTTATGTGACTGTAAATGTTGATTTATGTTGTGTAACAGAGAAAACATACAGTACCTGACCAAAATATCCACTAAATGAGAGATGAGTGGTGTTTGTTGGAGGATCATTAATAAAATAAAATTAATATTCTCATCACTTGAAATTAGTTATGAAAGATGAATTAATAATACTAATAATAATTTCATTAAATATGTGGCATGCTTGTCACAAAGTCTAATAGCATACGTTATATTGTAAGCTCAAAATGTATGAGACATCACTGGAGCCAAATTAAAACAAAAAGATAGAATGGGTATAGTTGCAAACACCCAAAAAGAGCTGCTTTAATTAAATTTTGTGGACTTAGCTTGCTGGTGAGATACTTTAAACATAACATGCGCTTTATAATCAATGTCTAGTTGATGCTGCGATATTGCTGACAATGTGTTTAAATCTATTTATAGTCATTCCGTAAGTTGGCCCTTTTCACTTACAGGCCACAAACCTACTTTTGATTAGTAATATATTCAATAGAGATATTTAATGCAAACATATACTCAATCTTGGGCCATGGGGCTGAAATGTGATGCAAGAAAAAAAACAAAGCAGTCAACTTGTAACAGCACGCAAGAAAGAAACCTTGGCGTCAAAAGCGTGCATGAAGACGTCACACAGCATTCTGGCAAATTGCTCGGACTTTCCTGTCTCGGTGGCAAACAAGATGATGCATTTGGTTCTCCGAGCCAAACTTCGACCCATCAGACTGGTTACAAATATCACAGCTCTGAAAGTGATTCGTAGCGCCATTTCAGTCACATTTAATCATTTTTATTCTCTATCACTGTGTGCTTGTGTGTGTGTGTGTGTGTGTGTGTGTGTGTGTGTGTGTTATCAATTATATAATAAACATAATCCTTCGGACAAAACATAATAATATTATCTGGGAAAAATACAAAGAATCCTCTAGGATTAATCGTTATTATATTATTGGTACCAGTACAGTGGGTGTACTGAATATTATTTATTAGCAGTTAATTATTAGTTTGAATAAGACATGATTGTTCTAACAGTAATGAATTATGTTTATAAGCATGAATTGCCTTAATATTTTTCGACGTTGATTCATGACCCTTGATCACTTGGAATTGATACTTTTTCATTTTGCTGATTTTAAATACATTTTTTAAATTTTAACATTTGTACTTTCTAAAGTCGTAAAGAAAGTTTGTATGTTGATTATAGTGGGAGGGGGTAATGGTTATCATATAAATCTAAAGTCCTACAAAAAGCATGCCCTTAACAAGTGTCTGCTAAGGAAAGTGACCACGTGACCAGTAAGGGCAAATAATCTTCAGTCGGTAGAACATGCAATGACAGGCGGGTTAAATTACATAATTCTCAGGACATATTATAAACACACTTTAGTTTTAGGTGGATTAATTTGATAGAGGATTAATTCATAAACCGTGCTTCTCTCCCTCCCTCTTTCTCTCCTACTTACACATACACACATGCATGTACGCATATATGTGTGTAATTTTGTGCGCGTGTATGTATTCCGAGAACTTACTAAGCTTAGCTGATTAATTATGTAGAATTATTAATTGAGAGTCAGTAAAATTTATACACATCTTCAAAAAGTGTCAAATCAATTATTACTTGCAAGTCTGTACGTCAATCAAGGTTATTGAAAGTGACATTGACATTGAAAGTATTTCCAGCTTTTCAGGAAAATTAACCTGTAGAAGGAATTGTGTTGATACTGATAATATTCTCAACACTACGTTAAACTGAATCTCCTATGGAACTGTGTGACGATGTGTGACAAATTCTGTGTCATGGCCTCGTGACCCAATTGCTCGTTTCAAAATTAAATTTTTGAACGGACCTTTGTTGAAATTCACCCGTGATACATCAGTATCGCTAGCAAGGTCGGATTGTTGCATAACTTTAGGCCAGTGTCCAGCACCTTCGAGATCAACAACATACCACGTGAACGGTCACGTGATGCGTTCAATGCAGTTTCATAAAAATAATCATAAGGCGCCAAAACACTCACTCACTCACAGACCGGCAGACACACAAGGCAGCTTTAACATTAGCTCCGTCCCGCCGCCATACCAGAGTCGAAGATGAACCCGCGCTAGAGCAGTAAAATCTACTTTTAAGAGGTAACAATAACACGTCTACTTCTTACAATATTTATTGCATTTATTGATTGTATTTTGTAATTGAATTGATGTATGTATTTTGTGCAGCTTAGCGCTATTTTAGCCAAAGCACGTGTTTCGATGTAAAAGGACAAATCTAAAAGTTATTGTATATAAATTACTGTAACTTTTCTTATCTTTAATTTATATAAATCGTAAATTCACTAGTGCCGCCAGTATGTCTGTGCACGTGGTGAATTCTTCTTTGTAATTCAAATTGTTCTTGCATATAATTTTTCGTGTAAAATTGTAAAGCATTCATGCTTCATTTTGAATTAATCCTTTGTGTGAATTCCAATTTTTAATGCTGTAAATATTTGAGAATTCATACGTTCGTGTAATGTTATATGTAACACACACGTGAACCACAATGTATATTTAAATATAACTATATTTGAATTGTAAACGACACGATAGTCAAGATTCTAAATTCAGAACCTTAAACAAAGAAACATGTGCTTGGGTTTTGCGAATATAGACGCAAATAGTTACAGAGCCCAAATCCTTTGTTTCAGCCGGGTTCTTCTTATGTTATTCCTCTCTACCTTCGTACTTCTTGAGTCGTACACCGACTCGGGCGTCTTCATGACCCATACGTAAAAGTACATCGTGTTAACTATGGTTAACGATCGTCGCAAGTACATTAGCGATGCAGTAATTGAGTGGACATTGACTGTTATGCTATGCGGTACTGACGATGAGCCAAAGGATGTGGACCAGTTCTAACCAGTTGAACCCCACATGCGACCAAGAGTGTAGTTAAGTATATCTACTAGGGTCCAGAATCAAGTGACTATTTGGCAACAACAGAAAAGCAAATTCTCGTTAGAACTTTTAACCAGGACGGTAAATGAGAGAACAACGCTGTGTAGAATTAAGACGTCGTGTCGTAATTAATCGTTGCTGTTAATTGTTAAACTTATTAAATCTATTTCATTTTGTTAAGAACCTCTTTTTGTAGTAAATTGTATGCATATAGACCAAATGGGATTGGATGGGGGCTGTCTGAGCTAAACGAATGACGTAATGAATGCATATGAATCTAAGAGAGTTTTTAACGATTTCCAATCTAGCTAATGTACGCAAATTATCAGTTTCGTAAATCTGTGATCTAGACTACAAAGATGCATTTTTAATTAGTCGAATGATGATTTGAGCAACCAGTCTGTTTAGGTTAAACGAAAGGGAATTAATTTAAATAGTAAATTAAAGTTCTATAATTTCCTAAGCAGGGTCTTTAAATAAATACTGGAAACGTAACAAGTGGTGCCTCGTCATGGGATTGATATGTATTAAATTGTAACATTTTTATATACATAGGGCGTATCATATCTTTAGGAAACGAACGAACGAACATCTGAGAATTGCCAATATTCTATTGATTCAGGATTGTTGAAATATTTATCTTGCTTTTGTTGTGACATGTGCATGTATTCTTTTGCAGAGTAGCGTGCATGTTAGTTAATGTTGATATATTTAAGCGTAGTTAAATATGTCATGTTAGCTATTGATGATTTATTTAGTATTGTGTTACTGGATACTTCATTGTAAGAGGTCGACGTGTTATACCGCCAGCTAGGAGAGTTATCGGTAGTAACAGACTTCGGACTATTATATTTAGGGTGCTAAGTATAATGTGTAATGTTGTATGGTTGGAGCCGTGACATTACGAAAGCCTTGGAGACAACAGATTGTAGCCAAGCAGGTGAACGTGTAACCAACGCGTAATTTATTTCGGAAGGTGTTCTGAATAAATTCAATAATTTTTGTAAGGTCGTAGCCTAAAAGTTATTGTGGGATAAAAGCGGAGTTTTATCGCCTACGGTTAGATACACAATCACGAGAGATATTTATTGTAGCCAGACGCGCTAAATAAATAAGATGGACATTTCGGATCTCGAACAGGTTATTAAGGATCTGAGAGAGATAGGTTCATTGATCGGATACCGAACCGAAAAAGAGTTAATGAACTACGTGAGAACTGAACTAGACAAGAGAGAGAAAGAGGAAGCGGAGAGAGAGATAGAAAG
The DNA here is from genome assembly GCA_028829895.1 of Sinotaia quadrata. NCBI lineage: Eukaryota > Metazoa > Mollusca > Gastropoda > Architaenioglossa > Viviparidae > Sinotaia > Sinotaia quadrata. Next base: position 18,903,079 of record CM054179.1, read on the forward strand.
AGAAGAGATAGAAGATGATCACATTATAGCTTTGATAAATCTAGGGATCAACTATCGGAAGAATAGTGTAGGGAGCTCACAGCTCATGGAGATTCTAAAACGCGAACACGGGATAGGCATATCACTAGAATATAGAGGTGAACAGCTACGTATTTTCGTCCTACTAGAACTCAATGAAAAGGAAATAGAACACAGGGAAGAAATTAGATCTTCAATAAGCTCACGAGCAAAACAGTTGTGTGATAAAGATTTCCGATTCAAAGGGGAAGGGGAGGCTGAAATGCGAGACCTAACGTTCGAAATTAGAAAGTTGAAGAAAGAGAGGCTAGTGCTTATGGAAAGGAAAGAAAGTCTAGAATTAGAATGGTTGTGGACAGAAATCGAAACAGAGTCTAAAATTGCTGGGGAAGGTACTGTTGACAAATTACGACAGGAAGGTCAGGCCGTGAACTTTGACTTGCCGAGGTCAAACACCGCGAGCGTGGAGACTGACACACAGAAATTAGTCGCACTACCAAGCACAGCAGACGAATTAGACAGTTTGATTGGAAACAAAAACAAATGTTTTGACGAGACCATTACAGTTCGACTTGCTAACCAGTTTACAGAAACAGTTAGCGCACCAAAGCTTGATCTTGAAACAGAGACAAGAAAAGACACTGTTGTTAAGGACTTAATAACACGTGTAGAATTTGGACAAACACATACACCGCCGTGTACGTGTGACACCTTGTTTGACGGACTGAATGCGCATGATAAGATAGAGACAGATTCTATCGGTTGTGTACCGTTAAGGTGTGATGAAACTTCTAGCAACACAGTGACTGATTTTTCTGACAGGACAAATATGCATGAGAAGATAGAAACCGATTCTATCAGTTGTGTATCGTCGAAGGGCAGTGACGCATCGACTGAGTCTACTGACCGAACTGTTAGTTTAAGAGAGAATGTGCTCGCTACGAAGACTGACATCGGTAGATCTCGATCTCCGATGATTGACGTGAGTCATGACGTAATTTTGGAACACAAGATTATTGCGTTATGCGAGGTTTCGAGTGCTAATACATTGACAGCCAGGGAAACAGAAGTATTTGATCCAGATGACAGTATAGGTAGCATTACAGACAGAGACAATGTGCCTATGATAAATTCATTTACTTCAGATGACATGACAGTTGTCAGAGCTGAGACAGAGTTCTTTTCCAAACGTGACATGGAAGAAGATATAGTCGAAAACTGTACAGGGACGGTCGACGATAACAATGCATGTGTACTGACGTGTATGCACGCAGTTGTCAGAGACATGGCAGAACCGTCTGCAGATAAATCACTTAACGGAATTAGTGACGTAGACAGAAGCCACGGTACATGGACTACCTTTATTGACTCACCTGTTGAGATAAAGGAATGTCATGAGTACGTACCAAAAACTGAGACAAGTAGAAGTAAGGAGGAGGGGGTTTCATTAACTGATAGGTTCCTTGATTCACTGACGAAAAGTGCGGAGTGTAATCCTTGGTTGATCAAAGACACAGTACAAATGAGTGACAGAACTAGATCGATAGACAATGAAAACCGGAGTGACGGACTGATAACCAGAGTAGGTGGGGCATCAGGACTGTTACTGACATCAGATGCAGAGAATTATGATAGAGGAAACAGTGGGAGTGTAGCCTACGACACACAGAGAGTAGACATAGTGATGTTATTCAGTGTATTAGAGACAGGTAACATTCACTGCCAGTTGGTGACTGAAACTGACAGAATTTCCATCATAGATTCTGACGATTTGATGAGGAGACATATTGAATTAACTGAGTCAGTGGAGACAGATTATGTTGGTTCAATAAACGGTATGGTCCAGGGGAGACAATCGATAACTCTTGGAGAGTTTAAAACAGAACCCTTGTTCATACAACCACGGGAATCTGACTTGCTAGCGAGTGAGTCTGACCCCACAGTGACTAGAAAATACTCGAGTGGAGAGTTAGACAATTCTAGAGTCACAAAAGAGACACAGACTTATGTTGTCAAGGAGAGAGACAAGCTGACAGACATAACAGTCGAACACCTAGTTGTGAATGGGTTAAAACAGAAAACAACTGGTGGGATGAGGTATTTCACTTCAGTCTATGATAAGATCAGGAGAACAGAACCTCCAGATTTAGGGGAGAAGCTAATGTTGCAATTCAGGTACTTCAGAAAGACAGGTAGCCGTGACAGAGCACATTTGCGAACCTATGACGTTAGACTAGATGCGAAATGGACCCATAGTAGATCTGACGCCATTCCGACGAAAGACGTTGAGTGCATGCGAACTAGAGACGTTCAATGTGTACACAATGACGTAACTACATATGCACGAAACACCAAGAGAGCAAATTTCCATTTGCGTGAGCTCAGTGACAAGGCTAAGAGCGATAGATTTGAAATTCAGACTTCGCAGAGTCAAGGCCACAGTGACACTGACATGATACCGAACGTATCGAGAAGTTTGAAACTGTTAGACAGGGTAGAGACCAGTCATGCAGAAACTGACACTACCAGAAACATTTTAAACTTGACAAGTACTTTGGGGAGTTTTGAAAGAGATAAAACACTTCAAGGACGTACTTACTGGACAAGAAATGAAAAGTCTAAACTTGACATGCAATATATTGCACCTCACAGTGACATTCTGACGAACAGAGTAAGAAAGAAAGAATACAGTTGTCATGCCGTAGACATGTTGACACACATGGACGATGACGTGTATTGGGATTGGGATAGAAACTACGAAGATTGTGCCAGGCAAGATAGTGCAACAGTAGAAATAATGATTTGATACCTTCTTTTGAATTTTCATTATTTTCTTGTTGTACCGTAGTTGGTGGTTGTTATTGTAAATATGTTGGACATTTCATAAAAACTTGGGACTAGCTATGACACTGATTGAATTGTGTTAGTGTTGTAACTCTGAATATGACAGGTGGACTGATAGATAGTTCATTAGAGTTGGTAATTCACAAACTCTGATATTTGGTTGATACAGGAAATCAATACCTGGAACTTTTCATAACCTGCATATTGATAGTGTTGTTCATTGGAAGTCAATTTTTTGATCACACTATTGTTGGATACGTATTCAGTGGAATTGGTTGATGTTGGATTTCTATTCTGAATAATCTGGTTAGATCAAACTAGGTTGTGTGTGAACTATTGATTATTGGGACAGATAGTGAGAATTTCAGAACATGTTATTCCATTGGATGGATGTCTATTCAATTAGACTGAACGTTCTTCTTAAATCATTTTTCTTTGATTTCTTGAAGTGAGAAATATTGTATGAGAGTGCCGTTAATCTAGAGTTGATTTTTCCGTCACGTTACATTATTTCTGGTTATGTTGAAATTTTTTAATTGTAAATTTTTTCTTCATTTTGCACTTCTACATTTTATAACACATAATTTGTAGGAGGCATTTATCTTTTGGTAAGATAAACGCCTCAAAAGCAAGGGGGTGTGACGATGTGTGACAAATTCTGTGTCATGGCCTCGTGACCCAATTGCTCGTTTCAAAATTAAATTTTTGAACGGACCTTTGTTGAAATTCACCCGTGATACATCAGTATCGCTAGCAAGGTCGGATTGTTGCATAACTTTAGGCCAGTGTCCAGCACCTTCGAGATCAACAACATACCACGTGAACGGTCACGTGATGCGTTCAATGCAGTTTCATAAAAATAATCATAAGGCGCCAAAACACTCACTCACTCACAGACCGGCAGACACACAAGGCAGCTTTAACATTAGCTCCGTCCCGCCGCCATACCAGAGTCGAAGATGAACCCGCGCTAGAGCAGTAAAATCTACTTTTAAGAGGTAACAATAACACGTCTACTTCTTACAATATTTATTGCATTTATTGATTGTATTTTGTAATTGAATTGATGTATGTATTTTGTGCAGCTTAGCGCTATTTTAGCCAAAGCACGTGTTTCGATGTAAAAGGACAAATCTAAAAGTTATTGTATATAAATTACTGTAACTTTTCTTATCTTTAATTTATATAAATCGTAAATTCACTAGTGCCGCCAGTATGTCTGTGCACGTGGTGAATTCTTCTTTGTAATTCAAATTGTTCTTGCATATAATTTTTCGTGTAAAATTGTAAAGCATTCATGCTTCATTTTGAATTAATCCTTTGTGTGAATTCCAATTTTTAATGCTGTAAATATTTGAGAATTCATACGTTCGTGTAATGTTATATGTAACACACACGTGAACCACAATGTATATTTAAATATAACTATATTTGAATTGTAAACGACACGATAGTCAAGATTCTAAATTCAGAACCTTAAACAAAGAAACATGTGCTTGGGTTTTGCGAATATAGACGCAAATAGTTACAGAGCCCAAATCCTTTGTTTCAGCCGGGTTCTTCTTATGTTATTCCTCTCTACCTTCGTACTTCTTGAGTCGTACACCGACTCGGGCGTCTTCATGACCCATACGTAAAAGTACATCGTGTTAACTATGGTTAACGATCGTCGCAAGTACATTAGCGATGCAGTAATTGAGTGGACATTGACTGTTATGCTATGCGGTACTGACGATGAGCCAAAGGATGTGGACCAGTTCTAACCAGTTGAACCCCACATGCGACCAAGAGTGTAGTTAAGTATATCTACTAGGGTCCAGAATCAAGTGACTATTTGGCAACAACAGAAAAGCAAATTCTCGTTAGAACTTTTAACCAGGACGGTAAATGAGAGAACAACGCTGTGTAGAATTAAGACGTCGTGTCGTAATTAATCGTTGCTGTTAATTGTTAAACTTATTAAATCTATTTCATTTTGTTAAGAACCTCTTTTTGTAGTAAATTGTATGCATATAGACCAAATGGGATTGGATGGGGGCTGTCTGAGCTAAACGAATGACGTAATGAATGCATATGAATCTAAGAGAGTTTTTAACGATTTCCAATCTAGCTAATGTACGCAAATTATCAGTTTCGTAAATCTGTGATCTAGACTACAAAGATGCATTTTTAATTAGTCGAATGATGATTTGAGCAACCAGTCTGTTTAGGTTAAACGAAAGGGAATTAATTTAAATAGTAAATTAAAGTTCTATAATTTCCTAAGCAGGGTCTTTAAATAAATACTGGAAACGTAACAAACTGTAGTGATACTGAAAATATTCCTAACACTATGTTCTAAATGCAGATATTCGTACACAAGCGTGCTATTTTTTAAAACATCACTTAGTACCGGGAGATAATTTACAAACCTGCCGACTACTTTAAATCCGAACTTTCGCTTCCGTTGAAGTGATGATGTGTTACATTTATTTCTCCATGCCTGAGTCTTCCATGGGTCTTCCTGCAACAAAACATTATTCCCGGTAACGCTATTTATGTTACATTAATTTTGCCTTACGTAAGTCTTCCTGCAACAGAAACACTCCAGGTAACGCAATTTGTGTTACATTAATTTTGCCTTACGTAAGTCTTCCTGCAACAGAAACACTCCAGGTAACGCAATTTATATTACGTTAATTTTTCCTTATATAAATGACCCAATGGTCTACTTGCAAAAAAAATATGTTTCTAGGTAACATTATTTATGTTACAGTTTAGGTTACATTTTCTTTCTTATATAAGTATTCCAAATTTCTATCTGCAACATAGCAAATAGTCTGAATGACACTATTAGTGTAACTTTCTTTTTCCTGACAAAATTTATCCTAATGTCTTCCTTCAACACACACAACCGATGAAAGTTTAAGTTCCGCTTCATGTTGAGTTTCCTATGTACATACATCTTGAATTAAAACCACGTCATGAAATGCTTCTCCTATTGAAATATTTAATTAGTCTATAATTGAAAATGCATGACTTGTGGAAAAATTCTACAGTTCTCTTTGGGCGGAATGGTGCCACACCAAACTCTTACCACGAGTTTCTGTTCTCTTAGTTGTTTGGAATGCGTCAGCAGTTTTACGTTTGTGACTATAAAACAAAGATTTCCCCTTTTGGAGTATCTTCGTATTTGAGCGTCTTGATTCTTAAAATACTACACGTGCGTGCTTAGGTGACAGTCCGCAATCGATCTAAGAAAACGTAGTAACGAAGAGACAACTCAATATTTAGTGAAGAAGGAAGAGTCACACAAAGCACCCACAAGGTGGACATGGCATAGCCCGAATGGAGAACACAATAACCAGATTGATTATATCATGGTGAAGAGGCGTTTCCATACCAGTATAAACATTGCCAAGCTTCTCAGGAGCAAACATTGGAAGTGACCTTGACTTAGTCATGATGACCCTCTGACTACATCTGAAGAAAGTCAACAAGCAGAGCTCCACAAGAATCAAGTTCAACCTTGACAAGCTAAAAGACCCAGAGGTATCGGAAACTTTCCAAGCAAAGATAGAAGGAAATTTTGCACCAGTTACTTCTTAGTGCAGAGATCAGAGATACAGACACTGTTGATTGATATAATTTAACACCACAGTGACTCAAGCAGCCAATGAGATCCTTGGGTTACATCTGACATCCTTGATCTGTGTCGAGAGCTGAGGAGGAAGAAGTCAGAAGTAGAAGGAACAAAATAATACAGGGAAATCAACTAGGTTATCAAGAAAAGCATGAAAAAGACAAAGAAGACACGGATCGAAGACCAGTGTAAAGATATAGAAAATAATCTAAAGAAACATAATAGCAAAAACGCATACCAACTGGTGAAAGACCTGACCAGTGTACAACAAGGACGCTCCTCCATCATTCAAGATAGTGGAGGGAATTGTCTTACAAAAGATCAAGACATTCTTAAGCGATGGACAGAATACTGCTCAGACCTATACAACCTCAGACCTAAAGGGGACACATACATACTCAACACCCCACCAGTGACCAACACTGACAACTACCCCATCCTCTGAGAAGAAGTAGAGACTGCAGTGAAATCATTGAAAAAAGGGAAGGGGAGAAGCCATGATAAGCACCCTACTAACAATCTGCAATAAGATCTGGCAGACAGAGGAATGGACAACACCATGGACTCAGTAACTCATAATAACTCTCCCGAAAAAAAAGGCAATTCGCAGCAATGTCAGAACTATCATACGATCAGTCTTATATACCACCCAAGCAAAGTCATGCTAAAGATCATATTAAACAGAGTGAAGCTGCAGGCAGAAGAAATCATAGCTGAAGAACAGCTAGGCTTACCAGGGCGAAGCACAATTGAACAAATGTTTAGCCTGAGATTACTATGTGAGAAGTAACTCCAGCACCAACAAGAACTCTATCATATCTTTGTAGATTTTTAAGAAGGCATTTGACAGGGTGTGGTATGCAGCCTTTTTGGTCCATCATGATGCTGTACAACATCAATGCCAACCTGATCAAAGTCATAGAAAGCCTTTACAGCAAGGCCACCAGTGCAGTCTGCTTCAACGGCCAATTAGGAGATTGTTTCAGGACAACAGTGGGAGTCAGACAAAGCTGCTTGCTTTTTCACCTACTCTCTTCAACATCTTCCTTGAAAGAATCATGTCAGATACTCTGAAAGACCATGAAGGAACTGTCAGTATTGGAGGCAGAACAATAACGAACTTAAGCTTTGCTGATGACATCGATGGCCTTGCAGGAAATGAGGAAGAGCTATCTCAGTTGGTGGAAAAACTGGACAGGACAGCTACTGCTTTTGGTATGGAAATCAATGCAGAGAAGACCAAATTGATGACCAACAACACCTGTGACATCAGCACTGACATCATGATTGTTGATCAGAAACTGGAAACAGTTAATAAATTCAAGTACCTAGGAGCCACCGTGATAGACGAGGGGTCAAAACCAGAAATATTGTCCAGGATTGTGATGATAGTAACAATAATGGCAAGGCTGAAGACAGTTTGGAAAAACAGAAACATCTCAGTCAGCTCAAAGATCAGACTGATGCACTCTTTGGTTGTGTCTGTGTTTTAAATACCTGTGAGTCATGGACCCTCGTAGCAGATCTCGTAAGGAGGATACAAGCTACTGAAATGAGATGCTTTCAAAGGTTGCTTGGAATTTCATATACAGAGCATGTCATGAATGATAAACTGGAAAATAGAAGTAGGCAAGCCATTAGGCCCTTTAAAGAGCTACTGACCATTTGAAAAAAACGCAAAGTGAAATGGTATGGGCATGTCACAATCAATTGGCAATCAAGCAAAGTTCTGTGCAAGTAGGGCGAAGGAGAGGGAAAGATGGGGGATAACATCTCAATGTGGACAGGACTGAAACTGAGCAATACAGTAAAATTAGCAGAGAACAGAATGGAATGAGGAAGCTGGTTGTCAGATCATCAGTGATGTTCCAACGGCCGGCAAACTAACGGATAGATAGATAAATTGAAATGTTTTGTCTTTAATGTTGTGGAATAGAAAAAACGTTAACAACGCCCGCATATCTGCCAAGTGAGAGAGACGAGTGGAGTCTTCAGGAGAATTATTAATAACATAAATTAAGATTCTCATAACTTGTAATTAGTTATGGGTGATTAAATACTGTAACCCAACGTCACCTAGTTACTGGTGATGATTATTATTATTAATTAATCGTCTATAACAATTTTTGTCGTTTACTAGTATCCCTTTCAACTGGTCTTTGTAACACTACCCTTTCTGGGTTACCTGGCTTGTAAAGTTATTGTTTCTGCTTTATCGCTCGATTTGGCTTGTAATAGTTATTGTTTCTGGTTTACCACTGGACCTAGCTTGTAACGCTACTCTCTCTGGTTTACCATTGTGTTTAAAGAAGAACTTTCAAAAGGTAAGACGAGTCTTGGAGCACCAATGATTCAATCCTGTGATGCTACCCTTTCACACATTTCACTCGCTTTGCATGTACAACAGGTATCAATAAAATATTTCCGTTCTTTGATAGGATAATGTTTTTAAAATTCATACTTCACATCACATATTCTTTGGTAGGATAATGTTTTTAAAATTCATACTTCACATCGCATGTTCTTTGGTAGGATAATGTTTTTAAAATTCATACTTCACATCAATGTTCTTTGGTAGGATAAGGTTTTTGAAATTCATACTTCACATCAATGTTCTTTGGTAGGATAATGCTTTTAAACTTCATACTTCACATCTTTGAAATGAATGTGAATGCTCTTTTTATTTCAATTTAAACAGAAATGTGGCGGCAAAACATGTTTGTCTGCTGGTATTTGCTTAAGTGCAAAATATTTAAAAAGTACATAAACGATAAAGTTATACGTTTGACCAATTAATTATTTAATGTAGATTATGTTCGAAACAAAAAGGAAGTCACATTAAATTTACTTATCCAGCACGACAACGATGAATTAAATATGTTATGTGTTTTGTCTGTACTTTTTATAAAACATCTTTGTAATTATCCTCTCCACCAACGAAATTTGCTCTACACCAGTTATTAACAAAATAGACTGACACATTTTTAATAAGGCAAGATAGAAAAAAGAGGTTATATTAAAAAGAATTAAGAAAAACAATCTTTGATAGCAATAGTTTCTAGTCTTTTAAAGAGGGTCTAAAATTATTACGGTCGGATAAAGATAAGTACGTTTTTACCTGATATTCAAAGGAAGGCTTTAATGCATAGTTGAGCATTTCCTGGTGAAAGACGGGTGTGATAGATCCGCTAATTGGAGGTACTATCCACACCCAGTCGCTTGGACAACCCCCTCTCAGCCTTTGCTCATTTGCGAGGTGTTTCATGAAGGACTCGGCAGCGGAATGGTGGTCCATGATAGTCACACCACGTGACTGCAAAATACTCTTAGGTCATGTTGAATATGCGCAGTTTATTTCAAGTACACAACGCACTCAAGCAGCAACGCACACACGTTACCACAAATACCCACTCACAATCAATTTACCTCATGCCTTGTCTTCTTTTGTCGATAAATGAAAACAAACAAAAATAAAATGATGGTGCTGAATTAAATATCGTATTATATTTACAAATGATTGTGCTCACATACTTCATCTGACTGTCATTTTCCAGACAAAATGTCTGGAAAATGAGGACGGTATTATTCAATTTGATATCAAGCTATATATCTGGTACTTATGCAGTATAGTTAGACTTCATTTGACGCCACGCTCCTGCCTGTAACTATTCAGTATAGTTAGACTTCATTTGACGCCACGCTCCTGCCTGGTAACTAACTATTCAGTATAGTTAGACTTCATTTGACGGTATCCTTTTGCCTGGTGGCTAAGCAGCATAGCTATGTTTCACGTGACGTTATGTTCTTACCTAGTAACTAGGCAGTATAGCTATACTTTATCTGACACCTTGATGTTTACCTGGTAACAATAAAGTATTCCTATACCCATCTGATGTTATTATGTTTACCTGGTAACTATGCAGAACTGCAATATTGACCTCCACTAGAGCACGGTCTTTCCAGAGAGAAGTAGTGTTTCTTGTGTTCAGTCCCATTTGTGAGGCAACCTTCTGTTTAAAAAAAAAGTAGCACCTTTTTAGATAATTGTTGAGATTGTTGTTATTACATGATACAGCTGTGAAATTACAGACATTCATTTCTGAAGAAGCACCTTAAGACTCATTTATAAGTAAACTCTCATATTTTTAAGAAGCACCTTAAGAATCATCTACAAGCATTTTTTAAAATGTTGCTGCAAAGCATTGATTATTTAAGCATGTAATATTAATCTTACCCACAAACATTCATTATTTAAGCTGCACGTTTAGCCTTATTCACAACAAAACATTATTATTTTTACGTCTTATCCACACCATTCACTATAAGAGTACATCAAGTCTTGGTCTCTCAAGTCACTAAATGTGACGTCATTTTATAGACCAGACAAGCAAGTATAACAAAGAAATGACAACAGCATTATGGCTTTCTCTTTCAGTGCGGGGAAGAAAAGCACAATTATAGTTTCCTTAACTGATACGCTATATCGAAAACACTCTTGGTCATTCTTTTCTTTTCCTTTTTTCTCACGAAACAAGCACCATGAACTGTACCGTCCGTGTGCAAATATTTCCATTCACCAATATTCTGCAAACTATGTACAAGAAATATGGTTTCGATCACTTCCTGAATTATTTAAAGTCCCTATAAATTTATGTCCATTATTCTATCCCTCTTTGGATACAGCGTTTCGAAGGAGGCCAGAAGATATTTTGTTTTGAGCCTCGTGAACTCAACACACGTCTCGATGCATGCGGTTTCTGGAATTAAACTGGCCTTTCATTGGTCGGCTGAGTAAATCACGTGCTGGTGTGAAATACGAGTGAGCTTGAACGCATCCGCGTGCGAATATGCTTAAGCTGGGACGCAGCCACGTGCGAATATGCTCGAGCTTGAATGCAGCCACGTGCGGATATGAGTTTCAAACAGCCGTAGGAATATGTGAATCGATTAAGTTTACCAGTTTCTTCAAGAATATTTTTATTAACGTCCGAACATCGTAAATGTTATTATGCCATAGTGTTACTTCATGTATTGTTTGTCTAAAACGTGTTCATGGAAGAGAGACGAAAAGAGGCCCCACCGCTTTCACTCTTGCCAGAGACGCCTTCAAGACCACCGCCACCAACAACAACATCAATAACACCAGAACTCCATATTCTAACTACAACAAAACGACATGGAAATAAAAGACGACACCCACCCATGTGAGAAAACAACAACAAAAACAACAACAGCGTCTCTAACAGCAACCGCTACAAGAACGGCCTCAACAATTACGCCGAAGAAACCACCACCACCACCAATTACAACAATGGCAGTAAAGTGATCAGCAGTATCCGCCCTGGGGATATTTTAATACCCCATTGCGGACATGATCCAGCTGCTGTTTAGACCCCAGCGCCCATCTACGCGCATCCCAACGGACACCGGGGACAGCCGCGACATCAGTAACAACGATGACCACGCCAACAGTGAGAAAGACACAGGGTGTTGAACATCCCAGCGTATGTGCACACTATATACAGATGTGCTACTAGCTTGGGCTCTGTAAGATGCCCCCACCTACCCTCCCACTCCAACATCAGGAACAACAGCAGCAACATCCACCACTACCTTAGCTCACGGAATACCGGCTAAAGTCCGCCTTTGCTGGCCAGACATGAATGCAATGGCAAATGGGTCACTTGTCATCATCACCTCTACTACTTTCAAATCTACCACCCTCTACTCTGTCTTTTTGTCATCTTAAACTTTACCAACAGTAGTACACCTCATACCAAGCAGTGAAATCGGCGAAAACTGGAAATTGCTATCATCACAATAAAAAAAAAAGAAAAGTGGAAAAAAGACACGGTGATGTCACTTTTATTATAATTACAAAGGTTACAAAGTTTGAGGTAGCAAAATATTAAAATGTTAACGTCAAAATAATGGCGTCATAATACTAATGATATTTTCAATAGAATATTGACATCATTAATAGCATGATGACAGTGTGACATCTGAGAAACATATGACACCATTCATACAGGGACATATTTTACAATGAACTAATGGTTACAATCATAAAGTTACTAGAAGAAACCAACTCATCGTTCAACGAAATCAACTGCCACAGAGATTTTAATTTTAGAATTTGTTGCATTTTCTTAAATCCTAATCATATTATATTTGTTAGTGAATGTTAAATCACTACCAATCACCAGATTTTCCTTGATTTTTTTAAATTGTCAATAGGACATCTATATATATTGGAATAAAATTATAGAAAATATATCCTATGCTTATAATTGAACATTAGCCCATTATTGCTTTACGATATGAACAAAGAAGAAAGAAAAACAAGCATCAAACAAACAGAAGATTTAAAACAACTCAGAACTGTTACCTCCAAAATGTTGTATCTGGACACGTCACAAAGATCACGAGCACCAACCTCGGTACACATGTACCAACCATTGAAAGGACAGGCTGTGAACTCGAGACCTCCACAATCCAGTAGCATGTTTGAGACAGCTGGTACAGCATACCATTTTAACCCCATCTCGCCAAACCACGAGTATCTGCATGTATAGTGTATCATTTTAACCCCATCTCGCTGAGCCGCGGGTGTCTGCATGATAATTTACAAGCATTTTGTGGTATACCCTCTACCCTGTTTGGAATAACAGCCTCCCCCCCCCCCCCCTTTCCAGAGTAAAAGAAAATATTCAACTGATCAAAAAAAAAACTATTTCTAAGAACTGAAACCAATCTCAACCGTCTAATTTCATTCTCAGTAGTGAGGTCTCTAACCTTAACGTACAGTGAGTGTATGTAGGTGCATGTGTATGTGTATGAAAGAGAGAGAGCTTATTTATCTTAACGTTCGTTAGCTTTAACTGCAAATAAAGAGGCTAAATGCGTATTTTTAATCAACAGCCTTAAATTTTGGACAAAATACTTTACGTCGGGTGTTCAAGATTGACTTCCAAAATAATATTTTTAGGAATTTCGAAGAACTCTGGGTCCTGACCGGCAGCAGACAATACCAGAGGGAGGATGTCAAACATGGAGCCTTTCGGCTGCCATCCCATCTTCATCACCATCTGCACGTGCAAGAAACAAAACACACGAATACGGTGTTGTCAGAACGCATTCGCTGTATTTATCCGCTAGTACTTGTGTGTCGTGGAGTTTGTACTATACATTTATGTATGCGTGTACCTGTATGAGTAATTCTCTGAAGAAGAGTGTGAGTGTCTGACTTTCTCACATAGTAAAACAATGCACACTAAGCTCAAATTACCGCTACCATACAAGAAATTCTTTCCATCATTAGGAGCTATAATCCACCTGTTACTTTTGACGATATGTTGAATTACCCGCAGCCCTGAATAACTGACTTTAATTTAGGGCATTTCCGTCTTCTAAAAATATTACTGTCAGTGTATTTATGCATACCAATGATTTTCAAATATATATTTCATGAAAGCATGGAAGAAGGGTACTTGCACTTGACACAATGGTTTTCGATTTCTGACGATTTTTTTCGAATTTTAAGAAATATCCTAGGAGCATATCACAAACTTCTCTTCGGCGACCACAGATTATTGTAGATTCAGTAAGGTAAAAATATTCAAAGCTCTTAAAATTCGGTCTATATTTTGAAGAGTTTAAACTGTATTAACTCTTTCAGCCATTGTTAATTTTAAAACAGGAATATATTTTTTAACATTATTTTGACGGATTAACTTTATTTTGATGAATTTTACTTTTTATTTCAAATTCACAACATAAAAGTTTATTTCGTGGAAACCTGAACTCCTTTTGTCTACTACAGAAAGATCAGTTAAAGCGATGTTTGAAATTAAACTATGGGAATGCTGTAATCCTGACCTCAGTAAATTCCACATGTTTGGGATCGCCTATGATGGATCCATCGGGTCTTCTGTAACCAGCATACATAATCAATTGACTGTTCCATACGCGGTAATCTCCCCTTCCTTTCAGCCTCTGTGGGAAGATTGTGATTGCACTCCTGAAATACGTCAGATACTTTACACTAATGAAATATGCCAGATGCTTTACACTAGTGAAATACGCCAAATACTTTACACTAATGAAATATGCCAGAGGCTTTACACTAATGAAATATGCCAGAGGCTTTACACTAATGAAATACGCCAGATACTTTACACTAATGAAATACGTCAGATACTTTACACTAATGAAATACGTCAGATACTTTACACTAATGAAATACGTCAGATGCTTTACACTAATGAAATACGTCAGATACCTGACACTAATGAAATATGCCAGATGCTTTACACTAATGAAATACGACAGATACTTTACACTAATGAAATACGACAGATACGTTACACTAATGATTTTATTATCATTAATTATCATTGTCCAATATACAACTAGTAATGGCGTCACCATAAAAGCGCAATACAAGTACGATTTATCAATACGTAATATTCGATCATGGTTGGTGTCAATGATTATTAGATAATTGAAGATCAACAGAAGACTTTATAAATCAGAAATGATCAGTAATTATGCAAAGCACGAATTGTATGCTGTGGATTTATGGTATAGATTGATACACAACAGAAAGAAATAAACGGGATATGTGATGTAACTGTTACACAATTCATAAGAACAAACTAAAGGGAATATATGATATAGATTGTTGATCAAGCCATAAGAACTAGCGTCTTGGGATACGTGGTAAATAGCGATGTAAAAACCAGCATGGACAACATTATCTGATATGGAGTGAAAAATAAACTATAGGAACTAGATAAACGGGAAAACTGGTTTGGCTAGTAAACAAGCTATGTAGGTGAGATAAATGTAATATATAAATATTGCTACACAAACTAGTGGAATTAAAGTAATATAGTCTCTGATGCAAATTAATATCCAAGCCATGGACACTAAAAATACGGAGCGGAATCTCTGAAATAGACTATGTGCATGCTACATGGACTATAAATAAACTAAGGGCAGACAACCCAATGCAATGAGCGTACCTGAGAATGCCATTATTAGTTGCGTATTGGATGTGGTTACACAGGGCCTCAAACATGCCGCGAGCTGAAGTAGTGTGCCTCGCATCAAATACCTATAAAATGTGAGATTGCATTACAACCACATAATAAAGAAAAAGACAAACAAATGTATATTCGCTACACACACACACACACACACACACACACACCGACGAAGGGCGGTTGAGGGCGTGCGCCAAATAGGTGCGACTGTTTCACAACCTTCCACCAGCCCTCCTGCCCTCCACCTCAGACGCACCGCGAGGCTGTGGGGATCCCCCAGAAGCGGACCAAGACCGAGAATATCATGAAGATGAAAGGTCTATTGCGGCTTCTGAGCGAAACGCACACGCGCGCGTATATCAAAGACATGGTATACAATTTCACAAAGTGTATAATTGGCCGAGACACGAGCTACCCAATCTGTCTGTAGTTCGTACGTCACGCCTGGAAATAAAACAAACACATCGATAAATACTACAACAAGCGAAATATTGAAGAATCGTTTCCTTTTTCTCAAGATCTTTTCTCTCATTATAAAGATTGAATGGTTACTAAAAGCAATGGTGTAAAGACGGATAATGATGTTAATACTAATAAAGCAGTTCTATTGCTGCAGCTGATGCCAGTGGTTGGCTCGTGATCCTGAAGGGACCTTGGCCAATCTTCTCAACATTGGACTTTGGAATTGTGACGTGTCCCTTTTTCACAAGAGTAACGTTTAAAATCGAATTTCATCAGGAGGTAGGTACAATGGCGTGGACGATAAAAAAAACTTTGAAATTTTCAATTGCGATAAACTCGCGTGAGATAAATGATAAAGACAAAAGAATAACTAAGCTGGCAGTAATAATCACAGGTGTATATACCGTTCAGATCAGCAGAAATTTGAACACGTTCATACCATGACGACTTGCCTTAAGCAAAGGCAGTATACGATGTATATATATATATATATAAATGGCGAAGTAAATTTGCCTATCCTTATTTCCAAACGTAATAAGTATATATTGTTGCCAATGTTGATGTGATCCAACTTTGGGCACTGCCTATGATATATTTTGTAAGTGCCAGAGTTTGGAGTAAACAACTCATGTGGAGAATATGCAGGAACTTGCTGATGCAATTTCACTAATAGTCTCACATTTGTTCATAATAACTTTTCCAATGGGGATGGACCAAAGTTATTTTGTTGAAGAAAGTTCTATATTCTTATCATGTTGATTATCAAACACTGTTGTAAATTGATGTAAATGTCAACACTCTTTTGATTATTTTCATATGTTTTATATCTGACTGTTGATTTAATAAATGTATTGTTAAATTTATTAACATTCTTGCACATATATTAAAACCGTATATTGAAGTAATAGTGGGTGAATGGGGGATTGTTAAATATAAATAAAAGACGGAGTTTTATTACTCCTTCAGTAGGAAGTTTCTACTTGCAGAAACATTATGCGACAATATAACGTCTATCTTGTTATTGTGTAAAGAGTAGAGTTTTACTACACCCTTATAATCTGCCAAGTGAGTGACATGTTGGTCTTGTGGGAGAATTATTAATAACTATAAATTATAATTGTCGATCACTTGCAATTAGTTACGTGTTATTAATTAATAAATAATAATCATAACGTGTGAAGGGTGCCCGGAGGTGCCACATTATATAAAACAAATAGTAATATTGTTTGCACCATTGAGGAGAGTACACAGCAGACAAGAAATAAAATAGTAAATGATCTCCCTTTGTTTAAACAACAAGCACATTTTCCCGATGATAGTTATCGCTAATAGGACCTTGTAAAAGAGGCTGCAGCTGTTGTTGAAAAGAAAATAAATCCAAGAAGGCCAGCTGGAATTCAGAAACAAATGACTGCTACTCGCCTGCAACCTATTCCACTGAATGCGACCTATACATCTGGAAGCATTGCGCCAACTGGTTTTAGTGCCGAAGCTGAGCTCGGATGCTGTCAGGTTGTAGGTTCCAGTCTCTTCTATTGATTTACGGACCTCTTGCCAGCGATGATTGTGAGCTGTGGTGTTTTGCCTGCACGCACAGTAATATACACAAAGTGGTGTTTTGCCTGTACGCACATTAATATATACTTAGTGGTGTTTTGCCAGCACGCACAGTAATATACACAAAGTGGTGTTTTGCCTGTACGCACATTAATATATACTTAGTGGTGTTTTGCCAGCACGCACAGTAATACAATACATAGTGGCGTTTTGCCTGCACGCACAATAATCCTATACATAATGGTGTTTTGTATGCATGCACGGTAATGTATACATAGTGGTGTTTTTGATTGCACGAGCAGTAATATATAGATAGTGGTGTTTCGCTTGAAGGAATAGTAATACATACATAGTAGTGTTTTCCTGCAAGCACAATAATATATACTAAGTAGTTGGTATTTTTGCCTGCACTCATAATAATATATACATAGTGGTGTTTTGCCGGCATGCATAGTAATACTTCTTCAAATTAAATGTAGGACGCTTCACGCCAGAATAGGTCAAGGTCGTGTGTGGTGTTATGGGATGGGTGGGGGTGCATAATTAGGGGATAGCTGTACGTTATACCTGGTAATTGGTTTACTCGATTTTTTTAATAACTAGACTGGTTTATTTTTCAGTTTGGGTGAGTTAAAATGCTATATTACTTTGTTGCTTTCTTCTATTAATTATTATTTAATATTTTTCCATAATCATTAGTATTACTATTATTATCATTATCATGATGCCACAATTACTATCATTAGTTTTGTTGGCATTTGTCGTAAAACAGATTTTCTTTTATCTCTTTCACCTATTGTTACTCAATGTTATTTTATCTTGACTTTATAGTGCTTTTTATTAACAATAATTAAATTACTTTTAAATGAGGCATTTTAGCGGTATGTGTAGTAATCTGCTCTATACACTGGCTTTTGCGGCACACAGAGTAATATTATACAATGTCGTTTGCCGGCACGAATAGTTCTACCAAAAGAATTATGTCTTTTACTTCACCGATTCTCTGTCAACAAACGCACTCAAGCAGGTAAGCACGCCCATACTCATGCGCACGTACGGACGCGCACTCACAAACACACGCGCACACAACCCATATGCAGGTAAATAGTGACTGTTTTGATTGAGTACCGTTTGGTGGAGCTGTAGTACTGGTCAATGAAGTCCTGCGCATGGACAAGAAGTTCCTCCTCACTCCGAGGTGACCTTGACTTTACGGCTGTACCCATCAGGGATCCCGTGCACCTCTCAGCTGTACACGTCCCGTTCTGTGACGTATGATCTACATATTTATCTGTCTTCTCCTCTTTCTGTCTGTCAACCTCTTTGTTAGTCTGGCAGAAAATGCATTTTATGTCTACACGTATGTCAGTCTGTGAATCTATATCAGTAGGCCTACACCATTTTAATGTATCGTTATGTCTCTTCTTATCTTTACCATTTCTCCTTCAGTTAATCTGTACGTAAGTCTGTATTCGCGTTTACCCTCAATTAATCTGTATGTAAGTTTGTATTCACGTTTACCCTCAATTAATATGTATGTAAGTGTGTTTCTATCCATGTTTACCGTCAATTAATCTGTATGCAAGTCTGTTTGTATTCTTGTTTACCCTCAATTAATCTGTTTATAAGTCTGTTTCTATTCATGTTTACCGTCAATCTGTATGTAAATGTTACGTGTCCAGTATTTATTTAGAAACCGTGTTCAGGAAATTTAGAATTCTAATTTAACAATTTAAATTAATTCTCTCCGTTATTCTGAACAGATTGGCTGCTCAAACCTATCCTTCAATCTCAACGAAAATTGCGTCTAGTAGTTCAAGACAGACAAATTCACAGACAGATAAACTTGCGTACTAAGCACGGTTTGGGAATCGTTAAACTCTTATAAATAATTATGCATTCAAATTCTCATTCAGCTCCTTTCGCCCCCACCCAAACCTGGACAAATTGGTCTATGTGCATAAAAATCCAACTACGAATAAGTTGTTTTAACAAGATAAAAGAATTTAATAATTTTAAAACAATAACAAGTTAATCAAAGATAGACGACATTTAGTCTCCTAAGTATGCTATTGAGTGCGGTAAAGCCACAAATGCTGATATAGGTATTGAAACAAGTTCACCGAGCTTAGCACTTAGCTGCTCATGTGGTGTCGTTGTAGACCACGTGGTTCCCACAGTTCAAATGGTTCTGAACTCACAGTCTCTCAACCGAAATGTCTCATCAATGCACTTTCCCCCAGATTTAGGTTATGCCAGTCATCCACTCGACCTTCAGGCAACACTGGTAGTGTATTTTATGATGACGTATCAACCAGATACGAAGACAAGATGCAGAACTTGTAACAGGCAAGTAAAGCCAAAAGCCAAAGAAAAGGGAAATGAAAGAGCCCGCTCTGGAAATAAAATAATCCCTATGAGTGATTGCTTCACGTTTTCGTGATCCAATGCATGTGGTTGACAATAATGTGCATGTTATTCCTCGACTTATTGTGTCTTTACAAATATAATTATATATTTATGGGAAAAGATACAATATCGTCCGCATGTGTGTTATTTTTAACATTCACATGAACAAATGAATTCCAAAACATTTATGTTATACAAACGGAATTCATATAAAAGAAAATCAGTTACAATTCAAAATTACGCATGTGCTTTTTACAAATTACAATAAAATTATACGCAAAATGAATTTGAATTATTACAAAGAATTTCGCAAACGTGCACAGACGATCTGCGACACAAAAATCAATTAAAGTTTTTATAAATTAAAAAGGTTTAAAGGTTTACAAATTTAATTTATATACAATGTAACATTTGACTTAGCCACATTCTTATCAAGCCACATGTTTGGAGGAGATTGCAACAATATATTTTCCTGCACAAAACACATACATAAATTCACACAAGAAAATCATAAAATAGAAATACAATTAATGTTTTAAGAAGTTGATGTGTTACCTTCTTACATAGACAATGGTCAAGACAGCGGGCCTTACGTATTTCTTCGTATTGACTATACGGAATACCGGTGGCTGAGACGATCGTGTTCGGTCAGCGTTTCCTCATGAAGTGACTGGTGCGGCACGTGTTGACGTATTTAAGAAAGCATATGAATTTATGGTGCGAATGGTCACGTGGTGATGCTTCGACTCAACCTACAGTTCGGCTATTGTCCGAATGTTGCATAATAGGAATGAGTTGTTTCTTACCTATGAATATAGTAGAGCATGTCGGGACTGCCCCAACAAAGGAACTACATTTGAAATAGCAATTTTGAATTTGAAAAATTTGGGTTGAGTTCACGACATGATTTTCTCTTTACTCTATCACAGTAAGTATGTTGTATTCATGTTACCCTCAATTAATCTGATTGTAAGTCTGTTTCTAT
The DNA here is from genome assembly GCA_028829895.1 of Sinotaia quadrata. NCBI lineage: Eukaryota > Metazoa > Mollusca > Gastropoda > Architaenioglossa > Viviparidae > Sinotaia > Sinotaia quadrata. The sequence continues at coordinate 18,924,023 of CM054179.1, forward strand.
CTATGTTTACTGTCAATTAATTTGTATGTAAGTCTGTTTGTATTCGTGTTTACCCTCAATTATGCCTGTCTGTTTGTATTTATGTTTACTGTCAATTAATCTTATGTAAGTCTGTTTGTATTCATGTTTACCATCAATTAATCTGTATGTCTGTCTGTATCTATGTTTACTGTCAGTTAATCTGTATGTATGCCTGTCTGTATCCATGTTTACCGTCAGTTAATCTGTCTGTCTGTCTGTCTGTATCCATGTTTACTGTCAGTTAATCTGTATGCCTGTCTGACTGCATCCATGTTTACCGTCAATTAATCTGTCTGTCTGTCTGTCTGTATCCATGTTTAATATGTATGTATGTCTGTCTGTATTCATGTGTACCTGCTTTGCTCATCTCTGCATAGTTAACGTTCCTTTGACAGATCGTACAATGGTGTCTTTGTACGAAAATAAATATAGTACCGAAACGCATCAATGAATTTGCACATATCTTTGCCTCTTTATTGAAACATTTTTTACAACGGAAAGTGATTAATTACTTTATTACATTTTTGTAACAATGCATGTCTATGTGATATAATATATGATACAGTAATTAATGTAGAACCATATGACAGTGTCGCGTTCTTCGTGTTAGGTTTTGACATTGAATTATTAATGCAAAACATTAAATAACATGATAAAAAATGTTTATTTTCATCTTTAGTAAAGAGAGTTTGATTCTTGTACTGTAAGATTATTAAAGGCATAGTCTGTAGAAATGACGTCACACTAGCAAATGTGGAAAATGGAGAAAGTGTGGATTGGATTGACGAAGAGGAACTTGATTTGGGTGGAATGTTCCTTCCAATAAAAAAAAATGTTAATCTAGAAACAAATAGATTTCTTGTTCGTTCAATCATGGGAGTAGCTTACTTTGTCTATTGTAATAATAACCATGAGGAGAATCATTCAGTTACAAATACTTTAGATTTTAAAACCTTATCATTTTTTCTGGATTTGTTGAAACTTTAAATGTTAGTAAGATTGGAGTGATTGATGTGTTTAATTTACATTTCAATTTTTTTTGTTTAAAATTAATTAAAATGTTTTACACATAATTTTAGAAACATTTTACTGGCCCAGCAAATCCTTGTACATGCTTGATTTAATTAAACACTATTTTCCTAAAAGATTGCAGATTTGTAAGCATAGTTAGCTGACTAACATTACATTTACTTTTCAGTATTATAAAAAAAATTGTGGGAAGAAGTTGGGGGAGGTCTGAGATTTTGTGTCGAAGTGTAACGAGGAAGAAGGAGGATCCAAAATTGCGTTATGTCATGTATGGTCGACCGTAATGACTCGATGATTCAAAGGTTAAACATTGAATAATATACCATTTCCCCTCCAAAAAGAGTGTAGTTTGCAATCTGACATAATTTTAACTTGATCATGTAATAAATGTTGCGAATATGAAATGGAACTGGTGATCAAATGTTAATATTTATAGATTAAATTTCTTACACTAAAAGGATTGTTAAATGACAAATATCTTATTTTTAAAAGTTAGCACATTTATTAGTAATAGTACACAGCTTTATTCAGTAATTTTTAGCAGATGAATTTTAAAACAATTTTAACTATTTCAGAAAAAGATGCATGAAACATGCTCTACTAGTATTACTTTTATATATTTTAAATACAATACTTCTATTTTTATATTGTCTGTTACTAATATGATCCTCCAAAATAAGATTTTTCAGAGTTACGTATATTTATTAGTGCACACAACTTATTTTTTTTTTTAATCGAGTTTCATCACAATTTAATTTTAGAAACCTTTAGTAGTGCGCATGTCTCTTCGTAATATGCTTTGTTATTCAAAACAAAATGATTTAAATAAATATAGTAATATCAATTTTTATATTGTAACATATGATGTGAACTGATCGGGTTTACTATCATTTTCCAACCTGAACAAGAACAGTCCATTGCAGTATGCAAAACTAAAATACTTTGGCATAAATATGCTTTAAATATAGCGTCATTAAAAATAGTCATGCTATTATGTTTTTTGGGTTTTGTTTTAGCCTTTTAAGAAAAAATAAAAACTGCACATTAATGTATTTCTATGAGTTAGAAAAAAGTATAAACATATATGCATATATTAATATTTTTAAATAGTCCAATGATTATACATTTGTGAGTTTTCTTAAGAAAAGTATGTATATGGTACAATAATGTGTTTCTATCATTTTTAAAATAGTATTAAAATATACCCATGTACAACTGAATGAAAATATATCCATGTGTTACTATTTTATTACATATTACATGAAACTATTTATGAAAAAGATGTTTGTGGAGAGTAAAGGATGAAAAAGATGTTTGTGAAGAGAGTAATAGATGAAACATGTTTGTGAAGAGTAAAGGATTGAAGAGACGTTTGTGGAGAGAGTAAAGGATAAAAATTTTACTTTCACTCTCTTCAGATGGAGAACATCAACTGTCGTTGTCTCATCCAGCAAGTTGCGCAGTGTAACGAATTTCTTGCGGTGTGTCGCAGAGTTACCTGGAAACATTTCTTCATCCTGAGAAGAGACTCTCTGTGCCCAATGGTCAGGAACTGCCGTCCACTCTCGAGATCTTTGCACAGCGTGGGTTTCGAGTCTTTCCTTGCTCATCGTTTGCGAAGCGTTTGAATCTGCGTGTGTCGGAAATTTGGTCACGACTGACTGGTCACGTCTCAAAGGACTTCTGGGCTCTTTGTCGTCTGCTGCTATTTGCATAACTCCGACGGGCACAATTTCAGCTTTGCTGTACTGTGGTGCGCGTCATGGTGATCCTAGCGGGCTACACAAAAGTCCACCCTGAAGGTCAACAATAACGCTATATTACACAATATTAATTACCGATTATTAAATGAAAACTGACAGTTAGAAAAACTGAAAAGGCAAGGAGCGTAATTTGATCCACGGGCGCAGACTCTAACAGAGTGTAAAGAATGTGTTACAAGAAAGATGTGGTTTATGATGACTGAGTGTAAACTCAGAAATATGAAAGAAAATTTAATCGGATGGATAACCATTAATTGAGAGGATTCAAGTCAGCAGGACAATGCCTTCTAAGGGGTCGTGAAGTTTGGACAGTGTCTGCAAGTTGCACAAATTAGAATTTTAGAGTTCCTGAAAGCACTACCTGGTTGTCAGCTCAGGGAAAAGGGATTGGAAGACATGACTGCTCTAACTAATGAACAATGACTGAATGGGTAAAATAACACTAATTATTGAACAATGACTGAATAAGTAAAATAACACTAACTAATGAATGTGTTGAATCCAAAGTACTTCATCAAAACATAGAATGAATTGAATGTAAGAAAGATGAACGATGATAATTAATCAAAGACATAGTGCAGTGCTCTCAAGATAGAATTAATTGACCAACACTGTGTGCGTGCTTCAGATGTAGCGCTCTAAAAATAGAATTAATTGACCAACACTGTGTGCGTGCTTCAGATGTAGCGCTCTAAAAATAGAATTAATTGACCAACACTGTGTGCGTGCTTCAGATGTAGCGCTCTAAAAATAAAATTAATTGACCAACACTGTGTTTGTGTATTTTTTATCCTATAAAGTTTATTTTGGTAGGCAGATGGATGGTATAGACTTCAACGGGGGGGGGGGGGGGCTAGGTTACAGGAAAACCTTGCGCACTCACTCCATTTAGAATTAAAACTATTAAAGTAATAGTATGATTTAAAATAAACAAAACACAATTTTCGAATGAGATGGAAAATATTCAGTTGCACTTGCTTCAAGCAGGAGTAAAATTAGTGCAAAAAACATCTATTCACTGTATGGTAAATAAGAATAAAATTCATATATGTTAACAACTCAGAAATGTTTAATGCAAAATCTTCTAATCGTTGCATAATAAATCAAAAGTAAGATCATCTATGTACTATTCAGCAACGGTTGCTATTTGCATTTGGTAAATCAAAAGTAAAATTATTCTGGTCTACAAAATCCACACCGTCTTAATACAAAACATTTCTAGACGTTTTATGGTAAATCAGAAATATAATTATCCCTGTCTCTAATTTAGCATTCTTACAATACAAAACACTTTATTCGTTCTGGTAAAACAAGGAGTAAAATTATCCTTTTCGTATATTTCAACATCGGTTTAATCACTTCTAATTGTTGGATAGTAAATTAAAAGTAATATTGTTCCTGAGTACGACTGAGAAACGTTTTAATGTAAAACACATGTAATCGCTGTATGGTAAATTAGAAGAAAAATTATTCTTGAGTACAATTCAGAAAAGTCTTAATTTAAACACTTCTAATCGGTGTATGGTAAATTAGAAGAAAAATTATTCTTGAGTACAATTCAGAAGAGCTTTCATTTAAACACTTCTAATCGGTGTATTACATGAATTAAATACCTGTACTCACCTCACGTTGTCGTTGAGTGTGTGTACGATGGTGATATCGTTGGTGTAGTGAAGGTGATATAACTTGTGCCCTAAGACCTGTAACGAGCACTTGTTACGTTTAAATCAAATGCTTCAGTCATCTCCCAGATAACTAAATGGGTGTTTTAACACAAAACACTGAGGGTAACGCGCCAATAGTATAACGACTCAGTCATCACGTGACACTGATGAGAGGCCTGGAAGAAACACATCTCACAGACAGGCGTTTATAGTAGGACAGGGTGTTTTCCTCTGGTCTAGATGAACATGTCTCATATATGGACAGGACTTCATTCAATAGTTGTATAGGTTTGTATCTTATAGATATATAGGCGTTTACCTTATAGAAGTATAAGTGTTTACCCTATACATGTATAGGTGCTTATCTAAAAGATGTATAGGTGTTTACTAATTAGATATAAAGGTGCTTACCTTATAGTTGTATAAATTTGTACTTTATACATAGATAGGTGCTTACTCTGTAGATGTATAGTTGTCAGGTTTCGGGCTATCGCAGACATTTTGTACCGTGCATATATTTTGTTTTATTTATTAAAGATTACACGTCTCTTAAAAAAAAATAATAGAGTAGAACTTGAAGAAAAAGCAGCAGTGAAATAGTTAAAGTTACAACAGATCAGATTAGAAATTTGAAAAAAGACTGACAATTTGGATCTTAATTAAGATTTCAAAATAAACATGATGCCGTTGTATGTTTTAACCTAAAAATATCTTCAGTACATTTGAATAGTTCAGATGATCAGCCATGACAGGGGACAAGAAGTTGGATAGTGCAAGTACCAAATTACACTTTACGTGTATGGTGAACAGTTTGGGCAAATCACGACAACGACAAGGTACTGACAGCATCCAATAATACCAGCATAGACATAACATTACTCAAATACTTGGACATAACATTGCTGAAACATTTGGACATAACATTACTCAAACACGCGACATTCATTTCCCAAACACGTAATATACATTACTCAAACATGTAGCAAACATTACTCAAACATGTAGCAAACATTACTTAAACATGTAGCAAACATTAGTCAAACTCTTGGACATACATTACTCAAACACGTGACATACATTAATTAAATATTAGACATACTTTACTCAAACGCGTGGACATATATTACTCAAACACTGGACATACATTACTCAAACACGTGACATATATTACTCAAGGGGACTGGACATACACTACTCAAACATGTGGACATATATTACTCAAACACGTGACATACATTACTCAAACACTGGACATACATTATTCAAACACGTAACATACATTACACAAACACGCGACATAGGCCTACATTACTCGAACACGTGCATATGTGACATACAATACTCAAACACGTGACATACATTACACAAACACGTGACATACATTATTCAAACACGCGACATACATTATTGAAAAACAGATACTGGGCCAGCCCGTCCCTTTTTCAAACTTAGATGGCCGCCTCTTAAGTAGAGGCCTTGGGGCGCATTTAAAAAAAAAGTAAAATAAAATAAAATTATATTTGAGTGTTTCCAAAAAAATATTTAAATAAAATAAGTTAATAATTATTTCTAAACAAAAATAAATGCTTCATATTAACATAGTGGTGCCATATTTATATCGAATCGAATCGTATTGATTCTAATTATAGCGCCAATCATCTTAAAGTCTCTTGGATATTTGCTGAACGCAGAAAATAATTGTGACTTTTATATCATTTTTTAATTTATTTATCTATTTTTTAAAATATTTTTATTTTCTTGTCCGGTATTTTGGTGCCCTATTATTTTTATTTCGGTAGGCAGGGTGTTGGATGGCGCACAATACAACTAGTGCGTAAATCTTAAGTCTTGCCTAGTACGCATGACACCTTGCACCGACCCTGAATATGTACATACCCCTATTACTATCACCATCACAAACACACATACAAACACATATGCACACACACACACACACACACACACACACACACACAAACGTAAATCTGTATTAAAAGATTTGTAAATAGAACTTTTATTAAAACAAATAAAACACAATTTTCGAATGACATTAGAAAATATTCAGTGACACTCTGTAAATCAGAAATAAAATTAAGCATGTGTGCAGTAAAAGAAAAGCATTAATGCTAAACACTTTTAATTACTGCTTGTCATATGACAGGGAATTTTCCAGCATATTCTTATATAAATTTTCATGGCATCTGCAACTTTAATTGAAACGCTATTTGATTTCATATGATGTGGATATTGTCTACTGCTTACTTTGGAAGTGAGTCTTTATGATAAACACTAGGACATAATGTATATTGCTTATTCTTCCTAGATATTGTTAAACTTTTCTTTTATTAAAATTATTTTATTAAATGTTTAATCTGGCGTATTTGTTAGTGAAATGTAATTTCTTTTGTTTGTTATCGTCATTTGAAGTGATAATCTAATGATTACGTCTTGTTCTCTGTTCGTCTGTTTATATTTATTGTACATCTAATTTTTTTAAATCCATTTTTCAGATTAAGAACTAAGTGGGGGCCGTGAGTCGATTTGGCGGCGCATTAGTATATCGGCGTAACAGTTGCAGATGTGCATATGTATCCAGGGACCCATACTCTGCATCGGCACTTGTAGATGTTTTGTATCACAACTAATTGCTAATATTTGATATAATTCATTATTACATAGTCACCCCAGAGTACAGCTGCGACATATTAATGTGGGCGTCGTCCGGGATTGATTAAAACCCTTTTAGGGAATATCAATTTAAAACAAGCATTGCGGAAGAAGCATTATTTAAATGTATAGATGAAATATTTGCTTACTTTGATGAAGGCAAGTTTAAAGCACTGACGTGACATTACATTTTTCTTCCTTATTATTTTATTTGAATACATTTTGAATTGTATTGCTATAACATGTTTGCACATTTGAAGAAATTCTTCCAGAAGAAGCGCTATTTAAATGTGTGCGCGAAATATTTGTTTACTTTGGTGAAGGAAAGTTTAACGCACTGACTTGACATTACATTTTTCTTCCTTATTATTTTATTTGAATACAGTTTGAATTTTATAGCTATATCATGTTTGCACATTTGAATGAATGATTTAGAAATTTTATGTGAATGAAATTGTATAGCAAGGTGTCTATGCATAGAGCGTGCACGATGACAAATGTATTCTCAAGTCAGAGAAAGTACTTTGAATGCCTGGATTTTATGTTAAGAAAAGTGGTAGTATCTTACACTTGCCAGTTGATTCGAATGCAAGACTGAATTACGTGTTAAGAGAACTGGGTAGTATTTTACATTGCAGGCAATTTGCTATCAGGATACATGCATTGATGATATGCTTTCAAGAGTTATAGAAAAGACTTTGAATACACCTGTGTTAAGAGAAATGGGTAGTATCTTACACCAGTATTGTGCTTTTAACAGTACTTTGGCTTTGAACACTTTGGTTTTGAAAACTTGATCAAGATTGATTACGCGTGTGTGCGTGAGAGGATATTGTAAACAAAGATGTTATTTCCGTCTTGAAAGCTATAAGGGTCATTGAAATAGTACTGTGAATTTAAAGAAATGGAACAAACCAAACTTGATGAATTGAAAAAAGGAAGTGGTATCAGGAAGCGACCGACTTATTCAGGCTTAAGGGTAAAGATATTTACAAGCATATACAAGAACAAGAAAGATATTACGTAAGTATAATTGAATGCATAAATGAACGAGAGAGAGGGGGGGGAGAGGGAGTTGAGAGCTTTTCAGTTCGAAAAATTGAGGATCAAGGCGAATTCATAATGTAAGCCCCACAGTATCAAAGTAGATGTAAATACGAATGACGGAAACTTTTACTCCGATGGTCGTGACAGGTGCATTATACAAATTTAATTGCAACCGTTCACAAACAAAGCGGAACACCTTGATACGTTTTTGAAGCAATTTGAGCGTCTTGCGGAAGCACGTAAGATATCAAGAAAGTTTTGGGCTTTGAATTTTTCCAGTCATTTGTGCACTGCGAGTCACTAAAATGCTTTAATGCATTGCCAGAAGAAAAGGCTGACAACTATGAGGCATTGAAAGATAGTTTGCGTTGTTGGTATAAAGTCACAAGTGGGCGATACAGGAAACCCCAAAGAAGAACAATGAATCCGTATATCGAATATCATTCTAGGTTGGGTACTTTGTTTGATCTGTGGATAGAACATGTGGGCATCTCTCGTGATTTTGAATACCGGGAGAATTGATACGCGAACGTGTGATAGAGTTACCTTGCGGAGAGGAGATTAACCGAACTGAGTGGTATTGCCAATGCTGCTTTAACTGAACTGAGTGGTATTGCCAATGCTGCTTTAACTGAACTGAGTGGTATTGCCAATGCTTCTTTAACTGAACTGAGTGGTATTGCCAATGCTGCTTTAACTGAACTGAGTGGTATTGCCAATGCTGCTTTAACTGAACTGAGTGGTATTGCCAATGCTGCTTTAACTGAACTGAGTGGTATTGCCAATGCTGCTTTAACTGAACCGAGTGGTATTGCCAATGCTGCTTTAACTGAACTGAGTGGTATTGCCAATGCTGCTTTAACTGAACTGAGTGGTATTGCCAATGCTGCTTTAACTGAACTGAGTGGTATTGCCAATGCTGCTTTAACTGAACTGAGTGGTATTGCCAATGCTGCTTTAACTGAACTGAGTGGTATTCCCAATGCTGCTTTAACTGAACTGAGTGGTATTGCCAATGCTGCTTTAACTGAACTGAGTGGTATTGCCAATGCTGCTTTAACCGAACTGAGTGGTATTGCCAATGCTGCTTTAACCGAACTGAGTGGTATTGCCAATGCTGCTTTAACTGAACTGAATGGTATTGCAGTTCTGTCATGTTAATAACATTGGAAGAATTGTCGTGTTGTTTCTTCATCTCAAGGCTCGTGTTATGTTAATGTGTTGTAAAGTAATTGAGCCAAGAAGAAAGAAATGAATAATTTCAATAATTTTTCCAGCTAGTAAAGTCAGTTCCAAAATTCATTTACGAGAGAATAGTATCCATTAAAGGCACGTGCTCAGTTTTGTTTTTTCCTGAATAAGTTATTCAAGCATAATTAATTATTTAAGATACGATAACATAATGGTAACACGAATCATAGACTAGAAAACGTTTGAAATATCAGGCCATCAGTTGACCGATGCTTTTAAGTAACAATTTTAGGTATATGAAAGAAGCTTTCAGAAATCAATGATTAGCGCAAACAAAACTGTTTTATAATTTAACAGATCTATAAAGCCCAGCTATGGCGAATGAGAGCAGTTTGTGGGGCAAGACATTCGTTAGAAATATCTATTTGTCAGATTTATAAAATCTGGAATTTTGACATAAAAAGCGTTTAGTTATGTCAGTGTAAAGTTCACACCCCTACCCATCTCATAAAATAGTTTAATACAGTATCTCACAAACTTAAATAATGATTGAATGAAACATATGCCCTTACAGCAATGATTGATTACTGCATTCTGTCTACCGTTGTGATTTGCGATGAAACTTGATTATTGTTTTTTCTTTTGTCTACTTTTGTGACTTGTTACATGACTTGAAAAGAATTGAAACGCTGCAACTAGAACTAGTCTCAGAACTCTAAGCAACGAGCATTTCACTCCTCTTCTCCACAGTTGTCATTGGTTACCTGTTCACAGTAGAATATAAAACAAGAACACTTCCATTTGTATACTTCACTCAGTCGTTCTTGCTAGTAGTTGTCTGATCTCATTGAAATTTGTTAAATTTGGAGAGGAGAACTCTTAAATTTCTTCCATCAACAAAATTAGCACTGATATTTCACATCATTAATATATATATAGCTCTTTCATTCGTCAATTCACATTTATTTATGTTTCTGTTTTATTAATATACACATATATTTAAGCAAGAGAATTTCAGGCATGATTTAGCTTTACTGGCCACATTTCAATGGCTTTTTTTTTAAATACCGGAATTGGTCAGTGTAGGATCTAAATATCCTAGGGCAAATTACAATCTATTCTATTTTAACGTTGTATTTTTTCATTTTTGTCTTGTATTATTATTATTTTGGTAGTTATGTGTAATTATTTATTTACCGTTAGTGTGGTGTAACAATCTTGAACTAGCCAATCTGGCATTATTATTATGGTAGCTATATTTATTTACCGTTAGTGTGGTGTAACAATCTTGAACTAGCCAATCTGGCATTATTATTATGGTAGCTATATTTATTTACCGTTAGTGTGGTGTAACAATCTTGAACTAGCCACTGTGTCAGATTCATCATCTTGGTATTCAGACTATTAAGTCCACCGACAGGTGAAAATGCTAAGCAATTAACGGAAGTAGTGATGACCTGAACAGGGATTATACTGTGGGGTGGGTGTCTTATGGACACTAGACTACTAGACATGGACAGTTGAATTCTGTTGTGTGACGCAGACAGAAAGGAGAACTAAAATTACATTGCAATTTTACCTCTCAAAATTTACATTCACACACTACACGCCGTCAAGGACAGTTTAAAGACCAGTGAATCATAAGAACAAATGTTGTTGTTTCGTTAACTTCTTTTCTCCACAGGAACTGCAGAAATATTTTCATCCTCGTCGGACGTTCTCGATTTTGGGTTGTTTCTGAGGGACCTTCTTCCTCTCAATGCATTCTGAGAAGTTGGAAGGCGTGGTGTTGAAGTTGGTGAGGAGGGGTTGTTGTTTCTGTTGATGTCCGGCGGCTGTGTATTTTTTTTTTTATGGCTCGTTTTAGAGCCACCCCTGCCGGAGACCGTACGTTTTCTTGAAACCGTCGCAGTTTTTTGGATTTTTTGTTTTATATTTTTTGCCACAGGCATTAGGCCAGGGGTTTCAGACCAACCCGTGTGATAATGGGGTAGTGACGTGAAGAAGCAATTACCCGCCGTTGGGTTGTGTAATTTAAATGTTGCAGATAAATTAAAGTTGTTTACGAGTGTGTAGTGTCTCTGTGTTAATGTGCAGTTGCCGCCATCAGGGTACCGATTTTGCGGTTTCTGTGGTACTGAACAGACTGGCGAAGATTCTATATGTAGATTTGATGTTCCGTAGTAGTGACTGAAGTCTAGGGTTGTAATTTTTATAGTGAAGTGGGAACTCGTCGATTGCGTCACTGGGGCCGAAGAACTGAAAACTGGGGCCGAAGAACTGAAAGTCTATATCGCCGGAAAACAAAGAAAATCCTCCACGAGCGAAGAGGGCTCACGTCTGCGTGCTGTTGAAAAACAAACTCTGGTGCACACTGTAATAATGTTGCTGCGCACTCCTATGATTTTACAATGTATTAAACCAACTTTTAAAAAAATCGTTGGTGAGTGTGGACTGTCATCGATTATTAATTATAACATTTCTCTTCCAGTTTTATTGGGGAAGTATAAATTGTAATATTTTTACTTTGCTATTATAGCATAATCACCTTTTTACACACTGCATCTGTAGCCTACTTTGGTGATGACTGCAAGGGAGATAATTAAATACAATTAGCAGAATTGTCTAAGAAATCATGTAGCTGTTTATATACTCTATATCTGATATATCGCACAGACATAACCATCCATAATATTTATATTAGAAGAACTGTGTTACTATTTTTCATTGTTAATATTTGCTGTTGCAAATTCCAAATTCATAAAATAGTAAAAAAAAAATATTACCATATTTCAAGGTATAATAATGACAATTTACAACTTATTTGAATATTGCGAAATTCACTTTAAAAGACAAACACAACTTTATTCGTACTGGGAGTCCGTACAAGAACACAAAAGCATTCATTTAAATATGTTCAAACATCCAAGAAAAATTAGGTTATGTCACTCTTGCAGCTAATACCAAGATGGGAACATAACAAGTTCTGTATTAAGACTTGAGATTGACGAAAAAATTTACATCCGTAAAACTAATTGTAAGGTGATTGGCGGGGAAAAAGTCAGGAAAAAATGTCACGGGAAAAAAGTCACAAGTTTTGCTAGGAAAAAAAGTCACAGGAAAAAGTCACAGAAGATAAATCACAGAAAAATGTTTATGAATCTGACGTGTTATCACTAAACAAGTACGTATTTACACATCTAAGCAAGTATGAGTATCACATAAATAAATTAAATTTAAAAAATAATTTTGCGTTCTTTTCATATCACGAGAAAAATCACATAATATATCAAATTATTTTAAATGTTTAATACATGCAATAATTTTGGGAACTAAACTCAACATAAGACACAAATGAAATCATATGGTTAAAGCATGCAATGCAATATAAACACGTTTAGATAGTTGTATGGTAGGTGAGTTTTATTAATATTGCATGCCAACCGTTCAAATTTATAGTTCATTACAACTTAAAGATATGCCGACCATTTTGATCAATTAATACCATATTTAAATTTTATAATCGCCGACCAGTACAAGAACATTAGAACACTATTAATTATATGTACACGATATACAAATCACACACACACACACACACACACACACACACACACACACACACACACACATTTAACCACGATCCTAATGAGACGTCGCTTTCTGTGACTTTTTTCCTTGTGACTTTATTTCCCGTGACTTTTTTTTCACTCACCAGTAAGGTAAGGACACGACTAAGTCTACTTTACCTAGCACTAAATCTGAAGGTTAGAAATCAAAAGAATATTTCTCACTTTAAATTTTTTTTTAAATGATAATTGTCCATTGTAAAACAGTTTCCCTCCAACAAATCGATATAAAAAAGTGTAATAGTAATATACAAGAAGAAAATGAGGAATGTCAAGGAAAAATACCTCCAAGTTGGGAAAATACTTAAATATGCATGTCATTAAGCCAATCAGTAAACGAGCAAATACATGTAAGCATTTCACACATTTTTAAAACAATCTTTGTATGAAAATATATGAAACATTTTATACAATGTCTATAACACTCAAATTCATTTATTCAAATGTTTATAGTATATGCCTAATTACTTCAAACACTGTAATCTATACAGAATCACTTCATACAATGTTTGTTATCAGCACAGTCATTTCCTACAATAATCTATACACAGAAATTTTATACAATGTTTGTAATGTTTGTAATCTATACATAGTCATTTCATACAATGTTTGTAATCTACACATATACATTTCATACAATGTTTGTAATCTATACATAGATATTTCATACAATGTTTGTAACCTATACATAGATACTTCATACAATGCTTGTAATCTACATAGAGACATTCCATACAATATTTGTAACCGATACATAATAATTTCATACAATGTTTGTAACCTATACATAAATATTTCATATAATGTGATTTAATCAATATACATCAGTACAACGTGTAGAACTGACACCTCTTTCCTGTGCCGTTATCAAGATTACTTCTCTATAAATAGAACAGTCTCATTAATTAATATAATATTAAAATACATGATGTTCAAATAGAAACGCAACCCATGGGCAATGCAATTTTATTAGTAAAGTACAAAAATTGCTGAATATGGTGACCATTATAGCTTTCACATACATTTAACAACAAATCAGCAAAAACATTTTTTAACTTTGGAATGACTGAATCTGAAAAAAATAAATGGGTTACAATATATACATTGTGTATGGTTTGTGTGTGTGCTTTTGGAACACAATGTAGATATTAAATGAAGAATTTAAGTAGAAATTTAATATGATTATTTCATTACATTTAAGCCATGATTTTCTTTAACTTTCTCACCTTGGCATTTCCTAATTAAGGCTGGTCCCTATTATTAATTAACAGTCCCTAATCCCTATTAGAAATTTAATATGATTATTTCATTACATTTAATGAAATGTAATAATTAATTAATTAATACAAAATAAAGAATGGTTATTCTAAGCCACTTTAAATGTCAAACTGCAACGGAAAAATGATAAGTTACACCATAGGAGTGGAAGATTGTAAAGAGACAATAATTTGTGTCTATTAATTAACACACAACTTATTACAATTCTTGATTTCAGAAAAAAGTCATTAATATAAATATTACCAGCGAGCATAATATACAGCCTCCATTAACGGTATACATGCAAAATTTTGTTTATTCCTGAATATGTCATTCAAACATAATTAATTATTTAAGATATGAAAACAAGGTTTAATTACTAACAATGAAACATTTAAAATATCAGTCAGTCTTTAAAATGATGTTTTGGAGTCCCAATTTTATGTATGAAAGTAGCTTTTAGAGAGCAATCATTAGGACACAAATGCTTTTTAATTTTGCAGATCTACAAAAGTTCAACTTTGGCGATTGAGAGCAATTTATGGGCAAAACACAATGACACACAATACAGGAAACAGTATGTTTTGATAAATTATAAGAATGAGAAAATGTCTTTCAACATTGACCACATTCATATGATTTCTCTCCACTAGGTGCAAGAGGGAGTCAAAAAGCACAAAAGTGGAAAATACTGTTAAAATTAAAAAGTATATGAATTTTCTCTAGTGTGAATAGGTCCCTGTATTGATAAAATAAAACTATGTAAATGTGTGACTACATTTCAATTGATATTTTGTTAGTATGAATGATAATGCATGTTGCTAAGACATAAATATGTAAAAGTGCTTTAGATAAGTGATCAGTTTGGGGGGGGAGGGGAGAGAGGGCCTTTCTTTGCAGGAATATGCATGTGTTTTGATAAAATACCAAATTATGACAATACTTTGTTGCAGTAGTCACATTTATATGGCTTTATCACCAGAATGACAATGCATATATGCTGATAAGTTCCCAGCTTTATGGTTCTTTTCCAGTAAGAATATAATTACTTTTAAAAGATAAAGATTCAAAAAATGTTCAGGTGCATTGGTCACACTTGTAAGTTTTTTCCAGCTGTATGAATACACATGTGATGATGAAGAACAGGAATTAATTTATTTTACAACATTTTATTCACAATCATATGGTTTGCCAGACTGTGAAAACGCTTTGTTACATTGGACACACTTGGATGGTTTCATGGATGAATACACAAGTGTTTCAGTAAAAACTTAGAATGTGAAAATGCTTTGCTGGAATAGTCACTCTTTTATAGCCATTAATGAGAAGGAATATGCAAGTGTGTAATTAATGCACCACTGTGTGAAAAAGGTTTGCAGCAATGGCTACCCTTGTATGGTTTTTCCTCCAGTATGGATATGCAAATGTGTATTTAAAGTACTATTGTCTGAAAATGCTTTGCTGCTTTGTACACACTTGTATGGTTTTTCTCCAGTATGGATACGCAAATGTTTATTTAAAGAAGCAGTACGTGAAAATGATTTGCTGCAGTGTTCACACATGTATGGTTTTTCACCAGTATGAATTTGCAAGTGTTTATTTAAATTACCACTGTTTGAAAATGCCTTACTGCAGTTTTCACACTTGTATGGTTTTGCACCAGTATGAATACGAATGTGTGTATTTAAATTACTACTGTTTGAAAATGCTTTGCTGCAGTTTGGACACATATATACTTTTACACCAGTATGAATATGTAAGTGTTTATTTAAATCACTACTCTGTGAAAATGTTTTGCCGCACTGGCCACACTTGTATGGTTTTTCTCCAGTATGAATACGCATATGTGCTGATAAAGCACCAGAACGCGAAAATGATTTGTTGCACTGAACACACTTGTATGGCTTTTCTCCAGTATGCATACGCATGTGTACTGATAATTGACAGGACTCTGAGAATCCTTTGCTACACTTGACACACTTGTATGGCTTTATTCCAGTATGTGTACACATGTGTCTTGACAAATGGCAAGAACGTGAGAATCCTTTGCTGCAGTGATTGCATTTGTATGGTTTTTCACCAGTATGAATACGCAAGTGTGTTAAGAAATTAGAGAGTTGAGAAAATGTTTTATTACACTGAGCACACTTATATGGTTTCTCTCCAGTATGTGAACGCATGTGTTCTGACAAATGGCTAGATTGTGAGAATTCTTTGCTGCATTGGTTACACTTGTATGGCTTTTCTGCAATATGTTTAAGCATGTGTGATGATAATGTAGAGGATTTGTAAAATGCTCTGTTGCACTGGTCACAACTATAAGGCTTTATTCCAGTACGAATGTAGATGCGTCTTAATAAATTAGATCAGTAAGAAAATGCTTTGCCACACTGATCACACTTTGTATGGCTTTACTCCTGTGTGCGTACATGTATCTTGATAATTTTTAGAGGATTCCGAAAATCCTTTGTTGTGCTGGTCACACTTGTATGGTTTCATTCCAGAATAAGTAAGCATAGGCTATGGTAAAGTAGGTCATGAAGATGGTTAGCTGCACTTATTCATTTATATGGCTTTTCACCAGTGTATGAATGCTTGAGTCTTAATAACTTAAAATTTTGTTGTTCCAACCAACTAGAAGAGTCGATGTCACTCTTCTTTGAAATTTCTTTTCTCGTCTCTCATTACAAACTATCTCTGATGTACTGTATCCTTTGTTTTGACATAGTAGAAGTATAGACTGGACATAATGTATCCCTTGTTTTCACAAAATATATCCAATTCACTATACTTTTGTACCGCACTTGTGATGGACAGGACATTTATCTGGAAAAATACAACATAAGATTATTAAACTAACAAATTATATTTGACTAATTTATTTACTTACCTATGAAAAATATATGAAAAAACAACGATAAAAGTAATTAAGTTTAAACTGAGTGATAAGAAAGTGAGTTTATTGTTCATATAATTTAATATTTAAAACTGTTTTTGTGTAATCACCGACAGAAAGTCATAACACTAATGATATTTTAAATGTAGTTGTAATGATTTGATAATGCTGTTTAGGGGAATGTTTTACTGTCAAAAGAAGTATAAAACCATTGTGCTAAAGGTGGAAAGTGATTACAGAATGGTGGAGCAGTACATATGTGGCAATGAATAATACAACAGAAGTTTTAGATCATACATAACAGAGCATATGAGTTTTACTTTTAGAGTGTAACTTATCTTTGCTAAAGTAGGAGTGTAATTTGTCTTTACTAAAACAGTGGTATAACTTAGCTTTAATAAGCAGGAACATAGTTTATCCTTTCTAAAGCAGAAGTGTAACTTATCTTTTCTAAAAAAACAGAAATGTAGCTTACTTTTACTAAAACAGGAATGCAAGTTATCTTTACTAAAACAGGTATGTAACTTATCTTTACTAAAACAGAAATGCAAGTTATCTTCACTAGAACAAGTATGTAGATTATCTTTACTAAAACAGGAGTGTAACTTATCTTTACTAAACAACAATGTCACTTATCTTTATTAAACAAGGGTGTAACTTATCTTTACTAAAACCAGAATACAGCTTATCTTTGCTAAAACTTGAGTGTAATTTATCTTTACTAAAACAGAAGTGTAGCTTATTTTATTAAAATAGGAATGTAAGTTATCTTTACTAAAATAGGTTATGTAATTTTACTAAAACAGGAATGCAAGTTATCTTTACTAAAACAGGGATGTAACTTTACCAAAGGAGTATAGTTAAAGTGTAATTTATCTGTATTAAAGCAGGAATGTAACCTATCTTTACTGAAAATGGACCGCAGCTTATCTTTACTAAGATGGTGTGTATTACTAAAACACAAATTAGTTAATGTCATTTAAACAAAAGTGTGCAAGTAACTTTCTTTTAATCACAAGAGTGGCTCATATCTCTTTCAAAGACACATCGGTGAGGCTTGTTTTTGCTGCAACAATCTATGTCTACTGTAACACAAGTGTAGATTAATTATCTGATGTAAAACAAGTGCACACTGTAGATTATTTATCTGCTTAATTATAAAAGAGTAGTTTATGTGCAATTTAAAACACATATCCAACCAGGAAAGTACAATTTGTACAAATTATCTTTATTAACACAAATGTATCTTCACTTAACACAAATATTCTTACTTTTAGGAAAGTGTACCTTGAGTGAAAACAGGTCTCTCTTATCTCTTCTACATGTGGATATCTTATATTGAATTCAGACAGATAATCGAACTTGTTTTCATAGCTTATATTTACATGAAAATAGGTGACTTTAAGCTTGACACATAAAAAAGGGTGAATGAAGTTTTGATAATAAATTTCGTGATAAGAAAGTAAAGGGTTTAAAATGTCTGAGAGTCGTGATGTAATTAATGGACAGACACTGCCAATTTGTCTTTTCTCTAGATAGGGTAGATTAATTTTATTGTGTAGCATTAACGAGCTGACATTAATTTAGAGAAAACCCTTGCCATCAGTAATAATTATACCCACCATTTTCAAAGTTTTAATTATTGACATGCATAATAATAAATATTTATTGCATATTAAATTCAGTTTTTTCTGATACAGTGGTGAACACGAGTACTGAGGGAGATCATTCGCTTTCACAACACGGCAATAAAACCGCATTTATTTTCCCCTGTCTGATAATGTCACCGAGTTAAAAATAAATTACAGCTCAAATGCTAAAGCCTAATCGTACAGTCGTCGACTGTTCGGCATAGTGCTTTGTAGTTCAGGGTGTTATTGCTAAAACTGTCGAGTAGTATGACTGAATAAATCATTTCCAAACTTACTTTATGGTTTGACTATCATGAATAAACACAGGCAACTGTTCTCTCCAGTTCGCTGACCTGAAAAAATAGGTAAGCGAGTTCAGAGTACAAAACCGGTTTCAACTAGATCCAACAAACTTGCTCTTCTCTCGCTGTGTTTTGCCTGTTAACTAGGTCAAGTTGGCGTTCTACCGTCCCTTCCACCCCCACCACTTTCTTCTCTCAAGAAAGACCGATCGATACTAATAACGCTTTTTCGTTCTGTGTTCATGTGCAAATTAGTTGTACTTTCTTTCAGTCCGTTTTATATAAAACTAGTAGTACACTGCTTTGTTTGATCAACGTGTTGTACACATTTTTCAGTTAACGTCGTTGTACATTTCTTTCATCTGTTAACGAAAATAGTTTACACTGTTTTGTTCTGTTAATGTATATATTATATGCAGGTTCTGATTTACGTGGAATGTAAAGGACACATACGGATGCTCTCCCCTGAGAGCGTTAAAATAACGCGAACGCCCATGTAAAGCTTAGCCGTTTGCCTTAGTAAACACTTTGTCACGAGAGAACTATCAAGGGAAGTAAATAACGGCGTACCTAACTGACGTCATACTTGCGAAAGGACTTTTATTATTTATTTAATTTAAAATACGTCTTTAATATAGAGATCATTTCAGTATTCAAAGCAGTAATAAATAGTTATTATTTTAATTTAGAAAGCAATGTCGAACACATTAATGCTGAATCTTACTTCTTTTATGATTACTTTTAAGCTGCTTGACTGATTTCGACTGATGAAGCAACACTCTTGGAACATGCACTTACATTTAACTTGATGGAGTTGATCAGTAAAAAAATAAAAACATTATTTTTTTTGTGAAAAATTTTAATGTCACCACCATTTTATACAATGTTTGTAACCTATACATAGATATTTCATACAATGTTTTTAATCTATACATGGTCATTTAATACAATGCTTTTAATCTATACATGGTCATTTCATACAATATTTGTAACCGATACATAGATATTTCATACAATGTGATTTAATCAATATACATCAGTACAATGTGTAGAACTGACACACCTTTCCTGTGCCGTTATCAAGATTACTTCTCTATAAATAGAACATTCTCATTAATTAATTAATATATTAAAATACATGATGTTCAAAAAGAAATGGAAACCATGGGTAATGCATGTTTATTAGTAAAGTACACAAATTGCTGAATATGGTGACCATTATAGCTTGTACATACGTTTAACAACAAATCAGCAAACACATTTTGTAACTTTGGAATGACTGAATCTGAAAAAAATAAATGGGTTACAATATATACATTGTGTATGGTTTGTGTGTGTGCTTTTGGAACACAATGCAGATATTAAATGAAGAATTTAAGTAGAAATTTAATATGATTATTTCATTACATTTAAGCCATGATTTTCTTTAACTTTCTCACCTTGGCATTTCCTAATTAAGGCTTGTCCCTATTATTAATTAACAGTCCCTAATCCCTATTAGAAATTTAATATGATTATTTCATTACATTTAAGCCATGATTTTCTTTTAACTTTCTCAGCTTGGCATCTTCTAATTAAGGTTGGCCCCTATTAACAGTCTCTAATCCCTAATTTTTACAAATATCTTATTTGAAGTCTCTTCTCTTAGCATACCATACTATAGTCTGCTCGGCAGGAACTTCATCACTACAAGAAGTTAATAACTTCACTAATTAATTGTTAATTAAGAATCCATACTGCTAAATCCTTGTGTCTTCATGAAATACTTATGAATAACACAATATGAAAAAACCAAAACAGAAATACAATTATTCTAAAATAAATATGTATATATAACTGTTATGTGACAGGTTATTAATAAATGAGAGGGTCTCATTAATTATGAGAATATTATCATCTCTCCACTTCTATGATAATACATGTAGCCTTCAAAGGCCTACACCCATCTTATTAATTATTACACACACACACACCTGACCTTTTAACCCAATTAAAACACAAGGTCAAAGGTGTTGATAAACAAAGAAATAGAACTTATTAACAAAATACAATTCAACATTGATCAAGTGCAAATAATGACATATACAACAAATACATCTACAGATAAACATGGAATAAACATATATTTTCTAATCGAATAATTGTCCAAGAAAGCATCAGGCCTAAAAAAAATTACTCTTAGTTGCCTTTGGTAATACTGTTTCCGAAAATTATCTCGAGCTCTCCTAGAGTGAGCAATATTCATTAACAATATATATATATATATATATATTGCATGATCTTTAATCTTCAGTCTGGAAATAAGACTAACTATATTCTCTCATAAATAAAATTAATATCATAGAAGAAAGTTAAAATCAGAGAGAGTATGAATAATAGTTCAACCTGATCTCTCTGCTGTGTCAATGCACTTCAAAATATAATGTCCTATATTCAAGCAATGAATGTCTAAGAGATTATTTACAGATACTAATTACATGTATATAATTGCACACAGACCTTTAATAGAACAACATACAATATCTTCTTCATTCTTCAAAGAAATGTTTAAAACTGTTCTTTATACAATATTGTTCGCTTTTCTTACATCAACATTCACATCCTCAAATGAATAACACGTTTAAAGGTCACACAAATAAAATCACCTCCATGATTTCTTCTTGGCCCAACTATTTTACAATATGTTAGCATAACAAGACCCTAGAGATACAAAACATGAAAATTCCTTCCACAGTCATTAATATGACAAGCAACAGTTATAAAAAGAAAAACCATTTATCCAAAATATTTTTTGTTATGAAAGGAATTCCCACACGTCTTAGACAGCTTTGTCATTACTATTATTAACAAGCTGAAACAAAAAATCAAATCTTTGAATCATAAAACAAGTTTGTATGTTGATACAAAAATTTGCCCAAAGAGTACCATTCCTGAGAAATACACAAGCAGAAAGGGATATAAGTATGTCAAACTAGTATTTATCAGTAACTCTCACTTATCCTTCATCCGCAACTTACAAGTACTCTGGATAAGAAGATTGTTGGCCCTGATTCGTACCCCACAGAGCCAAAAATAAACTTCATTATGAAATGAGTATACAAAATTTACAGATTAGCTTCACAATACTCTAACCTTTAAGTTTACAATAAATCACAAATTCTTCTAATTACATTTCTCACTCTTACATCAAAAATGGTAATACAAAATAAAGAATGGTTATTCTAAGCCACTTTAATTAAATGTCAAACTGCAACGGAAAATTGATAAGTTACACCATAGGAGTGGAAGATTGTAAAGAGACAATAATTTGTGTCTATTAATTAACACACAACTTATTACATTTTCTTGATTTCAGAAAAAAGTCATTAATATAAATATTTTTTCAAGGTCTAGTAAAGTCATTTCCAATATCCATTACCAGCGAGCATAATATACAGCCTCCATTAATGGTATACGTGCACAGTTTTGTTTATTCATGAATATGTCATTCAAGCATAATTAATTATTTAAGATATGAAAACAAGGTTTAACATTAATTACTAACAATGAAACATTTAAAATATCAGTCAGTCTTTAAAGTGATGTTTTGGAGTCCCAATTTTATGTATGAAAGTAGCTTTTAGAGAGCAATCATTAGGACACAAATGCTTTTTAATTTTGCAGATCTACAAAAGTTCAACTTTGGCAATTGAGAGCAGTTTATGGGCAAAACATTCATCTGAAATATTTATAATTTCTGGAATTTTGACAGATAAAAAGTGTTTTAGTTATGTCAATCACAAATGCTCATCTCACAAAATAGTTTACCGTAATATCTGAAAATAAAATGAAATAATTTTGGAATGAAACATATTCTCATACAGAATAACTTGATTTGATTACTGCATTTTGTCTACCTTTGTGACTTGTGATGATATTTGATTGCTGTATCTCTTTAATTCATATTTCTTTGTGACTTGTAATGATACTTGTGATGATATTTGATTGCTGTAAATTGTGAGCAATGATGCTTGTATGTATGTAGTATGCTAAACATTTAACATTGTTTCTAGTGAACCCATTCATAAAATTATGTTGTATTTATTATGCTCTATGCATGTATCAGGCTAATAAATACTGTTGCAGAAAAGTGAAAATTGAGACTTGAATGTAAGAAAGACTGGAGTTAGAGCTGCATAAAATGGAAACACAGCGTTTGTTCCCGGATTATATTTTACAGGGAAGAAGAAGGCTTTTGTTTTTACTAGATCTCCAAGTTTACTAATTTATAAACTGCCAAGACCATGGTAGATTCAAGAAGTCTCTACTCCCAGTGTGTAAGTGTAAGGATACATTGCATTCTGTTGAAGTATAGTGGCAAAGTATGTTTGACTACATTCTGAAATTTCTGGTACACTACAAGGAAGCTACTGGCAATTGCTACATTGTTGCTCTGCTTGAGGTTTTAATATGGCAAAGGAGTGTCCAGATTAGTCTCAAGAGAACAGAAGCTGATGGAACATTTTACAGCATGCTAGAGGACATGTGAAACTTACATTTCTATTGTGAGAATAAACTTGTGACTTTGTTATGAAAGTGTGTGAAAGAATATTGTGGTATCGACAAGACAAGGTTATGTATCACTATTTCTGTTTTCTGATAAGAACTATTCTGTGATTTATATTGATACTAATCAGTTGGATTATGTGTTAGGATATAAGACTGTATAAACATTGAAACTACTCAAATGAGGTTCATTAATATTGATCTCAAGTAAATTTTTTCATTATATAAGCTATATGTATATTTGATTGTTGATTTAATAAATTTATTGACCTTCGTACATATATTAATAACTATGTTGGAGAGACAGTGGTTAAGTGGGACTCGATAAATATAGATTAAAGATGGGTTTATCTTCTCCTTCAGTAAGAAGTTTTCCACCATCAGAAATATTGTATGACAATTGAATGTTGTCCTTAATGTTGTAGAAGAGATCAAATGTTTACAGCACATGTATTTCAGCTTTATCATCTTTGTCTTCACACCATTAAGTCCTATGACATGTGACAAAGCTAAACCTATTAACAAAAGTATGATGACCTGATGAGGGAATGTGCGGATGGAAGGGACACTACTATACTGAGGAATGGGAGTCTTGAATGACACTGACTAGAATATGAGGACAGTTGAATTCTATTGTGTGATGTAGACAGAAAGGAGGGCTAAAGTTACACTGCAATTTTACCGCTTTCAAACACCCCACACCATCATGAAAACTTGAAGAATTAGTGAATAATAATGACAAAACTGTTCATTCCAGCTAAATACTGGATACAAACTATGATCTACACGAGGCATTTTTCAGTTGAACCAAGTGAGAACATTACAACAGTTCACCTCCAGGGCCGCTTGTAATTCGTGCTAGTGGAGAGGTTGAAGGCATTCTTCTAATCACTGCAAGTATACAAGAACTGAAGGAAGTCATATGGTCAAGAAATTACCATATCTACCATCACCCCTGTGTTTAAGAGCTAAATCAGTGCTGTATAGTGTAAACCATTGTCTGATGAACAAACAATCCACTTCAGGATATTGAAATTTTAAAGGAAAATAATTATGTGATTCACAGCACGTTTCATTGTTTCTTTATATGTAGTTTGTAAATATTATTTAAATCAAATTCCATTGACAAATTGTTATTTTCTTCTTATCTTCAGTGGATGACCAGCAACTGGGATTGGCTGGGGTTGAACCACAATTTTCATGAATGAGATTTAATTAAGAAGTGAGAGTAATAAGTTGCTGATCTTACAGGCATATTAACTAGTTTGCAATTTGCTATATTAAGGTCAATACCTCTCCCACAGAGTATTTATTACACTTGATGTTAATGTAGTGTTTGTAAGAGTGGAGTAGGCCATGGGACTGTTAGACGTATTAATGTTAATAAATTAAACAAAGAGCATTAATAATTAATACTATAACAGGGTCATATACACACCATCCAAGAAACAGCATGTCTTGATAAATTATAAGAAAGAGAAAATGTCTTTCAACATTGACCACATTCATATGGTTTCTCTCCACTAGGTGCAGAATGAGTAAAAAAGCACAAAAGTGGAAAATACTGTTAAAATGAACACGTGAATTTTCTCTAGTGAGAATAGGTCCCTGTATTGATAAAATAATACTATGTAAATGTGTGACTACATTTCAATTGATATTTTGTTAGTATGAATGGGAATGCATGTTGCTAAGACACAAATATGTAAAAGTGCTTTAGATAAGTGATCAGTTTGGGGGGAGGGGAGAGAGGGACTTTCTCTAGCAGGAATATACATGAGTTTTGATAAAATATCAAATTATGACAATACTTTGTTGCAGTAGTCACATTTATATGGCTTTATCACCAGAATAACAATGCATATATGCTGATAAGTTCCCAGCTTTATGGTTCTTTTCCAGTAAGAATAAAATTACTTTTATAAAGATAAAGATTCAAAAATTGTTCATGTGCATTGGTCAGAGTTGTAAGTTTTTTCCAGCTGTATGAATACACATGTGATGATGAAGAGCAGGAATTAATTTCTTTTACAACATTTTATTCACAATCATATGGTTTGCCAGACTGTGAAAACGATTTGTTACATTGGACACACTTGAATGGTTTCTTCCAGTATGAATACACAAGTGTTTCAGTAAAAACTTACAATGTGAAAATGCTTTGCTGGAATAGTCACACTTTTATAGCTATTTATGAGAAGGAATATGCAAGTGTGTAATTAATGCACCACTGTGAGAAAAAGGTTTGCAGCAATGGCTACCCTTGTATGGTTTTTCCTTCAGTATGGATATGCAAATGTGTATTTAAAGTACTATTGTCTGAAAATGCTTTGCTGCTTTGTACACACTTGTATGGTTTTTTTCCAGTATGGATACGCAAATGTTTATTTAAAGAAGCAGTATGTGAAAATGATTTGCTGCAGTGTTCACACATGTATGGTTTTTCACCAGTATGAATTTGCAAGTGTTGATTTAAATTACCACTGTTTGAAAATGCTTTACTGCAGTGTTCACACTTGTATGGTTTTGCACCAGTATGAATACGAAAGTGTGTATTTAAATTACTACTGTTTGAAAATGCTTTGCTGCAGTTTGGACACATGTATAGTTTTACACCAGTATGAATTGGTAAGTGTTTATTTAAATCACTACTCTGTGAAAATGTTTTGCTGCACTGTTCACACTTGTATGGCTTTTCACCAGTATGAATTCGCAAGTGTTTATTTAAATTACTTCTGTGTGAAAATGTTTTGTTGCACTGTTCACACTTGTATGGTTCTTCACCAGTATGATTAAGCAAGTGTTTATTTAAATTACTATTGCAAGAAAATACTTTGCTGCAGAGTTCACAACTAAATGGTTTTATAACAGTATGAATATGTAAGTGTCTATTTAACTGACTATGGTATGAAAACGATATGCTGCAGTGCTCACATTTGTATGGTTTTTCACCAGTATGAATTCGCAAGTGTGCATTTAGTGTATTACTTCGTGAAAATGCTTTGCTGCAGTGATCACACTTGTATGGTTTTTCACCGGTATGAATAGGCAAGTGTGTATTTAAAGTACCAATCTGTGAAAATGTTTTGCTGCAATATTCACACTTGTATGGTTTTGCACCAGTATGAATACGAATGTGTGTATTTAAATTACTACTGTTTGAAAATGCTTTGCTGCAGTTTGGACACATGTATAGTTTTACACCAGTATGAATATGTAAGTGTTTATTTAAATCACTACTCTGTGAAAATGTTTTGCCGCACTGGCCACACTTGTATGGTTTTTCTCCAGTATGAATACGCATATGTGTTGATAAAGCACCAGAACGTGAAAATGATTTGTTGCATTGAACACACTTGTATGGCTTTTCTCCAGTATGCATACGCATGTGTACTGATAACTGACAGGACTCTGAGAATCCTTTGCTACACTTGACACACTTGTATGGCTTTATTCCAGTATGTGTACACATGTGTCTTGACAAATGGCAAGAACGTGAGAATCCTTTGCTGCAGTGATTGCATTTGTATGGTTTTTCACCAGTATGAATACGCAAGTGTGTTAAGAAATTAGAGAGTTGAGAAAATGCTTTATTACACTGAGCACACTTATATGGTTTCTCTCCAGTATGTGAACGCATGTGTTCTGACAAATGGCTAGATTGTGAGAATTCTTTGCTGCACTGGTTACACTTGTATGGCTTTTCTGCAATATGTTTAAGCATGTGTGATGATAATGTAGAGGATTTGTAAAATGCTTTGTTGCACTGGTCACAACTATATGGCTTTATTCCAGTATGAATGTGGATGTCTTAATAAATTAGATCAGTAAGAAAATGCTTTGCCACACTGGTCACACTTTGTATGGCTTTACTCTAGTGTGCGTACATGTATCTTGATAATTTTTAGAGGATTCCGAAAATCCTTTGTTGTGCTGGTCACACTTGTATGATTTCATTCCAGAATAAGTAAGCATAGGCTGTGGTAAAGCAGGTCATGAAGATGGTTAGCTGCACTTATTACATTTATATGGCTTTTCACGAGTGTATGAATGCTTGAGTCTTAATAACTTAAAACTTTGTTGTTCCAACCAACTAGAAGAGTCGATGTCACTCTTCTTTGAAATTTCTTTTCTCCCCTCTCATTACAAACTATCTCTGATGTACTGTATCCTTTGTTTTGACACAGTAGAAGTACAGACTGGACATAATGTATCCCTTGTTTTCACAAAATATATCCAATTCACTATACTTTTGTACCGCACTTGTGATGGACAGGACATTTATCTGGAAAATACAACATAAGAGTATTAAACTCACAAATTGTTTGACTAATTTATTTACTTACCTAAGAAAAATATATGAAAAAACAACGATAAAAGTAATTAAGTTTAAACTGAGTGATAAGAAAGTGAGTTTATTGTTCATATAATTTAATATTTAAAACTGTTTTTGTGTAATCACCGACAGAAAGTCATAACACTAATGATATTTTAAATGTAGTTGTAATGATTTGATAATGCTGTTTAGGGGAATGTTTTACTGTCAAAAGAAGTATAAAACCATTGTGCTAAAGGTGGAAAGTGATTACAGAATGGTGGAGCAGTACATATGTGGCAATGAATAATACAACAGAAGTTTTAGATCATACATAACAGAGCATATGAGTTTTACTTTTAGAGTGTAACTTATCTTTGCTAAAGTAGGAGTGTAATTTGTCTTTACTAAAACAGTGGTATAACTTAGCTTTAATAAGCAGGAACATAGTTTATCCTTTCTAAAGCAGAAGTGTAACTTATCTTTTCTAAAACAGAAATGTAGCTTACTTTTACTAAAACAGGAATGCAAGTTATCTTTACTAAAACAGGTATGTAACTTATCTTTACTAAAACAGAAATGCAAGTTATCTTCACTAGAACAAGTATGTAGATTATCTTTACTAAAACAGGAGTGTAACTTATCTTTACTAAACAACAATGTCACTTATCTTTATTAAACAAGGGTGTAACTTAACTTTACTAAAACCAGAATACAGCTTATCTTTGCTAAAACTTGAGTGTAATTTATCTTTACTAAAACAGAAGTGTAGCTTATTTTATTAAAATAGGAATGTAAGTTATCTTTACTAAAATAGGTTATGTAATTTTACTAAAACAGGAATGCAAGTTATCTTTACTAAAACAGGGATGTAACTTTACCAAAGGAGTATAGTTAAAGTGTAATTTATCTGTATTAAAGCAGGAATGTAACCTATCTTTATTGAAAATGGACCGCAGCTTATCCCTACTAAGATGGTGTGTATTACTAAAACACAAATTAGTTAATGTCATTTAAACAAAAGTGTGCAAGTCATTTTCTTTTAATCACAAGAGTGGCTCATATCTCTTTCAAAGACACATCGGTGAGGCTTGTTTTTGCTGCAACAATCTATGTCTACTGTAACACAAGTGTAGATTAATTATCTAATGTAAAACAAGTGCACACTGTATATTATTTATCTGCTTAATTATAAAAGAGTAGTTTATGTGCAATTTAAAACACATATCCAACCAGGAAAGTACAATTTGTACAAATTATCTTTATTAACACAAATGTATCTTCACTTAACACAAATATTCTTACTTTTAGGAAAGTGTACCTTGAGTGAAAACAGGTCTCTCTTATCTCTTCTACATGTGGATATCTTATATTGAATTCAGACAGATAATCGAACTTGTTTTCATAGCTTATATTTACATGAAAATAGGTGACTTTAAGCTTGACACATAAAAAAGGGTGAATGAAGTTTTGATAATAAATTTCGTGATAAGAAAGTAAAGGGTTTAAAATGTCTGAGAGTCGTGATGTAATTAATGGACAGACACTGCCAATTTGTCTTTTCTCTAGATAGGGTAGATTAATTTTATTGTGTAGCATTAACGAGCTGACATTAATTTAGAGAAAACCCTTGCCATCAGTAATAATTATACCCACCATTTTCAAAGTTTTAATTATTGACATGCATAATAATAAATATTTATTGCATATTAAATTCAGTTTTTTCTGATACAGTGGTGAACACGAGTACTGAGGGAGATCATTCGCTTTCACAACACGGCAATAAAACCGCATTTATTTTCCCCTGTCTGATAATGTCACCGAGTTAAAAATAAATTACAGCTCAAATGCTAAAGCCTAATCGTACAGTCGTCGACTGTTCGGCATAGTGCTTTGTAGTTCAGGGTGTTATTGCTAAAACTGTCGAGTAGTATGACTGAATAAATCATTTCCAAACTTACTTTATGGTTTGACTATCATGAATAAACACAGGCAACTGTTCTCTCCAGTTCGCTGACCTGAAAAAATAGGTAAGCGAGTTCAGAGTACAAAACCGGTTTCAACTAGATCCAACAAACTTGCTCTTCTCTCGCTGTGTTTTGCCTGTTAACTGGGTCAAGTTGGCGCTCTACCGTCCCTTCCACCCCCACCACTTTCTTCTCTCAAGAAAGACCGATCGATACTAATAACGCTTTTTCGTTCTGTGTTCACGTGCAAATTAGTTGTACTTTCTTTCAGTCCGTTTTATATAAAACTAGTAGTACACTGCTTTGTTTGATCAACGTGTTGTACACATTTTTCAGTTAACGTCGTTGTACATTTCTTTCATCTGTTAACGAAAATAGTTTACACTGTTTTGTTCTGTTAATGTATATATTAGCTGCACGTTCTGATTTACGTGGAATGTAAAGGACACATACGGATGCTCTCCCCTGAGAGCGTTAAAATAACGCGAACGCCCATGTAAAGCTTAGCCGTTTGCCTTAGTAAACACTTTGTCACGAGAGAACTATCAAGGGAAGTAAATAACGGCGTACCTAACTGACGTCATACTTGCGAAAGGACTTTTATTATTTATTTAATTTAAAATACGTCTTTAATATAGAGATCATTTCAGTATTCAAAGCAGTAATAAATAGTTATTATTTTAATTTAGAAAGCAATGTCGAACACATTAATGCTGAATCTTACTTCTTTTATGATTACTTTTAAGCTGCTTGACTGATTTCGACTGATGAAGCAACACTCTTGGAACATGCACTTACATTTAACTTGATGGAGTTGATCAGTAAAAAAATAAAAACATTATTTTTTTTGTGAAAAATTTTAATGTCACCACCATTTTATACAATGTTTGTAACCTATACATAGATATTTCATACAATGTTTTTAATCTATACATGGTCATTTAATACAATGCTTTTAATCTATACATGGTCATTTCATACAATGCTTTTAATCTATACATGGTCATTTCATACAATATTTGTAACCGATACATAGATATTTCATACAATGTGATTTAATCAATATACATCAGTACAATGTGTAGAACTGACACACCTTTCCTGTGCCGTTATCAAGATTACTTCTCTATAAATAGAACATTCTCATTAATCAATATTTTAAAATACATGATGTTCAAAAAGAAATGGAACCCATGGGGAATGCATGTTTATTAGTAAAGTACACAAATTGCTGAATATGGTGACCATTATAGCTTGCACATATGTTTAACAACAAATCAGCAAACACATGGAATGACTGAATCTGAAAAAAATAAATGGGTTACAATATATACATTGTGTATGGTTTGTGTGTGTGCTTTTGGAACACAATGCAGATATCAAATGAAGAATTTAAGTAGAAATTTAATATGATTATTTCATTACATTTAAGCCATGATTTTCTTTAACTTTCTCAGCTTGGCATTTCCTAATTAAGGCTTGTCCCTATTAAAGTATTATTAATTAACAGTCCCTAATCCCTATTAGAAATTTAATATGATTATTTCATTACATTTAAGCCATGATTTTCTTTTAACTTTCTCAGCTTGGCATCTTCTAATTAAGGTTGGCCCCTATTAACAGTCTCTAATCCCTAATTTTTACAAATATCTTATTTGAAGTCTCTCCTCTTAGCATACCATACTATAGTCTGCTCGGCAGGAACTTCATCACTACAAGAAGTTAATAACTTCACTAATTAATTGTTAATTAAGAATCCATACTGCTAAATCCTTGTGTCTTCATGAAATACTTATGAATAACACAATATGAAAAGACCAAAACAAAAATACAATTATTCTAAAATAAATGTATATATATATAACTGTTATGCGACAGGTTATTATAAATGAGAGAGTCTCATTAATTATGAGAATATTATCATCTCTCCACTTCTATGATAATACATGTAGTGGATGTAGATCTTCAAAGGCCAACACCCAACTTATTGATTATTACACACACACACACACACACTTCTGACCTTTTAACCCAATTAAAACACAAGGTCAAAGGTGTTGATAAACAAAGAAATAGAACTTATTAACAAAATACAATTCAACATTGATCAAGTGCAAATAATGACATATACAACAAATACATCTACAGATAAACATGGAATAAACATATATTTTCTAATCGAATAATTGTCCAAGAAAGCATCAGGCCTAAAAAAAATTACTCTTAGTTGCCTTTGGTAATACTGTTTCCGAAAATTATCTCGAGCTCTCCTAGAGTGAGCAATATTCATTAACAATATATATATATATATATATATATATATATATATATATATATATATATATATTGCATGATCTTTAATCTTCAGTCTGGAAATAAGACTAACTATATTCTCTCATAAATAAAATTAATATCATAGAAGAAAGTTAAAATCAGAGAGAGTATGAATAATAGTTCAACCTGATCTCTCTGCTGTGTCAATGCACTTCAAAATATAATGTCCTATATTCAAGCAATGAATGTCTAAGAGATTATTTACAGATACTAATTACATGTATATAATTGCACACAGACCTTTAATAGAACAACATACAATATCTTCTTCATTCTTCAAAGAAATGTTTAAAACTGTTCTTTATACAATATTGTTCGCTTTTCTTACATCAACATTCACATCCTCAAATGAATAACACGTTTAAAGGTCACACAAATAAAATCACCTCCATAATTTCTTCTTGGCCCAACTATTTTACAATGTGTTAGCATAACAAGACCCTAGAGATACAAAACATGAAAATTCCTTCCACAGTCATTAATATGACAAGCAACAGTTATAAAAAGAAAAACCATTTATCCAAAATATTTTTTGTTATGAAAGGAATTCCCACACGTCTTAGACAGCTTTGTCATTACTATTATTAACAAGCTGAAACAAAAAATCAAATCTTTGAATCATAAAACAAGTTTGTATGTTGATACAAAAATTTGCCCAAAGAGTACCATTCCTGAGAAATACACAAGCAGAAAGGGATATAAGTATGTCAAACTAGTATTTATCAGTAACTCTCACTTATCCTTCATCCGCAACTTAAAAGTACTCTGGATAAGAAGATTGTTGGCCCTGATTCGTACCCCACAGAGCCAAAAATAAACTTCATTATGAAATGAGTATACAAAATTTACAGATTAGCTTCACAATACTCTAACCTTTAAGTTTACAATAAATCACAAATTCTTCTAATTACATTTCTCACTCTTACATCAAAAATGGTAATACAAAATAAAGAATGGTTATTCTAAGCCACTTTAATTAAATGTCAAACTGCAACGGAAAATTGATAAGTTACACCATAGGAGTGGAAGATTGTAAAGAGACAATAATTTGTGTCTATTAATTAACACACAACTTATTACATTTTCTTGATTTCAGAAAAAAGTCATTAATATAAATATTTTTTCAAGGTCTAGTAAAGTCATTTCCAATATCCATTACCAGCGAGCATAATATACAGCCTCCATTAATGGTATACGTGCACAGTTTTGTTTATTCATGAATATGTCATTCAAGCATAATTAATTATTTAAGATATGAAAACAAGGTTTAACATTAATTACTAACAATGAAACATTTAAAATATCAGTCAGTCTTTAAAGCGATGTTTTGGAGTCCCAATTTTATGTATGAAAGTAGCTTTTAGAGAGCAATCATTAGGACACAAATGCTTTTTAATTTTGCAGATCTACAAAAGTTCAACTTTGGCAATTGAGAGCAGTTTATGGGCAAAACATTCATCTGAAATATTTATAATTTCTGGAATTTTGACAGATAAAAAGTGTTTTAGTTATGTCAATCACAAATGCTCATCTCACAAAATAGTTTACCGTAATATCTGAAAATAAAATGAAATAATTTTGGAATGAAACATATTCTCATACAGAATAACTTGATTTGATTACTGCATTTTGTCTACCTTTGTGACTTGTGATGATATTTGATTGCTGTATCTCTTTAATTCATATTTCTTTGTGACTTGTAATGATACTTGTGATGATATTTGATTGCTGTAAATTGTGAGCAATGATGCTTGTATGTATGTAGTATGCTAAACATTTAACATTGTTTCTAGTGAACCCATTCATAAAATTATGTTGTATTTATTATGCTCTATGCATGTATCAGGCTAATAAATACTGTTGCAGAAAACTGAAAATTGAGACTTGAATGTAAGAAAGACTGGAGTTAGAGCTGCATAAAATGGAAACACAGCGTTTGTTCCCGGATTATATTTTACAGGGAAGAAGAAGGCTTTTGTTTTTACTAGATCTCCAAGTTTACTAATTTATAAACTGCCAAGACCATGGTAGATTCAAGAAGTCTCTACTCCCAGTGTGTAAGTGTAAGGATACATTGCATTCTGTTGAAGTATAGTGGCAAAGTATGTTTGACTACATTCTGAAATTTCTGGTACACTACAAGGAAGCTACTGGCAATTGCTACATTGTTGCTCTGCTTGAGGTTTTAATATGGCAAAGGAGTGTCCAGATTAGTCTCAAGAGAACAGAAGCTGATGGAACATTTTACAGCATTCTAGAGGACATGTGAAACTTACATTTCTATTGTGAGAATAAACTTGTGACTTTGTTATGAAAGTGTGTGAAAGAATATTGTGGTATCGACAAGACAAGGTTATGTATCACTATTTCTGTTTTCTGATAAGAACTATTCTGTGATTTATATTGATACTAATCAGTTGGATTATGTGTTAGGATATAAGACTGTATAAACATTGAAACTACTCAAATGAGGTTCATTAATATTGATCTCAAGTAAATTTTTTCATTATATAAGCTATATGTATATTTGATTGTTGATTTAATAAATTTATTGACCTTCGTACATATATTAATAACTATGTTGGAGAGACAGTGGTTAAGTGGGACTCGATAAATATAGATTAAAGATGGGTTTATCTTCTCCTTCAGTAAGAAGTTTTCCACCATCAGAAATATTGTATGACAATTGAATGTTGTCCTTAATGTTGTAGAAGAGATCAAATGTTTACAGCACATGTATTTCAGCTTTATCATCTTTGTCTTCACACCATTAAGTCCTATGACATGTGACAAAGCTAAACCTATTAACAAAAGTATGATGACCTGATGAGGGAATGTGCGGATGGAAGGGACACTACTATACTGAGGAATGGGAGTCTTGAATGACACTGACTAGAATATGCGGACAGTTGAATTCTATTGTGTGATGTAGACAGAAAGGAGGGCTAAAGTTACACTGCAATTTTACCGCTTTCAAACACCCCACACCATCATGAAAACTTGAAGAATTAGTGAATAATAATGACAAAACTGTTCATTCCAGCTAAATACTGGATACAAACTATGATCTACACGAGGCATTTTTCAGTTGAACCAAGTGAGAACATTACAACAGTTCACCTCCAGGGCCGCTTGTAATTCGTGCTAGTGGAGAGGTTGAAGGCATTCTTCTAATCACTGCAAGTATACAAGAACTGAAGGAAGTCATATGGTCAAGAAATTACCATATCTACCATCACCCCTGTGTTTAAGAGCTAAATCAGTGCTGTATAGTGTAAACCATTGTCTGATGAACAAACAATCCACTTCAGGATATTGAAATTTTAAAGGAAAATAATTATGTGATTCACAGCACGTTTCATTGTTTCTTTATATGTAGTTTGTAAATATTATTTAAATCAAATTCCATTGACAAATTGTTATTTTCTTCTTATCTTCAGTGGATGACCAGCAACTGGGATTGGCTGGGGTTGAACCACAATTTTCATGAATGAGATTTAATTAAGAAGTGAGAGTAATAAGTTGCTGATCTTACAGGCATATTAACTAGTTTGCAATTTGCTATATTAAGGTCAATACCTCTCCCACAGAGTATTTATTACACTTGATGTTAATGTAGTGTTTGTAAGAGTGGAGTAGGCCATGGGACTGTTAGACGTATTAATGTTAATAAATTAAACAAAGAGCATTAATAATTAATACTATAACAGGGTCATATACACACCATCCAAGAAACAGCATGTCTTGATAAATTATAAGAAAGAGAAAATGTCTTTCAACATTGACCACATTCATATGGTTTCTCTCCACTAGGTGCAGAATGAGTAAAAAAGCACAAAAGTGGAAAATACTGTTAAAATGAACACGTGAATTTTCTCTAGTGAGAATAGGTCCCTGTATTGATAAAATAATACTATGTAAATGTGTGACTACATTTCAATTGATATTTTGTTAGTATGAATGGGAATGCATGTTGCTAAGACACAAATATGTAAAAGTGCTTTAGATAAGTGATCAGTTTGGGGGGAGGGGAGAGAGGGACTTTCTCTAGCAGGAATATACATGAGTTTTGATAAAATATCAAATTATGACAATACTTTGTTGCAGTAGTCACATTTATATGGCTTTATCACCAGAATAACAATGCATATATGCTGATAAGTTCCCAGCTTTATGGTTCTTTTCCAGTAAGAATAAAATTACTTTTATAAAGATAAAGATTCAAAAATTGTTCATGTGCATTGGTCAGAGTTGTAAGTTTTTTTCCAGCTGTATGAATACACATGTGATGATGAAGAGCAGGAATTAATTTCTTTTACAACATTTTATTCACAATCATATGGTTTGCCAGACTGTGAAAACGATTTGTTACATTGGACACACTTGAATGGTTTCTTCCAGTATGAATACACAAGTGTTTCAGTAAAAACTTACAATGTGAAAATGCTTTGCTGGAATAGTCACACTTTTATAGCTATTTATGAGAAGGAATATGCAAGTGTGTAATTAATGCACCACTGTGAGAAAAAGGTTTGCAGCAATGGCTACCCTTGTATGGTTTTTCCTTCAGTATGGATATGCAAATGTGTATTTAAAGTACTATTGTCTGAAAATGCTTTGCTGCTTTGTACACACTTGTATGGTTTTTTTCCAGTATGGATACGCAAATGTTTATTTAAAGAAGCAGTATGTGAAAATGATTTGCTGCAGTGTTCACACATGTATGGTTTTTCACCAGTATGAATTTGCAAGTGTTGATTTAAATTACCACTGTTTGAAAATGCTTTACTGCAGTGTTCACACTTGTATGGTTTTGCACCAGTATGAATACGAAAGTGTGTATTTAAATTACTACTGTTTGAAAATGCTTTGCTGCAGTTTGGACACATGTATAGTTTTACACCAGTATGAATTGGTAAGTGTTTATTTAAATCACTACTCTGTGAAAATGTTTTGCTGCACTGTTCACACTTGTATGGCTTTTCACCAGTATGAATTCGCAAGTGTTTATTTAAATTACTTCTGTGTGAAAATGTTTTGTTGCACTGTTCACACTTGTATGGTTCTTCACCAGTATGATTAAGCAAGTGTTTATTTAAATTACTATTGCAAGAAAATACTTTGCTGCAGAGTTCACAACTAAATGGTTTTATAACAGTATGAATATGTAAGTGTCTATTTAACTGACTATGGTATGAAAACGATATGCTGCAGTGCTCACATTTGTATGGTTTTTCACCAGTATGAATTCGCAAGTGTGCATTTAGTGTATTACTTCGTGAAAATGCTTTGCTGCAGTGATCACACTTGTATGGTTTTTCACCGGTATGAATAGGCAAGTGTGTATTTAAAGTACCAATCTGTGAAAATGTTTTGCTGCAATATTCACACTTGTATGGTTTTGCACCAGTATGAATACGAATGTGTGTATTTAAATTACTACTGTTTGAAAATGCTTTGCTGCAGTTTGGACACATGTATAGTTTTACACCAGTATGAATATGTAAGTGTTTATTTAAATCACTACTCTGTGAAAATGTTTTGCCGCACTGGCCACACTTGTATGGTTTTTCTCCAGTATGAATACGCATATGTGTTGATAAAGCACCAGAACGTGAAAATGATTTGTTGCATTGAACACACTTGTATGGCTTTTCTCCAGTATGCATACGCATGTGTACTGATAATTGACAGGACTCTGAGAATCCTTTGCTACACTTGACACACTTGTATGGCTTTATTCCAGTATGTGTACACGTGTCTTGACAAATGGCAAGAACGTGAGAATCCTTTGCTGCAGTGATTGCATTTGTATGGTTTTTCACCAGTATGAATACGCAAGTGTGTTAAGAAATTAGAGAGTTGAGAAAATGCTTTATTACACTGAGCACACTTATATGGTTTCTCTCCAGTATGTGAACGCATGTGTTCTGACAAATGGCTAGATTGTGAGAATTCTTTGCTGCACTGGTTACACTTGTATGGCTTTTCTGCAATATGTTTAAGCATGTGTGATGATAATGTAGAGGATTTGTAAAATGCTTTGTTGCACTGGTCA
Organism: Sinotaia quadrata; assembly: GCA_028829895.1. Taxonomy (NCBI): domain Eukaryota; kingdom Metazoa; phylum Mollusca; class Gastropoda; order Architaenioglossa; family Viviparidae; genus Sinotaia; species Sinotaia quadrata. The sequence continues at coordinate 18,962,339 of CM054179.1, forward strand.
CAACTATATGGCTTTATTCCAGTATGAATGTGGATGTCTTAATAAATTAGATCAGTAAGAAAATGCTTTGCCACACTGGTCACACTTTGTATGGCTTTACTCTAGTGTGCGTACATGTATCTTGATAATTTTTAGAGGATTCCGAAAATCCTTTGTTGTGCTGGTCACACTTGTATGATTTCATTCCAGAATAAGTAAGCATAGGCTGTGGTAAAGCAGGTCATGAAGATGGTTAGCTGCACTTATTACATTTATATGGCTTTTCACGAGTGTATGAATGCTTGAGTCTTAATAACTTAAAACTTTGTTGTTCCAACCAATTAGAAGAGTCGATGTCACTCTTCTTTGAAATTTCTTTTCTCCCCTCTCATTACAAACTATCTCTGATGTACTGTATCCTTTGTTTTGACACAGTAGAAGTACAGACTGGACATAATGTATCCCTTGTTTTCACAAAATATATCCAATTCACTATACTTTTGTACCGCACTTGTGATGGACAGGACATTTATCTGGAAAATACAACATAAGAGTATTAAACTCACAAATTGTTTGACTAATTTATTTACTTACCTAAGAAAAATATATAAAAAAAAACAACGATAAAAGTAATTAAGTTTAAACTGAGTGATAAGAAAGTGAGGTTATCGTTCATATAATTTAATATTTAAAACTGTTTTTGTGTAATCACCGACAGAAAGTCATAACACTAATGATATTTTAAATGTAGTTGTAATGATTTGATAATGTTGTTTGGGGGAATGTTTTACTGTCAAAAGAAGTATAAAACTATTGTGCTAAAGGTGGAAAGTGATTACAGAATGGTGGAGCAGTACATATGTGGCAATAATACAACAGAGGTTTTAGATCATACATAACAGAGCATATGAGTTTTACTTTTAGAGTGTAACTTATCTTTGCTAAAGTAGGAGTGTAATTTGTCTTTACTAAAACAGTGGTATAACTTAGCTTTAATAAGCAGGAACATAGTTTATCCTTTCTAAAGCAGAAGTGTAACTTATCTTTTCTAAAACAGAAATGTAGCTTACTTTTACTAAAACAGGAATGCAAGTTATCTTTACTAAAACAGGTATGTAACTTATCTTTACTAAAACAGAAATGCAAGTTATCTTCACTAGAACAAACATGTAGATTATCTTTACTAAAACAGGAGTGTAACTTATCTTTACTAAACAACAATGTCACTTATCTTTATTAAACAAGGGTGTAACTTATCTTTACTAAAACCAGAATACAGCTTATCTTTGCTAAAACTTGAGTGTAATTTATCTTTACTAAAACAGAAGTGTAGCTTATTTTATTAAAATAGGAATGTAAGTTATCTTTACTAAAATAGGTTATGTAATTTTACTAAAACAGGAATGCAAGTTATCTTTACTAAAACAGGGATGTAACTTTACCAAAGGAGTATAGTTAAAGTGTAATTTATCTGTATTAAAGCAGGAATGTAACCTATCTTTACTGAAAATGGACCGCAGCTTATCTTTACTAAGATGGTGTGTATTACTAAAACACAAATTAGTTAATGTCATTTAAACAAAAGTGTGCAAGTAACTTTCTTTTAATCACAAGAGTGGCTCATATCTCTTTCAAAGACACATCGGTGAGGCTTGTTTCTGCTGCAACAAACTATGTCTACTGTAACACATTACATTAATTATTTAATGTAAAACAAGTGCACACTGTATATTATTTATCTGCTTAATTATAAAAGAGTAGTTTATGTGCAATTTAAAACACATATCCAACCAGGAAAGTACAATTTGTACAAATTATCTTTATTAACACAAATGTATCTTCACTTAACACAAATATTCTTACTTTTAGGAAAGTGTACCTTGAGTGAAAACAGGTCTCTCTTATCTCTTCTACATGTGGATATCTTATATTGAATTCAGACAGATAATCGAACTTGTTTTCATAGCTTATATTTACATGAAAATAGGTGACTTTAAGCTTGACACATAAAAAAGGGTGAATGAAGTTTTGATAATAAATTTCGTGATAAGAAAGTAAAGGGTTTAAAATGTCTGAGAGTCGTGATGTAATTAATGGACAGACACTGCCAATTTGTCTTTTCTCTAGATAGGGTAGATTAATTTTATTGTGTAGCATTAACGAGCTGACATTAATTTAGAGAAAACCCTTGCCATCAGTAATAATTATACCCACCATTTTCAAAGTTTTAATTATTGACATGCATAATAATAAATATTTAGTGCATATTAAATTCAGTTTTTTCTGATACAGTGGTGAACACGAGTACTGAGGGAGATCATTCGCTTTCACAACACGGCAATAGAACCGCATTTATTTTCCCCTGTCTGATAATGTCACCGAGTTAAAAATAAATTACAGCTCAAATGCTAAAGCCTAATCGTACAGTCGTCGACTGTTCGGCATAGTGCTTTGTAGTTCAGGGTGTTATTGCTAAAACTGTCGAGTAGTATGACTGAATAAATCATTTCCAAACTTACTTTATGGTTTGACTATCATGAATAAACACAGGCAACTGTTCTCTCCAGTTCGCTGACCTGAAAAAATAGGTAAGCGAGTTCAGAGTACAAAACCGGTTTCAACTAGATCCAACAAACTTGCTCTTCTCTCGCTGTGTTTTGCCTGTTAACTGGGTCAAGTTGGCGCTCTACCGTCCCTTCCACCCCCACCACTTTCTTCTCTCAAGAAAGACCGATCGATACTAATAACGCTTTTTCGTTCTGTGTTCACGTGCAAATTAGTTGTACTTTCTTTCAGTCCGTTTTATATAAAACTAGTAGTACACTGCTTTGTTTGATCAACGTGTTGTACACATTTTTCAGTTAACGTCGTTGTACATTTCTTTCATCTGTTAACGAAAATAGTTTACACTGTTTTGTTCTGTTAATGTATATATTAGCTGCACGTTCTGATTTACGTGGAATGTAAAGGACACATGCGGATGCTCTCCCCTGAGAGCGTTAAAATAACGCGAACGCCCATGTAAAGCTTAGCCGTTTGCCTTAGTAAACACTTTGTCACGAGAGAACTATCAAGGGAAGTAAATAACGGCGTACCTAACTGACGTCATACTTGCGAAAGGACTTTTATTATTTATTTAATTTAAAATACGTCTTTAATATAGAGAACATTTCAGTATTCAAAGCATTAATAAATAGTTATTATTTTAATTTAGAAAGCAATGTCGAACACATTAATGCTGAATCTTACTTCTTTTATGATTACTTTTAAGCTGCTTGACTGATTTCGACTGATGAAGCAACACTCTTGGAACATGCACTTAAATTTAACTTGATGGAGTTGATCAGTAAAAAAATAAAAACATTATTTTCTTTGTGAAAAATTTTAATGTCACCACCATTTTATACAATGTTTGTAACCTATACATAGATATTTCATACAATGTTTTTAATCTATACATGGTCATTTAATACAATGCTTTTAATCTATACATGGTCATTTCATACTATATTTGTAACCGATACATAGATATTTCATACAATGTGATTTAATCAGTATACATCAGTACAATGTGTAGAACTGACACACCTTTCCTGTGCCGTTATCAAGATTACTTCTCTATAAATAGAACATTTTCATTAATTAATATATTAAAATACATGATGTTCAAAAAGAAATGGAACCCATGGGCAATGCATGTTTATTAGTAAAGTAAACAAATTGCTGAATATGGTGACCATTATAGCTTGCACATAAGTTTAACAACAAATCAGCAAACACATTTTTTAACTTTGGAATGACTGAATCTGAAAAAAATAAATGGGTTACAATATATACAGTGTGTATGGTTTGTGTGTGTGCTTTTGGAACACAATGCAGATATTAAATGAAGAATTTAAGTAGAAATTTAATATGATTATTTCATTACATTTAAGCCATGATTTTCTTTTAACTTTCTCAGCTTGGCATCTTCTAATTAAGGTTGGCCCCTATTAACAGTCTCTAATCGCTAATTTTTACAAATATCTTATTTGAAGTCTCTCCTCTTAGCATACCATACTATAGTCTGCGCGGCAGGAACTTCATCACTACAAGAAGTTAATAACTTCATAATTAATTGTTAATTAAGAATCCATACTGCTAAATCCTTGTGTCTTCATGAAATACTTATGAATAACACAATATGAAAAAACCAAAACAGCAATACAATTATTCTAAAATAAATATATATATATATATATATATATATATAACTGTTAGGCGACCGGTTATTATAAATGAGAGGGTCTCATTAATTATGAGAATATCATCTCTCCACTTCTATGATAATACATGTAGTGGATGTAGATCTTCAAAGGCCTACACCCATCTTATTGATTATTACACACACACACACACACACACTCCTGACCTTTTAACCCAATTAAAACACAAGGTCAAAGGTGTTGATAAACAAAGAAATAGAACTTATTAACAAAATACAATTCAACATTGATCAAGTGCAAATAATGACATATACAACAAATACATCTACAGATAAACATGGAATAAACATATATATTCTCATCAAATAATTGTCCAAGAAAGCATCAGGCCTAAAAAAAATTACTCTTAGTTGCCTTTGGTAATACTGTTTCCGAAAATTATCTCGAGCTCTCCTAGAGTGAGAAATATTCATTAACAATATATATATATATATTGCATGATCTTTAATCTTCAGTCTGGAAATCTCATAAATAAAATTAATATCATAGAAGAAAGTTAAAATAAGAGAGAGTATGAATAACAGTACAACCTGATCTCTCTGCTGTGTCAATGCACTTCATAATATAATGTCCTATATTCAAGCAATGAATGTCTAAGAGATTATTTACAGATACTAATTATATAATTGCACACAGACCTTTAATAGAACAACATACAATATCTTCTTCATTCTTCAAAGAAATGTTTAAAACTGTTCTTTATACAATATTGTTCGCTTTTCTTACATCAACATTCACATCCTCAAAAGTTCATGAATAACACGTCTAAAGGTCACACAAATAAAATCACTTCCATGATTTCTTCTTGGCCCAATTATTTTACAATACGTTAGCATAACAAGACCCTAGAGATACAAAACATGACATTCCTTCCACAGTCATTAATATGACAAGTTGCAACAGTTATAAAAAGAAAAACAATTTGTCCGAAATATTTTTTGTTATGAAAGGAATTTCCTCACATCTTAGACAGCTTTGTCATTACTATTATTAACAAGCTGAAACACAAAATCAAATCATTGAATCATAAAACAAGTTTGTATGTTGATACAAAAATTTGCCCAAAGAGTGCCATTCCTGAGAAATACACAAGGCAGAAAGGGATACAAGTATGTCAAACTAGTATTTATCAGTAACTCTCACTTTATCCTTCATCCTCAACTTACAAGTACCCTGGATAAGAAGATTGTTGACCCTGATTCGTACCCCACAGAGCCAAAAATAAACTACATCATGAAATGAATATACATAATTTACAGTTTAGCTTCACAATGTTCTAACATTTTTTAAGTTACAATAAATCACAAATTCTTCTAATTACATTTCTCACTCTTACATCAAAAACAGTAATACAAAATAAAGAATGGTTATTCTTAATGGATTAAAAATAATTAACATTATAATCATGCATTACTATTCCAGAATTAAACACATTCCTTAAGTAAGCCACTTTAAATGTCAAGCTGCAACGGAAAATTGATAAGTTACACCATAGGAGTGGAAGATTGTAAAGAGACAATAATTTGTGTCTATTAATTAACACACAACTTATTACATTTTCTTGATTTCAGAAATAATAAATATTTTTTCAAGGTCTAGTAAAGTCAATTCCAATATCCTTTACAGTGAGCATAATATACAGCCTCCATTAACGGTATACCTGCACAATTTTGTTTATTCCTGAATATGTCATTCAAACATAATTAATTATTTAAGATATGAAAACAAGGTTTTATTACTAACAATGACATTTTAAAATATCAGTCAATCTTTAAAGTGATGTTTTGGAGTCCCAATTTTATGTATGAAAGTAGCTTTTAGAGAGCAATCATTAGGACACAAATGCTTTTTAATTTTGCAGATCTACAAAAGTTCAACTTTGGCAATTGAGAGCAGTTTATGGGCAAAACATTCGTCTGAAATATTTATAATTTCTGGAATTTTGACAGATAAAAAGTGTTTTAGTTATGTCAATCACAAATGCTCATCTCACAAAATAGTTTACCGTAATATCTGAAAATAAAATGAAATAATTTTGGAATGAAACATATTCTCTTACAGAATAACTTGATTTGATTACTGCATTTTGTCTACCTTTGTGACTTGTGATGATATTTGATTGCTGTATCTCTTTAATTCATCTTTCTTTGTGACTTGTAATGATACTTGTGATGATATTTGATTGCTGTATCTCTTTAATTCGTCTTTCTTTGTGACTTGTAATGATACTTGATTACTGCATCTCTTTAATTCGTCTTTATTGTGACTTTGACGATACTTGATTGCTGTATCTCTTTAATTCATCTTTCTTTGTGATTTGTGACAAGACTTGAAAAGAATCAAAACACTACAGCTAGAACAAGTTTCAGAACTCCAAGAAATGATCATTTCACTCCACTTCTCTACAGTTGTCATTGGTTACCTGTTCACAGCAGAATGCAAAATAAGATCTCTTCCATTGTAATGTATGCTTCAGTGAGTGGTTCTTGCTGGTACTTGTCTGATCTCACAAACTGTCAACAATCCTTTGCTTAATAGAGCTTACCTCATTGAAATTTGTTAAATTTGGAAAAGAAATATGTCCAATCTCTTCCTTCAGCATTTTTTAAATTTTATTGCAGTATCTGGCTCTTTCATTAGTCAGTTCATTTTTAATTGTTTGTTTTATTAATACACACTGAGTGTGTATGTGTGTGTGTGTGTGTGTGTATGTTTAAAACAAGAGTAAACAACTCCAGTGGATAATGTGCTAGACTTGCTGATGGAATCTGAACTGGTTTTAGGTAGACAAGTAGTTTTTATTAACCAATGGTTAAGATTTACCAAGAATGAGACCAGCCAAAGGCTGAGATCAAAGATCGCCTGTTGAAAAGAATTTATTACTTTTAAATTTGGTATGGCAGAGTCCGGTCATGAAAGGTAGCCATTACCTTATTGGCGAGTTAACTGAATGATTGAGAGAGAATGGACTTTGAAATATTTTATTTTACTATTATATTTGCAATTTACATAGAGATACATTATGTGGGTAAACTATTAGTTCTACAAATTGTGAGCAATGATGCTTGTATGTATGTAGTATGCTAAACATTTAACATTGTTTCTAGTGAACCCATGTTGGTACCCCCCTAAATACGGGTATCTAGGACGGACAACAAGTTGAGGACGTCACTCCCGGTAACTCGTATTGAGCCCCCAGAGGAAACGATTCCTCACAGATAAGACGGACAGACAGATAAGACGAAAGACAGACTCAAGACAGACGTTAGACGGACGTGACGATAACAATTACAAAATCATACTAGACAAGAATGACAATGAATTTGACAACACTAATGAAAATTTAACAATAACTTTATATAACAAAAAAAGGAAATAGAATAAAGAAAATAACAATAAAAGAAGAACAGTTAACAATGTAGTCCAAGTTACAAAATATAGGTCCTAGCTGATTCAGGGAAATGATAACCCCCCCTTAATGAAGTGATTTTTAGTGTCCGTTTTCCTTTCCCCAAATCGTTCCTTTTTCCGTATTTCAGTTCCAATACACTATTATGCACTTCTGCTCAATGTTTATGTTTCTATACTTAGCTCAACAGCTGGGGCAAAGGTCAACACAGCGTTGAATCCCCGTGGCGCAAGCGTTCCCCGACGGCAGGCCCTTGAATAGTGGCTCCGTCCCTTTTCACTCTGCGTGAACAACATCCGGCAAATACGTCGTCTGCTCTCTGACCCGGATTTGGTCCTAGCTTCTGTTTGTAGATACTCTTCGTAGCTACTCTCTCTCTAGTTACTGTTTATAGATTCTCTTCCTCTGATTACTGTTTATAGATTCTCTTCTTCTGATTACTGTTTCTGTTTGGTTCTGAAATGTAATTAAGGCAGTGTAAGTAACTGCTAATTACAGAATAAAAGTATTTAGGTGCCAGGGCTATTATTTCCCTGAGCACATTGGCACTAATCTGAAAGAAAAGGTTTAGTTAGAATACATAAATCATCTTCACACATCCTATTATTATATTTACTAAGTTTTACAAGATTAAAATTAGCCACACATACCTTTCACGTTCCGAAACCGAATGAACCCAACGTCATCTGGTTGGAGTGCAGTACACTCAAGGATAGTCTTTCTGACTTAGAAATTTTCTCACTTCTAAAATGTTACCAGATGAGATCTCTGGGACTGCTCCTGCGTGTTTTAAAACTCGGGTTGTTCTGAGCCAGTGAAGAGAATTGCTTCGGCCCGGCTTATATAAAGGCTTTCCAGTATTCCTGGTATTTCTTTGGGACTAACCCTTCCCTCTACTGTTATCTAAGAGTGGCCCTTTGATCCCCCGACCGCTTCCTGTATTCTGGCCTATAGCTCAGTGTGAATCTATCCCCTTCTCTATCAGCTAGCTACAAGTGACCCTTTTGATCCCTAACCGTTTCCTGTGCCCTAGCCCTGGGTGGTCAGGTCTTGTATAACTCTAACGTCCTGCTAATGTCTTGGAGTGGCTGGTCAGTCTTGTAATTAGTGTCTTGGTTAAGTGCCTTAAACGTATATTTTATGCTATGGTTCCTATACCTCTCATGTATCTACATTTTATTATTTTAATTTTAAAATGCTTATGGAGTGATGCCGGGCTAAGTTTTGCTTCGACTGACATCCCCCCCCTTTTATGACCATCAATTAGTGAAAGTAATTGATGTCAATCCATAAAACTTAGAACAATCACGAGATAAACATTTCAAAATTTCCGGATTTACTGCTGTGACAATCTTCTTATAGAGGCTCTATTCCCTGATATCTATGAAATATCAATACGCGACTCTTAACTCATTTACTAAAGGATAAAGGATAAGGATAAAATTGGTTACATAATTACTTCAACATTTTAAGGGTGCATTACGCAATCACGTTAACCATTTAACGCTCAACGACGACATCTTAATAACCGACGGCATACTTCGCTACGCCCTCCTTTCCACACGCAATATTACAATATCAAAAGAGTTATCAAAATCGACAACACGGTTACTACTTGTCAGGTTATAATAAACCTCTACATAATACGGAGTTTCCTTTCAATAAGACATAAACATCATCCAAAGGATTATCAAAATAATATGTACAGTGGATCTCCAATATAACTCGAATAGAATTCAACAAATCAAAATGAATGTAAAGTTAGCTACTACTACAAAAGAATTTTTAAAACTGTTTTGGCGACAATTTTGTCCCCGTTCATAACGCAAAGTTATCTCTCCTTGTTTTTCTATCCCAAATAATTGGCAATTCCGCGTTGCCTTACGATTATCTGGTAAGTTTGCAGAACAATTCCGCACTGTGACTTTATATAAAGGTAAGTGCTCATTATGCGGTTTCTCATGTCATTCATAACTGTGGAGTCTGTAGTATTTTCACATCTAGGCTTTCTTATCATTTTGAGTGAGCGTTCGCGTGCATCACCCCACCTTTCTATCTCAGAGTACTCGTTTGACGAACCATTACTTATATTGGTACATCTATCATCCAAGTACGCCCATATCCCTCGGTCACCTACATCACTTCGGCATTGTAGCAACCCTATTTTCTTTCTTTTCTTAAATGTAGCCGTTAGGCCTTTAAAGTAAATCTTTCTCTTGTCGAATTTCGCGTCATTCTGACATATGTACGTGTGTTTCACCTTTTTCCTCACGGTTACCCCGTCTATCTTTTCGCGGTTGCTTTCTGGAGTTAAAGAGATCGAAACGACATCTATAACTTCTCTTTTAGAGTAACAAACAGATTCTAGTCTCTCTAGTTTATTTTGTGCAACATCGAGGTCGCCTTGATACGGAATTTCGTCTTCCAAATCTTTTATTTCACTAGCGCCAAACGTCTTTAAAAATGCACGTCCGTTGTGTGCGTTTGTCGCTACGTCATTTCCTTCTGTCGGCTTGTCTTTGAACCTAACTACACTGTCAAAGTACGTCTGTGCTGGTGTGAAAATTGCTGCGTCTGTGTTCTTCAATTCTACCCCTGTGTCAGTTTCGAATTCTAGTCTCCCTTTTCTTTCTCTGACATCTGGCATGCCCACCTTAGCATGGGGAATCCCCGCGCGTGTTTCTGCTGACCTCTCAGTAACGGCCACTGTGTCCGTTTTGCATGACGCGATAGCCTCGGGGTATCGCGATTCGAATTCTACGATGGACAAAATATGAGAATGCCCTTTCATACGCGCAAGTGTTAACGGCCCTATTGAATCTATGATACCCGGGTTAAAAGTCACACCTATCAAGTGCGTGTCTCTGTCATCTATAGTCACTGTCGCCCTATAAGCTGAATCGTTCACACTTTCTGTCGTTACTAAAGGTTCAGATTCTTGTGGTGAAGTCGACAAAGTTTCGTTTATGTCGAGCTGCGAAGTTGTCCTGTCACTGGGGAATGCAAACTGTCTCTCCTGTAACACTTGTTCTATTGGGTCAACCTCGTCTGTCTCACTTGGCTGAACTAACTCACTCTGTCTCTCTGTCAGACTGTCCAGAATTTTGCTAGGAGTTTCTGTCACCACTAGTTCATAGTGCTCGTCACATGTCCCTATCCCATCTGGAAAAATCACAACGTCATCACCTTCCATTTCACCTTGTAAGGTCAAGACGTCAACCTTACTATAGTGCTCTACACACGTTTCTTCACTGTCATGTTCTGAGTCAGTCTTACATAACGGCTCTACTATGTCCTCTTTATCCTGACGCTCTACATGAGGGGAAACTTCTCCTTTATTTAATAAAGCATCTCTTTCTTCGCGCTTACCTACCACGCGCCCTTCCAAAACTTCCTCGTGACCTACTTCTGTATCAACCGCCGTGTTAATACAAGTAGCCAAAATATCATCCCTACCGCTAAGTCCGTTAAGCGGTTTACATGCAGGCAATTCGCAGTTCTCAGCCTCTGTTGCTTTAACCGGGTATATGTCTGCTCTACCCTGCACGTATTCTAACGTACACTGACTGTCCACGCCACTAAGTCCTTTAAGTGCGTTACACGTAGACAATACACAGCTAGCAGCCTCTATCGCTCCAGCCTCACATGTGTTTGTCCTTTCGTTCACCACGTCAGCTGTCTGTACATACTCCAATGTACACACGCTGTTAGGTAAGAGAGAGGCCCTTTCCTTCGAGCTACTTCCCTCCTCTACACTCTGGGTCTCACCCACCCCCAAACTAGCCACAACGATACGGTCAACTTCCACATCTGTTACCGCTCTCTCTACCGCTGCGCGCTCAAGGCCAAAACTGTCTGATACACTTGGTACACTACGGGTGCAATCACGTGCTAAATGGCCTGGCTTACTACAGTTAAAACACACTCTATTTTGAAATCTGTTTCTACCCCTTTGGGACTTGTACAATGGGCGGATCTGAACATCTCTTCTAACCTTTGTTTTGTTCTTTAGACTACTGTCTCTAAACTTCTTTTTATTCACACACGCAATCCCTTCTGTTTTAGATTCATTACTTTCTTTGCAGTACTCGGCGGTGTTTGTCACAACGAATGCTTGTGTCCTAATCTGTTGAGTACTGGCCGTGTTATGCATGTCTGTGAGTTGGGTACTGACTGCATCCTTACATTTTTCCGATATCATATCAGCCTTAGTACACGCCTCCTGTTTGCTGACTATGTTAGTGCTTTGATCTGTCAGAGTGTCACTGGGTTTTAAAGTAACAGTCTCTACGTGTGCTGTCTTACTGCCCCTGTCAATTTTCTTAGCAAACTTATTTCTTCTCTTCTTAACACACTTGACTGCTTGATCAGTTATTTCGACTTCCTTCCACAACCAGCCTAAGTCTAGATTTTCTTTTTCTAGATAATTTTTCCGTTCTTCTTTGTCTCTTATCTGATCTAATATGTCCTGGGTTATATTTTCTGGCTCTAACTTTTCTAGTCTGTCACATTCTAGATCTTCCTCTCTCAACCGTTCAAGTTCTAAGGTTAAGTCTCGCACTTCAGAATATTCTCCCTCTATTTTCTTTTCTAGGTACTCCAAGTATCTAGGATATCTTACGGATTCTTTCTCTTCGTTTAGAGATGCTATATTTCTTATTCTAGACTTCATTCGTTCTTCCGCCATTCTTATATCACTGGCTATATACCGTTTTTTTCTCCTTCTCTCTCGCCATATGCCTTCCCATTTATCTATCATTGTTTCAATTTCCCTTCTCTTTAACCCGTGTTCCTCAGCCTCTTTTCTCCATTCCCTGTTTAACTTAATGAGATTCATTTCGTCTTCAAATAAGGGGTCGGACATTTTTCCAAAAGGGTTTTTGATTTCGCGAAATGAAAGGTATGTGTCACTGTTACAGTATTGACTATACCAAACAATATCAAACAAGGCAAATCCAATAAAACACTCTCGCTCACAAATGTAAAATTGAGAAAAAATGTTTTCAATTCTTCCAAGTATAAGTTTCTCTGTATCGATGTGACGTAATAATACACTACCCCACTAGTAGCGTACTCAATAGTACCCTTTTCCAAAGCGGTACTTTCCAAACGTGCCTATAATTTAAACCCTTGTTAAATATAGCGCCTACGTTTGCAATGGGCTATGCTACACTCTTATCTTCAAGCAGTGTGAACATCAATTCTATTTCCTTCATAGAACGCCCCTAAAATTTATATACTCTTCCTTTAGTATATAACTACAGAAATACTTTTAACGCATCACATCGATCACAGAAAAAAATATGCTCAGCTATTCATTAGCAAATGGAACAATGCATTCGTTATCTTAATCTTAACTATGCATGCACACTTCAAAGAAAAGTTATAGAAGATAGCGAGACATGAAAAGCATATCAAAATAGCAAATCATGAAGACATATCAAAGTATTGCAAATGAAAATATAAAATAGGCATTGACAAGGAGTGCATAAAACGTGTTTCTATTCTTTTTGGCTCTCTAGGTAATAACAAAATTTTCTGCACAAATTTATCAACCCTTCTTCTGACTTTCTAACATTAACATTTAGGTCCCGCTATAAATTTTGCCTACTCTCTCTAGCGTTCATCCCGGACGACTGCTCCCACCATGTTGGTACCCCCCTAAATACGGGTATCTAGGACGGACAACAAGTTGAGGACGTCACTCCCGGTAACTCGTATTGAGCCCCCAGAGGAAACGATTCCTCACAGATAAGACGGACAGACAGATAAGACGAAAGACAGACTCAAGACAGACGTTAGACGGACGTGACGATAACAATTACAAAATCATACTAGACAAGAATGACAATGAATTTGACAACACTAATGAAAATTTAACAATAACTTTATATAACAAAAAAAGGAAATAGAATAAAGAAAATAACAATAAAAGAAGAACAGTTAACAATGTAGTCCAAGTTACAAAATATAGGTCCTAGCTGATTCAGGGAAATGATAACCCCCCCTTAATGAAGTGATTTTTAGTGTCCGTTTTCCTTTCCCCAAATCGTTCCTTTTTCCGTATTTCAGTTCCAATACACTATTATGCACTTCTGCTCAATGTTTATGTTTCTATACTTAGCTCAACAGCTGGGGCAAAGGTCAACACAGCGTTGAATCCCCGTGGCGCAAGCGTTCCCCGACGGCAGGCCCTTGAATAGTGGCTCCGTCCCTTTTCACTCTGCGTGAACAACATCCGGCAAATACGTCGTCTGCTCTCTGACCCGGATTTGGTCCTAGCTTCTGTTTGTAGATACTCTTCGTAGCTACTCTCTCTCTAGTTACTGTTTATAGATTCTCTTCCTCTGATTACTGTTTATAGATTCTCTTCTTCTGATTACTGTTTCTGTTTGGTTCTGAAATGTAATTAAGGCAGTGTAAGTAACTGCTAATTACAGAATAAAAGTATTTAGGTGCCAGGGCTATTATTTCCCTGAGCACATTGGCACTAATCTGAAAGAAAAGGTTTAGTTAGAATACATAAATCATCTTCACACATCCTATTATTATATTTACTAAGTTTTACAAGATTAAAATTAGCCACACATACCTTTCACGTTCCGAAACCGAATGAACCCAACGTCATCTGGTTGGAGTGCAGTACACTCAAGGATAGTCTTTCTGACTTAGAAATTTTCTCACTTCTAAAATGTTACCAGATGAGATCTCTGGGACTGCTCCTGCGTGTTTTAAAACTCGGGTTGTTCTGAGCCAGTGAAGAGAATTGCTTCGGCCCGGCTTATATAAAGGCTTTCCAGTATTCCTGGTATTTCTTTGGGACTAACCCTTCCCTCTACTGTTATCTAAGAGTGGCCCTTTGATCCCCCGACCGCTTCCTGTATTCTGGCCTATAGCTCAGTGTGAATCTATCCCCTTCTCTATCAGCTAGCTACAAGTGACCCTTTTGATCCCTAACCGTTTCCTGTGCCCTAGCCCTGGGTGGTCAGGTCTTGTATAACTCTAACGTCCTGCTAATGTCTTGGAGTGGCTGGTCAGTCTTGTAATTAGTGTCTTGGTTAAGTGCCTTAAACGTATATTTTATGCTATGGTTCCTATACCTCTCATGTATCTACATTTTATTATTTTAATTTTAAAATGCTTATGGAGTGATGCCGGGCTAAGTTTTGCTTCGACTGACACCATTCATAAAATTGTTATGTTGTATTTATTATGCTCTATGTATGTATCAGGCTAATAAATACTGTTGCAGAAAACTGAAAATTGAGACTTGAATGTAAGAAAGACTGGAGTTAGAGCTGCATAAACTGGAAACATAGTGTTTGTTCCCGGATTATATTTTACAGGGAAGAAGGCTTTTGTTTTTACTAGATCTCCAAGTTTACTAATTTATAAACTGCCAAGACCATGGTAGATTCAAGAAATCTCTTCTCCCAGTGTGTAAGTGTAAGGATACAATGCATTCTGTTGAAGTATAGTGGCAAAGTATGTTTGACTACATTCTGAAATTTCTGGTACACTACAAGGAAGCTACTGGCAATTGCTACATTGTTGCTCTGCTTGAGGTTTTAATATGGCAAAGGAGTGTCCAGATTAGTCTCAAGAGAACAGAAGCTGATGGAACATTTTACAGCATGCTAGAGGACATGTGAAACTTACATTTCTATTGTGAGAATAAACTCGTGACTTTGTTATGAAAGTGTGTGAAAGAATATTGTGGTATCGACAAGACAAGATTATATATCACTATTTCTGTTTTCTGATAAGAACTATTCTGTGATTTATATTGATACTAATCAGTTGGATTATGTGTTAGGATATAAGACTGTATAAACATTGAAACTACTCAAATGAGGTTCATGTAATATTGATCTCAAGTAAATTTTTTCATTATATAAGCTATATGTATATTTGATTGTTGATTTAATAAATTTATTGACCTTCATACATATATTAATAACTATGTTGGAGAGACTGGTTAGGTGGGACTCGATAAATATAGATTAAAGATGGGTTTATCTTCTCCTTCAGTAAGAGGTTTTCCACCATCAGAAATGGCTTTATCACCAGAATGACAATGCATATATGCTGATAAGTTCCCAGCTTTATAGTTCTTTTCCAGTAAGAATATAATTACTTTTATAAAGATAAAGATTCAAAAAATGTTCAGGTGCATTGGTCACACTTGTAAGTTTTTTCCAGCTGTATGAATACACATGTGATGATGAAGAACAGGAATTAATTTATTTTACAACATTTTATTCACAATCATATGGTTTGCCAGACTGTGAAAACTCTTTGTTACATTGGACACACTTGGATGGTTTCATGGATGAATACACAAGTGTTTCAGTAAAAACTTAGAATGTGAAAATGTTTTGCTGGAATAGTCACACTTTTATAGCTATTTATGAGAAGGAATATGCAAGTGTGTAATTAATGCACCTCTGTGAGAAAAAGGTTTGCAGCAATGGCTACCCTTGTATGATTTTTCCTCCAGTATGGATATGCAAATGTGTATTTAAAGTACTATTGTCTGAAAATGCTTTGCTGCTTTGTACACACTTGTATGGTTTTTTCCCAGTATGGATACGCAAATGTTTATTTAAAGAAGCAGTATGTGAAAATGATTTGCTGCAGTGTTCACACATGTATGGTTTTTCACCAGTATGAATTTGCAAGTGTTGATTTAAATTACCACTGTTTGAAAATGCTTTACTGCAGTGTTCACACTTGTATGGTTTTGCACCAGTATGAATACGAAAGTGTGTATTTAAATTACTACTGTTTGAAAATGCTTTGCTGCAGTTTGGACACATGTATAGTTTTACACCAGTATGAATTGGTAAGTGTTTATTTAAATCACTACTCTGTGAAAATGTTTTGCTGCACTGTTCACACTTGTATGGCTTTTCACCAGTATGAATTCGCAAGTGTTTATTTAAATTACTTCTGTGTGAAAATGTTTTGTTGCACTGTTCACACTTGTATGGTTCTTCACCAGTATGATTAAGCAAGTGTTTATTTAAATTACTATTGCAAGAAAATACTTTGCTGCAGAGTTCACAACTAAATGGTTTTATAACAGTATGAATATGTAAGTGTCTATTTAACTGACTATGGTATGAAAACGATATGCTGCAGTGCTCACATTTGTATGGTTTTTCACCAGTATGAATTCGCAAGTGTGCATTTAGTGTATTACTTCGTGAAAATGCTTTGCTGCAGTGATCACACTTGTATGGTTTTTCACCGGTATGAATAGGCAAGTGTGTATTTAAAGTACCAATCTGTGAAAATGTTTTGCTGCAATATTCACACTTGTATGGTTTTACACCAGTATGAAAATGAATGTGTTTATTTAAATTACTAATATGTGAAAATGCTTTGCTGCAGTGTTCACACTTGTATGGCTTTTCACCAGTATGAATTCGCAAGTGTGCAATTAGTGTACTACTTTGTGAAAATGCTTTGCTGCAATATTTACACTTGTAAGGTTTTTCACCAGTATGTATATACAGGTGTGCAGTTAGATTACTACTTCCTGAAAATGCTTTACTGCAGTGTTCACACTTGTATGGTTTTTCACCTGTATGAATACGAATGTGTTTATTTAAAGCACCTCTGCTTGACAATATTTTGCTGCACTGTTCACATTTGTATCGAGTACCACCTCTATGAATATGCATGTGACTTGATAAAGTGCAAGACTGTGAAAATGCTTTGTTACACTGACCACATACGTATGGTCTTGCTCCATTATGAGCGCGCATGTTTTGAATTAGTGGAATTTGAAAATGGCTTTCTGCATTGGTCTCATTTGAATGTTTTCTCACCAGAATGAATATGCATGTGTTTTGTTAAATTATTGGATTCCAAAAATATATTGTTGCATAAGTCGCATTTGTACGTGTTTTTTACCAGTATGCATCTGGCACCAAACTTTGGAATTCTGAAGATGTGAAGATCTTAGCACAGTTTAACATTTCAAGGTCAAGGTATAGGATTAAAAGAAAGGTTTTAGTTTACAAACAAAATTATCTTCAGTAGTTTAATGTATGAAAAATTACAGAGTTAAATGTATTGAATAATTCACAATGAAAACTTAGGTTGTACTTCAAGAACCATACTTTGCAGTTCAGGATCATTATTTTGGTGATACTGCAGGTTTAGATGAATGGTACCATAAAAATCTCTTCTGTGACCAATGGCATTAAGTCCATCCTCCTGAAACATGATATTTTTTTCTGATTACAAATTTTCTTGGAGTTATTATATCCTGTATTTTGCCGTATTACGCACTATTTGGACATAATGAATCCCTTGGGTTCACTGGATATATCCTGTTCACCATGTTTGTGCACTGTATTCATGATGGACGGGATATTAATCTGGAAAAAATTGATACAGAGAAGTAAAGACACAGTTGATGCTCGGCTCTATGTTTGTTTAAAGTAAATGATATGAAGAGATTATGGATTAGCATTCATGGGGCAGCAAAAGAACATAATTTGTAGGTCAAACATAAACACACTTAATTTTTAGAGTGTAACTTATCTTCCACTAAAGGAAGAGTTTGGCTTATCTCTGCTGAAACATGAGTTGCTTATAGTTATAGACCAAGGTGTGGTTTATGTATATTTCAAAGAAACATAAGTGTAGCATATCTTTACTAAGCATCACTGCAGGTTTTCCTTTCTGCAACAAATGCAGTGCATCTTTACAAGACATTTTCTTTACCTGATTTGTTACTTTAACTCTGGTACTTACAAAAATATCGTATTGCGCAATACCCAAAGATCATGTCACACTGACATTTGGCAAACTATATCATATTAAAAATAGGGAGAAGCAAATTTACTCCATCAAACAATGCTAAATGATTTGTAATAACAACAAATTCCAATACTTTCAGTCATTTGTTTTACAATCACAAGGCAATACTAAATTATTTAAACATATGCTAATTAATCACCAGAAATCAATATGAGTTAGAGGCCAGGAGATTCCATAACTTTACACACAATGAACACACTATGATTAGGTGTCACATTTACTTTTCTCATCTTTTTGGTAATAAACACCTTTTTTAAAAATCATAATTGATGTGCTTAGTCAGTAACTTGAAATTATTGTTTCTACAATTTTTAATTTCATTTTTTAGTTAATTTTTTTTAAAAGGTATTGGCAAGCTCATTAAGAAAAATAAGATAGAAATCAAAATTTTAAATCATAAATACAATGGCTTGTTTCATATTTCTTTAATTAAACCAATTTGAACTGATCATACAAATAATAGTAATAATCACAATCTGTATTAGTTACATAACAAAAACACTTCAAATTGCACAAACATTTAATCAGTAAATGTTCATGTTTTGTAATTATGTTAAATAATGATGGAACACCTCAAAAATTCATCAGCAATGTGTTTAATACGAGGATTTTTGCAATGTACTTTATCTGTCTTCATATTTAAAATATTAAAAGTGTATATGCAAGAAACCATAAATTTCCCATTCAATGATTCATTCTCACAATAAATGTATTAGTAAGATGTTTACTGAATTAATAAAAAGTTGTGTATAATATTATTTAATTTATATTTTTAAGAAAAACAAATATGCTGTACCAAGAATGTCATCTCATGTAGTGTTCAATATATCAAATGATATTATAACATTAGTGCCATAAGAATAATGCCAAACTAAAAATCTAAACATATAATTATTAATATCTTTATGTATTTTTAAAATTATCAGTAGCTAATAATTTATAAGTAATTTGATAAAACAAACAACAAAAACACATAAGTTTCTAATCAACCAAGTAATAAAGTTATATAAGTTAAGAGTTGTTTTAAGTAAGTTAAGTAGTATTTGTACAGATTTAATAAGAGTTACAATGCACTATATTTACCTCTATCATAAAAAGAAATTAAATTACTACTAATACTAGTAATAATAAAAATACAGCCAGTATATCTATATGTAAAATGCACTTGTACTTTTTATCCATTATTACTGATTTACAGGAAAAATTTAAATTATCTATATCTGTTGGAAAAAAAGAGGAAGATTTGTTTAAGTGGCAGAAGACAGTAGAACTTAAGATTGTCCAAAGGATGGGTTATTCCCATATCTTTGACTTTCACTCTTAAAAAGGGAGATTTTATATAAACAATGTAGAATTTGGTTTTGCGTATTAAGTATATATTTCTATTGAACTTTTAAAGCTAGGTTAGTAGGTAAAAGTGAAAGGAATTTATTATCTTGAGAGACTATAAGAAGAAACTTAAGTATAAGTTGTATTTGTTGATACCTATTAGGACTAAAACCATTCTTTCTTTTTCCTAAACAATTGAAAAGATAAGTTTCTGTGTATGTATCACTCCTTCATTAATAAAAGAAAAAAATATGAAAAGATGTTTGGAAGCAATACTAACTCTTTACAAAATTATAAACACAGTTCAAAGTTAATTGTACAATTTACTGGTCTCAACAAATGTCGCTTGTAACTCATGCCTTTATTACTAAAACATTTCAAGTATTAACAGTATACTGAGTGAATCAAGCATTTCAAAACTTACTTTATGGCTTGATATCCATAAAGAATAAACATGTGAAGTTGACAGCTGGCTTGAGCATGCCGATTCTCTCTAGCTCAGTGACCTCACAAGATATGCAAGGAAATCAAGAGCACAAAACCAGGTTTCAACTTGAGTCTTCAACTGAACTTGCTCATTTCACAATCACAGTGTTGTCCCTTATTAATAGGTCAAAGTGACATACTAAATCCCTCCCTCCTCAATTTTATTTTGACCTTGAGGGAAGCCTAGCACTAATAATGTCATGTTCTGTTAAACACAGAGAACAAAGTATAATTAGATGTCACATTTGTTTTTTCTTCTTTTCAACATATAAATATTTTATTTACTCTATTTGCATGCTTAGATAATAAAGTGTTAAGTAATTTTAAATCAAATTTCTTTATTAATTTTTTTAAATGTTGCAAGCATATCATGAAAAACAAAATACAAAGCAACATGTGATGTTATAAACACTAAGTATTTAATATCCTTTATTAAACCAATTTTATATACACTAACTTGTATATTATGTCCTTAATCAAACCTATGTCATAAACACTAACCTGTATTTACATCCCTAATCAAATCAATTTATATACAGTAAACACTAATTTGTATCTAATCAAACCAATTTATATAGGCCTACAGTAAACACTAATTTGTTTCTAATCAAACCAAGTTATATAGTATATACTGTACAGTAAACACTAATTTTTATCTAATCAAACCAATTTATATATAGTAATCACTAATTTGAATATAATCAAACCAATTTATATACAGTAAACATTAATTTGAATATAATTAAACCAATAAGGAAGGGCTGTTCAGGCTGCACTGAACTGATCAAAACAAGAATATTAATACTGACAATTTGTATTAGTCATGTAAAATTGTAAGTGTAACTTACAGTGTAATTGAACATGTTTTAACACTTTTTCAAACTCTAGTCTAAACATTATGTCTCGCCTAATAAATTCATCAGCAACATATTTAGTAATCGCTCAATGTGTATTACTGAATTTTACTTGCTTTCATATTTAAAATATTACAAATGACTTCTGACTGTATCATAAAGCTTAATATATGTTCACCTTATAAATATATCAGCCATAATTGGAATTAATACTAAAGATTTGTGTACTAGATTTTATTTTTACTTAGAAGTTAGAGTACTAAGGAAGTGATGTCATGTACACAAATTTTAAATGTATTTCACTATTTGTAACAATTCAAAATTATATTTCATAATAGTTAAGACAAACAAACAGGATAATCATAAATGTTTCTTATACATTGTATATATAGTTTTATTATCAGTAACAATATAAGCCTAACTAGCAAAGCAATGATTTTATATATTTAGTGTTAGCATTCTAAGTAAGTTATAGTACTTGATAAAGATTTAATAATAAATATTAAGAATAGTAATAGAAAAGTACAACTATACTTACCACAAGTACCAATTCAAATTGTTTCCAGTACTTTACAAATAAGAAAAGAAGTTTAGCAATTATATGTTAAAATACACTTAATCTTGTTATCTTTTATTTTCATAATAAATGAACATTACCTACTCTACAGAGTGGTAAGTTAAAGGAAGATATTTATAGTTAAAGTTGCTGCTATTAAGCTAATGTTGCTTGGTGGAACAAATTAATCTTATATTTTTGATTTGCACACTTAAACAAGAAATATAAATAATATCTACTGACGTTGGTTTTATATATTACCAATACCATAATCTTATATTTCTATTTAATGTTTAAGCTAGACATTCTCCCTAAGTTCTAAGTCAAGTGCACATATTATCCTGAAAGATTACAAGAAAAGTGGGCACATCTTATTTTTGTTTGTAACATTTTAAATATGAAGTCAATAGATGATTTTTCTTGTTTTAAATAATTGACAGTTTATTAATAATTTTAATTATATGGCAATATATTTTATAACTTAAATTAGTACATTTGCTTATATACAGAAAACTCTACATTACATATCTAATTCAGTTAGTGCTCAACAAAATATCTTCTATCTATATATATAGGCCTTTAAAGGGATTTTAGGTTTTTAAGGGGGGAATTTGGATTACAATCGCAAACCGCATATTATTTGGAATGCACCTTTTGAGTCAGACAATCTTGTAAAGGGTGAGGGGGGAATGACATTCACATATGGTGAAAAGGGGACAAGAGGCAAAAAAGGTTGCGAATCGCTGGAATACAGAATGCACTATATAGTAGTTTTAGTACAGTTCTTTTCGAAGCACAATAGGGGAGAACATTCATCAACGTAATCCTGTAATAGACCCACATTTATTTCCCCCTTGTCTGATGACGTCACTGAGCAGAAGTATTAATAGTACCTACTGAGTGAATAAGTACTTCCAAACTTTCTCTGATATCCATTGAAAAATAAAGACGGACAAACGATGGCTGGTTTATGCTCTCTGCTCCTCTCTAGCTCGCTGACCTCAAAAGATTTGAAACAGAGTTCGAAGCAGAACGGCTGGCTTCAAAAATCGACCTTGAACGATTTAAATGGGTCAAGCTGGTGTTCTAAATTCTCCCTACATCTCTCACACCACACTAGGTCCTTAGTTTGACGATTTAAGCTGATCACTAATAATAACATTCGTTTTTGTTCTGTTTATGTTATGCACTATTATTCACAAGCAAAGAAACTTACAAAATTTGGTGCATCCTAGCCCTTTGCCATTCCAATACTCTACTGATAACGTGTTGTACTCAATGCTAACAGCCAGGGGAGGTAACTCGCAAATGTGTTAGACTTATGCCTTGCATAAAAATAACATTACATCGTACCTTATATATAAAATATTTATATAACTGCAATCAAATTCCACTATTTGCCTTTAATATGCAGACTTACATTTGGCGGGGAGTCATAATTAAATCTCAATTTATTTTTAATTGACTTTAGATGTTTTCCTTTTAAAAGAAATGTCTTCCCATCCTCGATAGCTTCTTATCTGTAAACATTTTTAGATTATCTGGGTATTTTTTGTATAATTATTTGTTCTAACGTACGTTATTGTTGTGTGTTGGAGCATTTCGTTTTGTTTTTTGTTTTTTTGTTGTTGTAAAAATATATTCTGTTGTTGTTTCGTTAACTTCTTTTTCTTTTATTGTGCATTGTCATTCAGCTGATTTGTTTCTTTTAATGCGGATAAAGAATGCAATAAATATTCATCAAGAATTTTTAAAAAAATGTTTTAAATGGTAGTATTTTAAACAAAGGTGCTACACGTAAACTGTATGCACAAAATATTTAATGTTAGAGAACTTGCTAAATCTTAATCGCTGTGTAGGAATTATCATGGATTAAGTGTTTGGCTCTTTGATTTTCTTTGGGTTTCATGTAGTCTGGATAAAGATGTACTAGCGATTTCTTGCTCTCCTGGACTGTCCTCAAGGCTTAGGCATTACCAACATAAAGAAGCGACTCGAAGGGACTATAAATTCTATTTATGAAGGGAGAGGAACAAAATAAACTGCAAAATGAAATGGTATGGGCACGTCACACGATCAACAGAACTTGCCAAGTACAGTCATGCAAGGTGCTGTGCAAGGAGGGCTAAGGAGAGGAAGACAGAGGAAAAGATGGGAGGATAACATCTCAAAGTGGACAGGACTGAAGCTGAGCGATACAGTGAGATTAGCAGAAAACAGAATGGAATGGAGGAAGTTGTCAGGTCATCAGTGATGCCCCAAAGGTTGGCAAGACTAGGGGATAGATAGACAGACAGACATAGATAGATAGATGAACCCACCTAGAGGTTTGTTAAAAGTATTTTTCGTCAGGGTCACCATCTCACTAAAGGTGAGTGAGAGAAGTGTCACTATGAAAATGATCATCCTATAAGTATAACTAATTTCCACTAGATGAAACCAGAAACTATAAGAATACATGGTAAAATAAACTTCTATAGCTAGTGGCTGAGAAAGAAATGTCACTAAAATATAAACACAATATGGTTTAGCTTAGCATATTAATCTTATCTTTCTATTGAACTTTAAAGCCAGATAAAAATTTATTATTTTGAGAGTTGCAACAAGAAACTTAAACATATACTTGTATTTATTGATAGCATGATATTGATAGGGCTGAATCCAATCAATTTTTTTTCTAAGTAAATGACAGAAAAATAAGAAAAGTTTCTGCATATAATCCTTAATTCAAATACAAATTTAATTACACTGCAATAGTTTATGTAATTTAAAGTTTTGCATAATACTTATTTCATTTTATACTCTTGTAAATTTTATTATTTTCATAAATACGTACTCTTTACTCTTCATTTATAATTAGTGTGTATTGACTGCATTATTTCTATATTTTATTAAGTTGTAAATTTATTATTATTAATACTGATTTGATTCCTTCAGCATATATGTCTTCTACAACTCGAAAAGTTTCTTCTGTAACAACAAAACAATTCAATTCCTTCCCCACAACCCCCAGCGCGAAATGGTCCTAGACCGGAAGCGTTCTCCATAATTAATCATTTTGATCGCGCTGTGAACTACCTCCCCTGGCTGTTCGCACTGAAAAGCTACGGTACAGGAGTACTTGTAATTTTCTTTGCTTGCAAATCAGAATGCACACCTATACTTATTAACAGCTCATTATTAGTGAGGTTAATTCGTGAAAAGACGAGCGGGGCTTGAGAGTGAGGGATTTAGAACGCCAGTTGACCCTTACACAGCGTAAGAAATATAATGTCGATTGATGAATCTAGTTGAAACCGCTTTTCTGCTCCGAATTCTCGATCATATCTTTCGAGGTCATTGAGCTAGAGAAAAGGCAGACTGCACAAACCAGCCATCACTGTTCGTGTTTATTGTTGTATGGATATCAGATTACAAAAGTAAGTTTTAAAATGCTTTATCCACTCAATTAATTTCACTAACTATTGGTAAACAATAACAGTTTTAAGCTACAGGCTCTCTCTCTATTTTTTTTTTTTTTTTATAGCTCAGTGACCTTATCAGATAGGAGAAATAAATGCGGATATATTACGTTGACGAATGCTCTCCCCTAGTACTTGCATTTCGAAAAGAACTAATATTGTGCATTCACTATTTATTATATTGCATGTAAATAAATTTGTGAAAAGATGAGTACAAATCATTAAGCCTACTGATAGCAAGAAGTTTCTTTAAATTAATTTCTACACAGTAATGCCACACAATTACAATTAATAGTAGTTTTAGTACTGCTTTAAAGTTCAATAGAAGTATATGATTTTATGCAAAACTAATATCTGTTATGTTTATATATAAATAAAACTAAAATCTCCAAGTTTAAGAGTGCAAATTGGAAATATAGAAATAGCCCATCCTACCAAACAGTTTTAGGTACTACTACTGGCCTCTGCTAATTTAAAAATCTTCCTCAAACTTCAGTAGAGAGTATATAATTTTAATTTTAAATAATTATCCTATAAATCGTTGATAATGGATACAGAATACAAACGTATTTTATGGATATATTACTTATTAGATGAAATGTTCGTAGTAGTAGTAAACTACTAGAAACATTTTTGGTTTCTATTTACAATTGATGCAGATATTGTGCATTGGAAATATTAATATTTATTATTAAATCTCTGCAAATTCTATCTAACTTACTTATAACTACTACTACTGACATATATAACATTTGCTGCTTTGTTGATTAGTAACTGATATTATTTGTTTTTGTTGTTTGTTTTATCAATTTGCTTATTATTTGCTACTGATAATTTTTTTAAAATACATTACATAACATGTTTGGATTTTTAGTTTGGCATTGCTTTATAGTGGTAATGTTTTAATACCATTTTGACATATTGAACATTGTTTACATGGGTGGACGTTTTTAGTACTGCAAATATAAATAAAACAGTATAATACACAACCTTTCATTAATTCAGTAAACATCTTACTAATGAATTTATTTTGAGCATGCAGAGGAAATTTCTAGTTTGTACATGAATATTTTTAATATTTTAAATATGAATACAGATAAAATAATGTGCTCTAATTCACTTATTAAACATCTTGCTGATGAATTTGAGGTCAGCCAACATTATTGAACATTTACTGATTAAATGTTTGTGCAGTTTGAAGTATTTCTGTCATGTGACTAATACTGATTGTGATTATTAATATTATTGCTATGATCAATTCAGTATCATTTCAGTGTAAATTGAGCATTCCTTCCTTAAGACATTGAAACAAGCCAGTGTATTTATGTTTTGTATTTTTTTTTTAATGATTTTCTCGGTGAGCTTGCAGTACCTTTAAAAAAAAAGTAGAAATGAAATTAAAAACATAATAAATTAATTTGCATTTCCTGACTAAGCACAAAAATAATGGCTTTTAAAAAAATAGTCTTTTACCAAAAAGATGAGAAAAGTAATCACAACCTAATCACTTTCTCATTAATTTCTCTCTCAACTGTCTGAATTATTTTGTCATTGTCTCTTCACCTCTTTTACTAAGGTAAACATGTAATCTGGTATCAACTCTGAGCTTACTTCTCTGTATCATATTTTTTCCAGATAAATGTCCTATCCTTCGCAAGAACAGTACACAAACTTCGTGAGCAGAATGAATCCAGTGAAAACATGAGATATATTACATCCACATAGTGTGCAATAAAGCAAAATACAGGATACGATACCTCAAAGAAAATTTGTAATCAGAACAAAAAAGAAGCCATTCCAAGAGGATGGACTTAATGCCATTGGTTGCCAAAGAAGTTTTTATGGTACCTTTTCATCTAATTCTGAGATATCACTGAAATCATGATCCTGAACAACAAAGTGTGGTTCTTGAAGTACATTCTAAATTTTCATTCTGAATTATTCAATACATTTAACTCTATATTTTTACATACATTAAACTGCTAACGATAATTGTGTTTGTTAACTAAAACATTTCTTTAATTTTAATCCTAAAAAGATTCCTATGCCTTATTTTCTCCAAACATGAATAAATTGTAAGCAGTGCTAAGGTCTTCAAATCTTCAGACTTTAAAGTTTCATAGTTTGATGCCAGTTGTGGACAGGATTAAAAGATAGACCTCTGATGAAGGGTTCCTGTAAGATAGTCTAACACTTAAATAAATGTGTTTACCAAAGCTATAATCAACAACTCTGATAAAATAAAAGGTATGAATTGGATAGATGTCATTATTTCAGACATTCTGAAAAAGACTTTGCATTAACATGTTTCTTGCAGAAAGCTAATGTTCATTATTCAGGCAATGTTTCCACATAAAAAGGGTGATGTCTGCACTAATTATACAAACATATGTTATTAATGCTAAATACAATTAAGCCATGTATATTTCAGTTAAAATATATGAATCTAGCATGCATTGTGATTCAACAAAATAAATTATTTATCATAAACAAAATAAATGTGCAACTCTGCAATCAATTTCAGTCTTCTAATTTACAGCAAATTGAAAAAAAGCCATATAGGTGTGACCTGTGCAGCAAATCATTTTCTAAAACTTTAAATTATGATGACACATGCACACTACTGGAGTAAAGCCTTACAATTGCAGTCTTTGTAGCAAAGAATTATCATTTTCTCAATTATCAGCACACATAAGTGTTCATTGTGGAGAAAGGCCATATAAGTGTAATTAGCACAACAAAACATTTTCATATTCAGATTCTTTATGTAAATACATACTTATTCATACTGGTGAGGAGAACACAGAAGAGTGAAAAGTG
Organism: Sinotaia quadrata; assembly: GCA_028829895.1. NCBI lineage: Eukaryota > Metazoa > Mollusca > Gastropoda > Architaenioglossa > Viviparidae > Sinotaia > Sinotaia quadrata. The sequence goes on from CM054179.1 coordinate 18,990,334, forward strand.
CAATAAAGTATTTTTACAGTCTCTTTCTCAAGCCACTTGAATATAACACTTTCTCAAGCAGATTCAACACACGTGACCAAAACATTAAGGATTCTCACAATCTAGCCTAAAGATGCTTATGCATTTCCATACTGGAGCAAAGCCATACAAGTGTGACCAATGCTGCAAAGCATATTCATGTTCTGAATCTTTATCAAGGCACTTGCAGATTCACACTGGAGAAAAGCCATACAAGTGTGAACACTGCAGCAAAGCATTTTACCGCTCTAACTCTTTATCAAACCACTTGCGGATTCACACTGGTGAAAAACCATATAAGTGTGATCAGTGTAGCAAAGTATTTTCAGAATCCAGTAATTTATCAAAACACATGCGGATTCATTCTGGTGAAAGACCATACACATGTGACCAATGCATCAAATCATTTTCATATTACACCAGTTTATCAGACCACATGCTTACTCACACTGGAGAAAGACCATATGCATGTGGTCAGTGTAATAAAGCATTTACACAATCTAGCACTTTATCACGACACATGCATATTCATACTGGTGTAAAACCCTACAAGTGTGAACACTGCAGCAAAGCATTTTCATATAGAAGTGCTTTAAATACACACTTGAATATTCATACTGGTGAAAAACCATACAAGTGTGAATACTGCAGCAAAGCATTTTCACAAAGAGGTGCTTTCAATACACACATGAATATTCATACTGGTGAAAAACCCTACAAGTGTGAATACTGCAGCAAAGCATTTTCATACATTGGTTCATTGAAAACTCACTTGCATATTCATACTCGTGAAAAACCACAAAAGTATGAACACTGCAGCAATGCATTTTCACAAAGTGGTGCATTAAAAGCACACCTAAATATTCATACTGGTGAAAACCATACAAGTGTGATCAATGCAGTAAAGGATTCTCACAACCTAGTAACTTAACGATACATATTTTTGCATACTGGAGTAAAGCCATACAATTGTGATCAATGCAGCAAAGCATTTTATCAAAATCCATACATATGTGTGACACAATGCCACCCTAGTTAATGGTTATGATTATTATTATTAATAATAATCATCCATAACTAATTTAAAGTGATGAGAATCTTAATTTATGTTATTAATAATTCTCTAGAAGACACCACTTGTCTCTCTCACTTGGCAGATATGTGGTGTTGTAAACGTTTTCTCTCTTCCACATCATTTCCATGAACCACATTCCAATAGTTTCAATGTTTATACAGTCTTAAATCCTAACACATAATTCAACAGATTAGTGTCAGTATAAATCACAGGATAGTTCTTATCAGAGAACAGAAATGAAGTTATTAGAGATAAGTGATAATAGTTTGTACATAATCTTGTCTAGGCAATGCTGCAATATTCTTTTGCATGCTTTCATGACAAAGTCACAAGTTTATTGCCATAGTAGAATTGTCACTTTCACATATTCTCTAGCACACTGTAGAATATTCCATCAACCGCTGTTCTCTTGAGACTAATCTGGGTGCTCTTCCGCCATATTAGTTTCCTCAAGCAGAACAACAATATTGCAATTTTCAGTAACTTCCTTGTACCAGAAATTCCATAATGTAGTGGAGCATACTTTGCCACCATACACCAACAGAGTGCAGTGTATCTTTACACTTACACTTACACTTCACACTTCTCGAATCTACCAAGGTTGGAGCAGTTTATAAATCAGTAACCAGGAGATCTAGGACGCTTCTTCCCATTAAGCTAAAAGCCCCCTTTCATGACCAAACTTCTTCCACATCAAATTCTAAGTGATTAGAAAATAAATTCTTTTCAACAGGTAAACTTTGATGAGCTCATTGACTGATCTCGTTCTTAACCATTAGATAATAAAAACTACTCCTCCACCTAAAACCAGTTTAGATTACATCATCAAGCTCATGCATATTTTTTACTTATTGTTTACTCCAAAAATATCATCATAAGCAATGCTTAAGTTCAGGTCACTTTAACATTGGCAACAAAGACATAATTATTAAGTATAGAAATAGGGATAGGCAAATTTACTCTATCACAATATTTGACCATTGCAGCATTATTATTAACATCGAATGCAATACTCTACAGGAAAGGTATTCGTTTACCAGCAAGCAAACTAGTTTACCAGCTTCTAGAGTTGGCAGCATGTTACTTTTTAATTAATTAAATCTCATTCATGAAAAATTGTGGCTAACTCCAGCCAATCCCAGTTGTGCTGGTCATGCACTGAGAATAAGAAGAAAATAATAACAATTTGTAAATATGATTTGATTTAAATAATATTTACAAGGTACATCAAAGAAAACCAGTGAAACATACTATGAATCCCATAATTATTGTCTTTATGAATAACAATAGCCTGAGGTTTATTATTTGTTGATCATACAACAGTTAGAGCACTGACATAGTTCTTTAAAAATAGGTGGCGATGGTAGATATAGCAATGATAAACATGACCACAGGGAGTCACACCCTCCTCGTTTGATTTCCTTGCTTGTGGTGATTAGAAGAATGCCTTCAACCTGTCTCATGAAACTCTTCTTCACTGGCTTGAATTACAATTATCCCTGGAGATGAACTGTTGCTATGTTCTCAATTGGTTCAACTGAAGTATGCCTCGTGTAGGTCATAACTTGTGTCCAGTATTTAACTGGAGCCAACAGTTTCGTTCTTATTCACTAGTTTTGTATCTGTCCTTGTCAGCATGCAGTGTGTGAATGTCAGTATTAAGAGGTAAAATTTCAATGTAATCCTTTGTTCTTGTACGTTACACAGTAGAATTCAACTGTCTATATCTTATAGTCTAGTGTCCCATCCCTCATCTTAGTGGTGTCCCTTCCCTCTGCATAAACCCTCATCAGGTCATCGCTACTTCCATTAATAGCTTAGCATTAACGCTTGTCAGTGGACTTAACATTGTGGAAAGCAACAATGCCACAGCAGACAATGTGACTAGTTTTAAGACTTTTATTTAACATTAATGGTAAATAAATAAGTATACACATTACCATAATAATGATGCAAAACAAAAATGTAAAAAAAAAATACAAATTTGAAAAAGAATTGATTGTAATTTTCCCTAGGGTATTTATATCCTACACTGACCAAACCCATTGATTCAATCATTGTGGATTAATAAAAACTAAACATAAATGAAACTGAATTGACTAATGAAACAGCTGAGTATAATAATGAAATAAAAGTGTCGTTACTAATTTTGCTGACAGAAAAGATTTGACACATCTCACAAATGTAACAAATTTCAATGATATCAACTCTGTTTAAGCAAAGTATTGTTGACAATATGTGAGATCAGACAAGTATTGAAGTAGTAGATGGAACCAATCACTGAAGTATACAAATGGAAGAGATCTGTTTACCTGTTGTGAACAGGTAACCAATGACAGCCTTAGAGAAGTGGAATGAAATGATCATTTCTTGGAGTTCTGAGACTAGTTCTAGCTGTAGTGTTTTAACTCTGTTCAAGTCTTGTCACAAGTCACAAAGGTAGATGAAAGGAAGAGTTAAAGTAATCAAGTCTTGTCACAAGGGTAGAAAGAGTTAAACAAGCATATCTCATCACAAGTCACAACAGTAGAAATCGTTAAATAAGCAAGTCTTAAAGATAGACAAATATTAAAAAGCATTTTGTGCTAATCATTGTTCTCTAAAAGCTGCTTTCATTCATAAAATTTGTACTTGTACATCAGTGAAATGATGGCCTGACATTTTAAACGTTTTCTTGTCTATGAGGTTCAAGTTACACATGTGTTTTCATATCGTAAATAATTATTTATGCTTGAATAACACATTCAGGATTAAGCAAGTGATCAATATATACCATTATTGGAATCTGTATAATATGCTCTCTTGTAATGGATTTTGCAATTGACCATGCTAGACCTTGAAAAAATATTCAAATTATTTTTTTCCTGATATAATGAAAGAGTAATAAGTTGTGTTGATTAATAAACACAAATGATTGTCACTTTGCAATCCTATCCTTCCTTGGTGTGGCATCAAATTTCCATTGCATTTTTATTTTTAAAGTGGCTTACTTAATGTGTTTAATTCTTGGATAGTAATGCACAGTTATATTAATTATTTGTTCTTTATTTCATAATAACATTTGTTGATGTTGGAGTGAGAAATACTTAGAATAATTTGTGATTTATTGTAAACTTTGGGATTAGACTATTGCAAAGCTCAACTATGATTTTTGTATGTTCAATTCATGACGCAATTTAATTCTGGTACTATGAGGTAGACAAAAGCTTTTTTGGAAATTCCTTTCATAACTAAATAGTTTGGATAAATAGTTTTATTTTTTTTAATAACTGTTGCAGTTGTCTTATAAAATTATAATACTTAATGACAGTGAAAGGAATGTTATGGGGCTTTTTATCTCAAGGTTCAAGTTATGCTAAGCTTTTGTAAAGTAATTGAGCCAAATGGAAAGCAAAGAGATGAATTTATCTGCATGAGCTTCAAATATATGTTATTAATGAACTTTTGAGGATGTCTATGTTGATTTGAGAAAAGTGCAGAATATTGTATACAGAATAGTTTTGGATATTCTTTGAAAAACGAAAAAGAAATTGTGTGTTGTTCTATTAAAAGTTTGTGTAACCGTTATATAATTAGGACCTGTGAATAATTTTTTGGGCATTCGTAGGTTGAACACTGGACATTACCTTCTTAATTGCATTGAAACAGTGAAGATATTTGATTGTACTGTTATTTTTACAAACACTGATTTTAACTTTATTCTATGATATGAATTTTATTTAGGATGGAATATAGTTAGTTCTGATTTCTAAACTGAAGATTGAAATATATATATATATATAACCTTGTAGCAAAAGTTTTTGTTGTTTGCTTATTTTCAAATAAATGTATTGTTGTTTTTGAATTGTGTTATGTATATTTGTTTATTGATGTCAAAGGAATTTATTAGTATGGATACTTAAGGAAAAATTAATTAGTGAGGATATTAACTTTTTGTAGTAATGACACCTCCGCCAGAGCAGGCTGTAGTTTGGAATGCTAAGTGGAGTGACTTCAGATAATATATTTGTGAACATTAGCAGTTAGGGACTATTAATAGGGGTCAGCCTAAATTACGAGATTCCAAGTGGAGAGAATTAAAAGCAATTGATAGCTAAATTGTAATATAATAATCAAATAAGATTTCACCTACTTAGCACCCTCCACTTCTACCAGAAATCAATCCACCCTCAATTTGGCCATACTTACCCAATATCTCTGTTCACTGCGTTAGCCAAAACAATAGAAACGACAGTTAACTAGTGACTGATATTGCTTTTCTCTTGTGCGAGTTCAGTTGGTGGTAGCTAATAAAGACAATGCACTTGAAAACTCTATGGCACATTTTATGTTTGTTCTCTAGAAAAAATATACATGTACTAGTGAGTTGAGGCAGCACATGATTTTGATTCCAAGAGCAAAGGGTAAGTTAAAAGGTCAAGTTCCTAATGCTTATCAGGAACCATTCATCTGAACTTTGTGGGTTTTGTACAGAAGTGAAATACACCATGGCCATTTTCAAAAGGGCTCCCGAGTTATATCTTTTACACCAGCATGAATAGAAATGTTCCTTTTCTGTTATTGTGTATTTGTCAGTTCACTTTTATATAAGTTTTTCACTGGGAAATACAGTAAAGCATGTATGTTTAGCTAAATTATAAAAAAAAATGAATGTTTTTCATTCACCACATTTATATAGCTTTTCTCTGATATGAGTATATTTTTGTGTCGAATTAATAAGTAGATGATGAAAATGCTTGGATACATTGATCACATGGCTTTTCTCCAGTGTAAATTTGTGTGTGTATTGTTAAAGTTTTAACAAGGCTATTTCATGTCTGCCAATATTCTGTCATCTATCCATGTCATGCATTTTTCTTCCAAAAATGCTGTTTACCCATTTATTTTAATCTTACAATAAGCATCTCGCTGACCTAACAGTAAGGTACCCTCTTTAGAAGGATTATCTTCTCAGCCTGTCTGCGAGTGGCACCAAGGTTTTATTCTAAAGCTGTGAGGATCTTTCTTAACAGTACTTACCAATTATTCAGTTATAGAGTTAAAAGCATAGGATAATAATAAATATTTAAGCATACAATCATAATTATGTTTAAGAGCTAAACCTATTTAGCAGTCAACTGAAAGTAATATAATCAGGATGAACACAGTTAAACCAAACATAAGTAATAAAATTTTGCAATTGCGGGTATCGAACCCAATGTAAAAAAAATGTCACTCCATAAGAACATATCTTGTTTGTTTTAATTAGTGTTTTCAATGTATCGAATCCTATGTTTTGAGGTAATATATGCACACTTCTGATGTAATATAATATATGCACACTTCTGACATAATATATATCCCTTATTTTTGCAAAATATTTCCTGTTCACTTTGCTTGGGAGTTGCACTCTGGAAGGACAGAATATTTAAGTGGAAAAAATAGACTGATAGAATTAAAATTATACTTGACTTCCGTCTTTATAACTGTAAATCATATGCATACCAGTACACAATCAGAAAAAAATATTAAAATAGTTAAGACTGGAAGTGACACTAATGTTCATAAAATTTAATAAATGAAACTGTTTTAGTGTATTCTCAGTATTGAAAGTCATAACATTCATGACATTTTATTTGTAGTCATAGTAATTTGATAGTGATTTGGACATTATTTTAACTGCCAAAAATAAAATAATTGGGCAATGGACATTGTTTTAAACTGTCAAAATATAAAATAATTGGGCAATGGACTTTGTTTTGACTGTCAAAATATAAAATAATTGCTCTATGAATATATAATTCCAAACATTCATTGCACGGTTTCTCAACCGGAGTTCTGTGAGAGGTCGCTAGCAGTTCCCCAAGAGATTGTGATTGACAATAAATAAGCATCATAGATACAGTAATTTTTATTCAGGTTACCTAAAAACTGAAAATTATTTCATAATTTCATTCACCACTTAATATACCTGAAAATTTCGTGAACTTTAACTTCGCTAGAGAAAAAGTTCATTTGCTGCACACTACTGGTAAGGAAGGAAATGTGTGTTCTTGAAGGAAATCCCCCCTCCCCCAACTTTCTCACATCCTTCATCAAGAAAAACAGAGTTGTCATTTTCACTCCTAAGCATTAGATCCAGCTCCTTGACCTTTAGTTAAAGACAATAAAGTCTGCTCTGGCCATCACAATAATTGTTAAATTGTCCAAGATACTTCTGCTAACCCAGAAATTCAACTGCCCTAGTTAAGATGAGAGCCTGTCTACACATCAAAGACCCAGGTGGCGAGGACCCCTAATTCCCTGCAGCCACATTGTGCTTCAAGTATGATGCAGCATTGTAAAATTTTCATTTATTTAATAATTTGCAATCATCACATCAACAGTCATTTCATACTTAGCTCACAAATCAATATGCATGTGTTCATATTCATTTCATGCATTATTTGTAAATCAATATGTAGTGGTGCACAGCCATATCAAACAAAATTTAAAAATCAATAGGCAATTCACGTATTAATTTCAAACAATTTTTTTTATAAATCAATTTACACAAATACACAATCATGTGATATATTTTATGATTCAATGTACACAAATACATGTAATTTTGTACAATTTAATATGTCAATATACAATCTTCTCATACTAATGTGTAAACCAACACACATCATTACATAGTCATTTCATACAATTTAAAAACCAATATGCATCAACAGATAGTAATTTTATACAATTTTATAAACCAGTATGTATTAATACACAGTAATTTTTTTCAGTCATCTTCTCATAAATCAGGATGTGTCAAGTCGGTTGTTTCATACAGTGTTTATATAAGGGTTTTCTCTGGCATGAGTACGTCTGTGGTAGATTAAAGAAGCAGATGAGGAAAATGCTTGGTTACATTGGCCACATTTAAATGGCTTCTCTCCCGTGTGAATACATTTGTGTTTTGTTAAAGAAGTAGACCGTGAGTATGCTTGGTTACAATAACCACACTTATAGGGTTTTTCGCCAGTATGAACACGCAAATAAGGTGTTTCAACAGTATGAATATGCAGGTGTTGGTATAAATTTGAAGAATGTGAGAAAGCTTTTAAGCACTGGCCACATTTATATGGCTTTTCTCCACTATGAATACGAAAATGTACAGATAGAAGAATAAGAAAATGATTTGATGCATTGGTTACATTTATATGGCTTTTCTCCACTATGAATACGCAAATGTGCGGATAATTCAGAAGATAATGAGAATGATTTGTTACACTGAGTGCATTTGTGAGGTTTCTGTCCAGTATGGCTATACCTGTGTTGTGATAAACCAGAAGATTGTGAAAATGCTTTGTCACATTGACATTTGTATGGCTTCTCTCCAGAATGAGTATGCAGGTGATTTGATAAATAAGAAGACCGTGCAAATGCTTTATAACACTGATCACACTTATATGGCTTTTCTCCACTATGAATACGCAAATGTGTGGATAAATTTGAAGATGAAAAAAATAATTTGTTGCATCGGTCACATTTATATGGTTTTCGACTATGAATACGCATATGTTGTGATAAAGAAGAAGATTTTGAAAATGCTTTATAACATTGATCACATTTATATGGCTTTTCTCCAGTATGAACAAGCAGATGATTTGCTAAAGAAGAAGACTGTGTATATGCTTTACTACAATGAGTGCATTTATATTGCTTCTCTCCGGAATGAATTTGTAGATGAGCTGATAAAGAAGAAGACTGTGTGAATGCTTTACTACACTGATCACACTTATATGGCTTCTCTCCAGTATGAAAAAGCAGGTGATTTGATAAGGAAGTAAGATATGAAAAAGTCTTGCCACATTGGTTACACTTATATGGTTTTTCTCCAGTGTGATTACGCAGGTGAATTGATAAACCAGAAAGATATGGAATAAGTTTTCTGATTCACAACTTAATATGTTTGAAAATTTGGCGAACTTTAGACACCCCTCCCCCACTAGAGAATTGAATTGACGTACACTCTTCATATGGTGAGAAATGTGTGTTCTTGAAGGAAATTCCCACCATCAACCTTTTAATGTTCCTTCATTAAGAGAAATACTCTGGTCATTTTCCCCTCATAAGCATTAGACCCAACTCTTTTAACTTCACTTAAAGACGTAAGAATGTCTGTCATGAAATGAGATTTCATTTGGGGTTACAATTCCAAGTAAAATGACAAATAGTCAGTGTGAATGTGTCCCATAATAAGTGGCGCAGAGACTTCCGAGTGAAAGAGTTGCGAGGGATGAAAGTTGTGTCAAGTGACTGAATGAAATGAAAGAATTTAAATTGTATTCTTGATTTTGAATTTTGTAGTATTTTATTTTATTCAGATATCACAAAACGTAATTGGATTAAACCTAAGTACTAAGTAGATTTGAAGAGGGAACTTAGGACCGGCCAACGTTATGTATTTCAAGGTTTAAAATGTGCACGTTTGTTCTGCAGTGGAAGAAGTGACCTTGACGAACTCTGCGTGTGGACCAGAGCCTCAATACGACCTAACGATATTACAGTTGAGTCGATGGTTAAGTGTCTTCCTAAAAACTTTTTGTTATGAAATTTAGATTGAGATACAAATACAGAAGCAGATACATCCGATCTTTGAAGAAAAACTATTGCAAAAATCATGTATTATAATTTTTCATTATTTTATAATTTTAAACTCTATTGTTAATCATTCTCTATTCTTATACAAATTTGTTAAAGTAGCTGTTAAATGTACGTGTAAATACGTGTTATAATTATAGTGTAGTGTCTCTAGTAACGTTAGTGTCATTGTTATATTTACACACAATCACCTGCTGGGGGCTGGTGAGCCAGAAAAATACCCGATTCAAAATAGTTCAGGCCATCGACCCATAAATCCATATCTTATATCAGCGCTTGCAGGTGAATTAATGTGCAGCCTAGAAATACATTTGAGCTGATTGCATATATACAAGTCACCCCAAGTACCATACGACAGTCTGCTTTGGATTTCAGATAATGACGTCAGAATGTCGACCGTGGCTTTCAGTTAATGACGTTAGAGTGTCTGTCTTGACCTGCAGTTAACTATGTGAGAGTGTACATCTTGTATTTCAGTTCATGACAAAAGATTGTCTGTCTTGACCCTCAGTTAATGAAGTGAGAATGTCTTCCCTGACCATCGCAATAGTTGTTCTATTGTCCAAGATAATTCCACTAATTAAGATGGCAGCCTATCTATACATCACATACCCAAGTGGCGAATCCTGGGAATCAGACTGTGCTTCACGTATGATGCAGCATTATAAAATTTTATTTATTTAATCCACAATCATCGCATAAACATTCATTTATTTATTGACAATCATCACTAGACAGTCATTTATTTATTCACAATCATCACCTAGACAATAATTTATTTATTCACAATCATCTCCTAGACAATAATTTATTTATTCACAAACATTACTTGGACAGTCTTTTCAGGCGTATATTTATACTCACTCAAACAATTTGTGTAAATCAATATTGATTGATACATAGACAAAACAATCAAAAATTCAAAATGAAATGCAATCGACACAGTTTTTAAGAACAATGTCTATAAATCAATATACATTCATACACAATCATGCCATATAATTTTATAATTCAATATTACATTATACATGGAGAATTTATGTAATTTCATAAATCATTATGCATAAACACAGGCATTCAGAGCAATGTTTATAAATCAATATGTTATTACACAATAATCTCAAACAAATGTGTAAAACAATATATATCAGCACATAGTGTATTGCTAACATCACCTAGGTAAGGAATGAATTGTCCATAACTAATTACAAGTGATGAGAATCTTAATTTATGTTCCAGCATACACCACTCGTCTCTCTCACTTGGAGGATATGCAGGCACTGTAAACATTTTCTCTCTTTCACAACACTTAAGATAAACAATTACCATCATACATTTTTTTCTAAAGGAGGAAATCTTACTAACGGAGAAGACAAATCCATCTTTAATCTATACTTAGCGAGCCCCCCATCCACCCACTTTCTTCTCCAACATAAGGTTATCAATATGTGTATGAATGTCAATACATTTATTAAATCAACAATCAAGTTACATATAACCAATAGCATGAAAAAGATTACTTGACATCAATATTTCCATGAAACCACATTTGAATAATTTTAATATCTATACAGCCTTAAACACAATTCAATAAATGAGTGCCAATACAAATCACAGGATAGTTCTTATCAGAGAATAGAAATGGAGTTGTTAGAAACAAGCAATAATAGTTTGTACATAACCTGGTTTAGGTGCTGTCTCAATGGTCTTTTGCACACATTTTGTAACAAAGTCACAAGTTTCTTGTTCAGTTATTACTGTCAATTCCTTGTGATTCCCTCCTCATGCTGCTGATCACTAATTCACTGTTTTTATTTCAAGGCTAACTAGGGCACTCCTTTGCCATATTTAGCTCCCTCAACCAGAACAACAATTGTGGCAATTTCCAGTAACTTTCTTGTACCAGAAATTGCTCGATGTAGGCAGCATATCTTGCCTTCATACATCAACAGAGTGCAGTGTATTCCTTACACTTACACACTGCAGTAGATACTTCTCATGTCTACTAAGTACTATGGTCATAGCAGTTTATAATCACTAAACCAGGAGATTCTGATAAAAAGAGAAAGGCTGCTTTTTCCCATTAAAACTAATGGCCTCCTTTCAAGACCAGATTTCTTGCAGCACCAAATTCAAGTGATTAGACAATAGAATCCTATACAGCAAGTAAATTTTTGATCAGAGCCCATTGGCTGGTGTTGTTCCCGTAAATATAAACTATTTGATAATAAAAACCACTCATCCTGTTGAAACTGGTTTGCAATGCATCAGCAATTGCTAAAATATTCTCAACTAGTGTGTTTTCTCCAACTCTGACACTTACAAAGGTGCTATCATAAGGAGTGTGCCAGGTCAGGTCACTTTGAAAATTTAAGAATGTATATAACAATTAAGTCTAGAAATAGGAATAGGCAAATTTACTCCATCACACATAGTCATTTCATACAATTTAAAAACCAATATGCATCAACAGATAGCACTGTTATGTAATTTTATAAATTAAAAAACATGTATTAGTACATTTTTTCCAGTGTTTATAAAGCAGCATGCATCACATCAGTCATTACATACAATGCTTATAAATCATTGGTATCAGTGATAAATCTGTTCTTACTAATTTAAAACTGCCTCATTATCTCTTTTAACCACTCTACTCTCTTGGAACTTGTAGCGAAACTTGAAAAGATTCAAAACATTTCTTGTATGGAGGAGTCTTCTCAAACATTCAAAACTGGTCAAGTCACTTCACTGTTCAATTAACTGGAACAGCATTTTGCACCATGAGTTATCTTTCATGGCAAAATACAGAACAAGTTATCATTTCTATGTTTTGCTCCACTCTCTAGTTATGGACCAGTATCCCCATCTGACATCATATCAGCGACTATCACAGGTTCAATATTTTGAAGGCAAAATGAAGTCTATTATCAGCTTTGCCTTGTTAATCAGGGTCACTCTATTTGGAAATTGCTTCTTTTATAATGAGATCCAATGAGACCATTTCGATTTCCAAGTGCTCTCTCAAGACATATAGTTTTCATCAGCATATACATAGCTTTTGAGACAATATTTGTTGCAGCATTTCATTATAAAAATGATTAATATGAATGTCTGGTTGCTTTAACTATGAATATGCATGTACCTTGTTGTTGTATGATGGGAAAATATTCCCACATATATATTTTATATAAATTTTCATTTTGTGGAATGAGTGCGTATTGCGTCCTGTTTACCGAGAAGGGAAGCCCTGGAACGAATGAGAGACGTGTGGAAGATTTAGGGACTGGCGTTTGATGTCTGCGGTGTTTGAAGTCTGCGAGCGAGGCGGTCAGTGTGTGGTCAGTGTGTACGCTTAGCGGGTGGTTAGAGGGACATAATCATCTTAGAGCTAATGAATTGAACAGGTCAGAAGCTGGTCTAAGCAGGGTAATAAAAACCACAGTGAAAATGTTATCTTCACTACTTCCTGAAAAATCGTCTGAGGGTGACGACTGAAAGGGTAGTCCGCCCAAAACAACACTGGGTCGTATATGAGAGAAGAAAACCCTGGCTATATAGGTAAAAGCGTCTTTGTATTTGTGTGAATGGTTAAGTTTTATTAGGATGTTATATACTATGTTTTATTTTGAAAATGTTAATATTCTTCCTTTCAGAGGCCTATGCCAAACTTAGTAATTATTAATCGAGCACTGGACTGGACACTTAGGCTTTGCAATTGTTTGTGTTGCAGGGTTTTTTTTCTTGCTATTGTGTATTCTCGGCTGCTCGTTTATAGCTGCCTGTTGTTTGCCTGTGTGGCCGTTCTACTTGTCCCGGCTGAATTGGGACGTGTCGATCTATTGACTGGAAAATTCAAGTCTACAAGACTGACGTCATTTCTGTGCTTAAGCTAAGTGCCTATTCAGACAGTGACTTCAGTCCAATGAACTGGCTTAGGATGAACTGAATTTTCTAAATCTTGTTAACTTTTTCTTTTATTAAATTTCTTGTTATTATTTTTAAAACGCGTGTTTGTTAGTTCTATCGTTATTCTCGTAGTTCAAGTGATAATGTAATGAGTACGTCTTGTCCTCTGTTCGTTAATTGTAATCATTATATATATATTATTCATAAACATTAAATCTCAGCTGAATCTGAGTTGGGGGCGGAGCCAAATTGGCGACGTACCAGTATATCAGCGTAACAGTTGCAGATATACATATTTAACCAGTGACCCATGCTCTGCACCGGCACTTGTAGATGTCTTGTATCATAACTAATTATACAGAGTTGGTATAAGTCATTATTACAAAGTCACCCCAGAGTATAGCGGCGACACTTGTTAAAGCAAAACACTTTGAAAATGTTTCTATTTAAAGATGACTTTTATGTTTTACTCCAGTATGAGCACAAATGATGCTAGAAGAGAAACATTTAAAACTTCATTGGCACATCATACGCATTTCATCCAGAATCAATATGCATGTGGGATGATGCAGTGCAAGACTGTGATACTGAGAACAAAGGATAAGTCATGAGATCAAGCTCCTCAAATATATCAGAAACATTTACCAGAAATGTTTGTTTTTCTTTTTACTGAGAAAAAATGCACCATGGTGTTTCAGAGTCATTTCTTTTTCATCAAAAAGAATAGTGTTATCTTATTTGTGTCACTGTGTGATTTAGTAATGCATTTCTCAATCCAGTTTCATTTATGTCTCTCTTTTTGTAACAGCTGTGTGTTCAGCTTAAGAAAAAATGATTTTTTTATTGACATTAATATGGCTTTTCTCTGACATGAGTACGTTTGTGTTTTGCTAAAGAAGAAGACGATGAATATGCTTGGTTACATTGGTCACATTTAAATGGCTTCTCTCCCGTGTGAATACGTTTGTGTATTGTTAAAGAAGTAGACCGTGAAAACGCTTGGTTACAATGACCACATTTATAGGGTTTTTTGCCAGTATGAACACGCAAGTGTGCTGATAAATATGAAGTTTGTGAAAATGCTTTGTTACAGTGATGACATTTATATGGTTTTTCAGCATTATGAATATGCAGGTGTTGGTATAAATTTGAAGAACATGAGAAAGCTTTTAAGCACTGGCCACATTTATATGGCTTTTCTCCACTATGAATACGCAAATGTGCAGAAAATTCAGAAGATGATGAGAATGATTTGTTACACTGAGTGCACTTGTGAGGTTTGTGTCCAGTATGCCTAAACATGTGTATTGATAAACTATATGATTGTGAAAATGCCTTGTTACAATTTTTACATTTGTAAGGCTTCTCTCCACTATGAGTATGCAAATGAGAGGATAAATCAGAAGATGATGAGAATGATTTGTTACACTGATCACATTTGTACGGCTTCTCTCCAGTATGAGTACGCATGTGATTTGATAAAGAAGAAGAATATGTGAATGCTTTATAGCACTGATCACACTTATATGGCTTCTCTCCTGTATGAATACGCAGATGAATTGATAATTGAGATGATAGTGAAAATGCTTTATTGCAATGATCACATTTATATGGTTTCTCTCCAGTGTGAATATGCAGATGAATCGATAACTCATGTGATCGTATAAATGCTTTATTGCAATGATCACATTTATATGGCTTTTCACCAGTATGAATAAGCAGATGCTTTGATAAATTGGAACGATATGAAAAAGTCTTGCCACATTGGTTACACACATATGGTTTTTCTCCAGTATGAAAACGCAGGTGAGATGATAAATAAGAAAGATTTGAAAAACTCTTGCTGCATTGGTAACAGTTATACGGCATTTTACCATATGTTTTTGCATGTGTCTGAATAAATAAGAACAATGTGAAAATGATTTTTATACCCTGATCACTTGCATATAACTTTTTTCCTGTGATTAAACAGGTTATGCAAGATAAAACACCGTGATCCTGTTGATTAAATTATCTACTTTTATATGGTTTCTGAGAGATGCTCCATAATGATCAAATATGCTGCATATTTCAACTATGTAAGCAGATTATAAGCTACCATATAGTATTGCATTTAAGATGACAGTGTATATTTCATGAGGAAGTAATCTTGTAAATTTAGTATTAGATAATGAAAATCATTATGAATATTATCATTATGCACAATATATTGTAAACAGCAGTAATTCAAAATATGTCTCACAAAACTGTTCCTTTTATCCGATTCATTCCCCATTCGATATCATAAGTTTGATGTCCACGCAGTTAATTTAGTCTGCTAACAAATATTAAGCTGGTTAAACAGTGGGTGAACCATCTTGTAATCAAAAGATCTGGCATCAAACTTCCATTCTGAATTCTCCATGCAAAGCTTACCATTTATTCAGTTTTGAAGAGTTCCCGGCTCAAGAACAAAGTAAAGTATTAGGTCTCAATCAGTCTTGTATAGGGGTAGATTTAAATTAGCTCAGAGTCAAAATATTAGTAATAGATAACAATTAATATTGAAGTTGTACTGTGAAATGATGAAATTCAATTTTGAAACAAATTGCGCTGTTTCATGATTAAAATATATGTGAATTTGATCCATATCCAACTCCATCAATTACTGTCTTCTTGCAAATATCTTTTTTCATACTTACAAATTTACCTTTGAAATAATATATCTTTAGTTTTGATGTAATACATCTTTTTTTTTCCAGAAATTTTGTTCTAAGGTAATGATGTAATTCTGTCTCTGCCTATACACAATGCTTGTACTGCAGATGGGATATTTATCTGAAAATATACAACATAGAGAATTATATTCCCAGTTAATGTATAATTATGTTTTTGTTTTCCTGAGTGAAAGTTGTTAAGACATAAAGAGAAACTAATTCAATTAATATATCTGAAGAGAAAGTGAGGTAATTTTCCATACTATTTTATTTGTAGACCTATTGTCTTATTATTTGATAGACAGACCCCTCAGCAAAAGTTTTTTTTAAATGTAAAATTAATAATTATTTTTAATAATATCATGCCAAATCACATATTACAGTCTAGCCAATGTTTGTTTGGGTTTTTTCAGGAGGTGGGGGGAGAATCTTCTCTTCATAAGTGTCTAGTGTCTCCCCTTCCCACCCCCACCCCCCTATTAGGCAATAATTCTAAGGAAGATATAAAGCTAAGACTATGCTAGATATAAAGCAGATAAACAATTCACATGAACTCTAGAACACAAAGCAAGATCACAGAACAAAGTGCACAGCAAGATAGCACTAATTCAACTGTTTAATTATTATTTTTCAAAATGCGAAAATAGCATGACAATGCAATTAAAACTATAAGAGGTGTGAACTACAAATTGTAAACTATAATTAGTAAATTTTGTTTAATTCAAAGATTACAACCCGCACATACATTTATAAATGTTGCTGCTTTCAACATTCATACACAGAAATTCAAAATGAATATTAATCCTCTGTCCATGGTGTACTCAGGTAATTGTTAGCTACCAACCACTAACATACAACTTTACAAGCAATATACTCATTATCTTGTTCACCAAAATTCCACACTCTTAACTTCACATTGAGAAAAAAACCCAGAATTCTGGACAAATCTCTTTGTGTACCCAGATAATAAAATCCATTCCCAGTGAACTTAACGGCAACGTATAGAATTCCAACTACAACAAAATTCACTCCCACCTAATTTTTGTGACACACAGTAATCCAACTATGAAATCCACTCCCAATGAATTATGCAGCACATGGTAATCCAACTGTGAAACCCACTCTCAGTCATATTCTCGGCCATGACAGAAATTAAACAATAACAAAATTCATTCCCAGTCAATTATTGCATAAATTCTTGGAGGTCTCTGCTGTTCCTGGCGTTTTTTGATTTACTGGATGACTCAATAGACTGACCAAAACTGACTTCCATGACTCTGCTGTTTAAAAACCTTTATAATAGAAAAAAGTTGATGTGACAATTATACACGAGATCATATTAAAGAATGTGAGAACAATCTACTAAGGCACTCATCATTTTACTTTTAGCCAACTGTGGCCAAAAATATTTCAGATTTGCTAAACCCTAACAAAAGGTTCACACATACAAATAGACAGGCATCCCCAAAAATAGCAAAAGACCAGCGAGAAGAAAAAAGAGGAATAATAAAATATTAATAAATCATTAAATAAGAGTTAGAAAAAGATATTAATTATGAAATAAATGAATGGGTGGAAATTGGAATGTTGTTTCTTTACATAATTAATAAATAAAAATGTTTGTGTTTACACTGTGTAAGTCAAAACAATAGCGCCATTTTGTTTGTAGATTTGTTACTTTGACATCAATATTTGAAAAGAATTTAGCTATAAAATTTCAAACCATAGCAGCATATAAACAATAAAATTAGCAGAGTGTAGAGGTCGGTATCCTAAATGAAATTATTTCTAGCTTTAGTGAAAGCGTTGTTACTGTTACTAGTGTTAGAGAAAGTGTATCTACCTTTAATAAAAGTCTGCTACTTTTAAAAGTGTTGCTACCTTTAATAAAAGTGTTACCACCATTATTGAAAGTATTGATACCTATAAGAAAATGTTACTATCTTTATTTTTAAGTCCAGCTATTTTTTAGTGAAAGTGTTGCTACTATTAATAAGTGTTGCTACCTTTAATAAAAGTGTTGCAACCTTTAGTTAAACACTTCTAGCTTATCTTTAATTAAACAGGACTTCTATTCAACAAGAGAGACATTTGAATTTTTTTTATTCATTGTGTTTTTTACATCTCAAAAGTGTGTAACTTTATGCAAAATCATACTTTAAAGAGTGGTGGGTGGTAAGAAGTTTGAACAAAAATAAACCTTATGTCAAAGACAGAAAGAGGTAAAACGTCTTATAACATGTGACATGCATAATGCTTTAATGGACAACTACCAACATCAAGGTTCATTCACGTTTCCCTTAATATTAGTTTTTCCATTGTTCTTTCCATTGTTTGACATAATCGTGCCTACATTAATTTAGGGAATCTTCACATTACTGATAAATGATTTGCAGATAATAAGTTAATAAGGTACAACTAGTTTTTAAAGTTATTATATATTTACATGTATGATATTGCAATTAAACGCACGAAATTACACATGCATCTTTTTAACTGTGGGAGTGCACTTTTCATTTCCAAATACATGTATTAATAGACCCCCAACTGCACTGTAATTTCCGCTGTCTGAAAAACCATTGAGCAAAAGCTAAAGCAAAAGTGCCAATCATAGACAATCATAAACTGTAGACATATGGGCTTGTTGTAACTCTCGTTGCTATTGGGGAAGAAACTGTCAATATTTTAGTATATATACTTAGTGAATCAAATATTTCCAGACTTACTTTATCACTTGATGGTGCTGGATCACTTATGAAGTAACATTCTTTGTTTTTATAGAACATGAAATTGTTGTACATCCTGACAACCTGAAAAATAAAAAAAAGAAGTAAAAGTACATTTAAAGAATCACTTTCTAGTGGTTAAAAGCCAAAGTATTACTATTTATTAGTAAGTATATATCTGTCCTTAATTTGCAATATGTAGTTTCAATAAAAGAATAAAATAAAATGTGTCAAAAATGTTAACATTTAACAGATCTTTTTTGGAGGTAACATTTAAATATGCTAAAAGAAACTGAATCATAAAATGGAAAATAAAATATTAAGAAAATTTATTATTAACAAGTTTTAAAAATTGTATCTGAGTTATTACATATGAGATGTGATAACATAGCGAGACATGTATTACATTTGGTCAGATATCATCGCTTGTCATACATAATAGATCTGCAACTAACGTTTTGGAAAATATGGGTGTGTAGGTAAAGGAGGTGAATATTTTATTTAATTTCTACTAATATTTTATTAAATAAAAAATCAGTAAATATAATATTATAAAATGCTTACATAAAAGTGTTTATCCCTCCTGTCACTAACGTACTTACATAGCTTTAGACAATGACACCTTAATATGAATTGGTGTGAATAAATAATAAGACAATGAAAATGCAGTGTTACACTGAATACACTGATATTGCTATACTTCTTGAGTATGAAAACGCTGGTGGGATGATAAAGCAGAGGTATTTGAAAAAGCTTTGTTACACTGACCATTTTGAAATGGTTTTTCTCCAACATGAATACAAATGTGTCTTGATAAAGCAGAGATATTGAAATAACTTTGTTACATTAATCACATTGTATTGGGAATTCTCCAGTGTGAAGTTGATCTATTTTGGTCAAGAGGAATAATTTGAAAATTACATTTTACACTAACCACTTTTTATTGGCTTACTCTTCAAAACTACAAGTACATATTTATAAATAATATGAGAATGCTTTGTTACATTGTTCACATTTATATGGTTTTCATGCCCATATGAATATGCAAGTGTATAGATATGCAAGCAGGCAGAAAATGCTTTGTTACACTGATCACAACTATTTCTAGCAAAAGTATGCATGAGAGACTGTGAAATTGTAGGTTGCATTGTCCGTTTTAAATTTGATTTATGTTAAGTAATTTGTTTTATTATGCTGTATTTTTTCATTATAATGGAAATAAAATTTGCATGAAAATTATATAGTACGTACTGTGGTGGAGTAAATTTGCTTATCCCTATTTCTAAACTTAATTGTTATATAAACTGTTAAATATCAAAAGATTCCAACCCTGGCCACTCCATTTGGTGGCATTTTTTTCGTGTCAGAGTTAGAGTAAACAACTCAGGTAAAGAATATGCTAGAATTTGCTTATGCAATCAAACCAGTTTGAATTAGTGAGTAGATTTTCTGACTAATACAAGTAATAGTCTCATACCTATTCATAAGAAATTCATCCAAATGGGATGGACCATTCATAAATGTTTGCTATTTATCTACGATTTAATTTTTTTAATTTTTATTTTACAATAGCTGATTGTTGGCTTTGTCCGCCATCAAGTAGGGGGAAATCCCAGGAAAAAACAAAATAGTAAAAATAGAATGAATAACTGAAAAGAAAACATAAATGAAAGAAAAATAGGGCTCATAAAAACATAAGATAAGTAGATTTTTAATTAAAAGAAAAAGGACAATAAAAGACAAAAAGAGGGAGAAATGGAAAGAAAAGAAGGGTGTTACTGTTAGGGTTTAAAAATAAAATTTAAAAAAGGAAGAAAAGAACCCGACCAACAGGAGCTCAGAGTGACCAAGAAAACAGCAACATCAACCTAACCTACTAGCCAGGAATGAGATACACAAGTGAAAACGAAACAATTTGCAAGGGCAGCAGACCATTTGGCATTAATAATTAAAGAAGTAACTAGGATGGCATAGCCAGCCGGCTAAACCGGAAAAGCCCCCTACACTAATAATAATAAGAGAATGCTTTATTATATGTAAGTGTCCATTAATTTTGTGACAAGCAGTAAAATGTCTCAGAAAGGTGTGACATAGTTTAATTTTTATATTAATTTAGGGAATCGAATCGATATTGATGATTTTTTTGAAGAAGTTGTACCTGTCTTGATTAAAGTTTACATAAATTACACTGTAAATCACTAAGGCTTAACATTTCTCTGATATCGTTTGAGTACTTAAACTCTAAGGTAGGTAACTCGTTACTGCGTACGTTAACTAAAGCTGCATTTATTTCACTTGTCCGGAAATATTGAGCTAAAAATTAATATCGCGAAGAGGCTAACACATTCATATTTCACTCGTAGGTTACACTGCTTTTGCTAAAATGTCATTTCGTAACAGGGCATACCGAGTTAATAATGCAGTTCGAAACTTACTTTATGGTTTGATGTCCATTTAGTCTAGGTCTGCCTCTCTCCAACTCGCTGTTCTCGAAAAAGCACGCCCAGCGTACAAAAATGGTCTCCGTTCAATATCTTGGTGGAAACCTCGTAACTGGGTCAAGCTGTCACTTTTTTAAATCCACCTCTCACCAACACTTTCTGTCAAGGAGATTGAACTATAATAAGAACATGACCTTTCTTTTCCATTTCTATAGTGCGAATAATTTGTATTTTCTGATTTAAATGATAAGAAAAGTATAGGTCATGAAACAGACACCTGCAGCACGTCCACTCCTTCGAATGCCTTTTGAGCGCCGTTACATTGCTCGTTTCCACGGCTTTGCTGTTAAATGGACTGGCCGCGCCGTTAGCTTGTGCTCCGAGCTCCAGGCTAACCGTCTAGGGCTGGCTATGGGTGTACAACAGGCAGCCCGCCAGGCCAGCCAGTGTGGCACTCGCTAAACGTTTTTATTTTTTTTTATTTCAGAGGGGTGGTGGTCGCAGCCATCAGATAAATTTGAAAACCACCATACAAAATGTCAAAGAAAGGGACGTCACATTATTTTTTTACTCTCGAGGGAGTGAGCAACAGCAGCTAAACAAAGTCTTGAATTCAAAGGCTGAGGAGCTTTTAAGTTATTGTTGGTCATTGCTGGTTAAGTTTTTAATAATATGTAGTAGCCTAATTTTATTTATTTGAAAATGGTAACTCAATACTGTGTGCATGAAAAGTACTTGCGTGAGTGATAATACCAGTGGTTGTCTGATCGTAGCAATGATGTTTTTATTCAACAGAGCGTATCAATGTATTTTAACCTCCATTGGCGTCAGAGTAAACCCAATCAGTTATTTTGTTGTATTTTGGACATTTATCATGCACATGTCAAATAAACAAAACCATATAAAATTAAATACTCACCTGTTTAAACCGAGAACAGTCATGAAATTAGCCAGCCCAGCAGCAGGTATACAGTATATTTAGCCAAATACTACTACGAATGGAAGTGCTCAAAAAAATTTTAATAAATTTGTTCTGAATGCTTAAATTTATTTCCTAGTCCAATTGGTAAATTTGCTAATTATACCCTGTGACAGTGTCAGTTAATTGCACTCTTTGAGCCCTTCCCTTTTGCCTGTGTGATAATTCAAACTTTTAATATTTTTCATAGTTTATGCAGGTAAAGATGTTTGCTTCTAAAAAAATGAAAATTGATGAAGGAAGAATATTGAGCAATGATTGAGCAACAAATATTTTGTTGTTCATCACAACCAAGATGCTGTATTTGTAATCTGCCAAACTACAATAGTTGTAATGAAGGAATACAACATTAAAATGTCATTATACAACGAAACATTCAGCATTAGTGTAATCTGCCAAACTACAACAGCTGTAATGAAGGAATACAACATTAAAAGGTCATTATACAACGAAACATTCAGCAGTATACGATACAGTGGTAGGTCAAGTTCGAGTGGACAAACTAGAACAGATGAAAAAGTCAATTAAGAAGCAACAATGAGTATTTACTTCTTATAAGAAAATCTCTGAGCTTGTAAAAAAAACCTTAGCTTCAAAATCTGTGAATCAATCGCAGTAATGGAGAATTCATAAAATGTTGCTTGGGCATATTTACAGATTTTACATGTCCTGAAAAGAAGCATTTATTGCAGCAAACCAGTCTTTCTCGTTTTACTGTGTCACTCAGAAGAAATGAACTTGCAAAAGAGAGAGACTTTAAAAGAGAGGATAAATAGATGTGCAGCATATAGTTTGGCTCTTGATGAAACCACAGATATACGTGACACTGCACAATTGGTTGTATTTTGTACGAGGAGTTACTGACAATTTCAAAATCACTGAAGAATTCTTGGACATGGCCAATATGTCTTCAACAACCACTGGACAATACCTTAGTGAACATGAAGTTATGGGGACGTTTCAACTTGACCCTTCTAAATGTGTGGCCTGACAACTGATGGAGCATTGTCACAAACTATGTCGACTGTTAAGCCGACCCGAGCTGAAGTTAGAGATGCAAGGGGTGAAGTCTATTTTTGCCTGCTCCAGTGCACCTCCAAGAAAAGCCCGTATGACATATGCCAGTAATACGTCGTGTCAGGTTGTTACATAGACACAAGACATACACCATTGATGTTTGGGTGGGGCCCAGTTTTATTATGTCATGCCAAGGAACGTTTTATTGGCTGTGTGTGTTGTGAGTGAGTATCATGAAAGTGAATAAATAGACGAACGGTACAAAACAATACAATTACGAATTCTTTCGCCCCTCTCAAAAACTATGAATAACAAGAGTTCAAAAATGGTTAAATCAGGTTATTTATTTCCTGATTTAAAAGGGACACTACTCTTTCACACAGTGATTAATCATACATTCAACTTTCCAATGTCACACACTCTGTGGGAAATAAGGGGGGATGAAAATGATGAAATTCAAAATATAAAATAAAGTTTAATTACACAATTCTTATGCAGCAAATGGGGCCGCTTTAACAATAGTTCACATATAAAATAAGCATTAATTTTAACATTAAAGTTCGTATGTCACAAATGATATACAGGTAATAGTATTCATATTCTTTAGAGTCCTAGAGTTAAGCATGTGCGCGTTAGCCGTGCTAATTATTACTCACTATTAATGTCAGAGTTCCAAGGAGATGACGTAATCTCACACGTCACTTACAAGGGGCACTTCAAAGCGAAGACACGATGCAATTGCGGCGTCACATTACAGGTGAATATTCTGCAGAATCTAGGCATCACTATCAGATTATCACTGTGGAGAAATCTGATATTTAGCCTCGATAATTATCATTGTTTCTTGGTTGTCGTGGAAACGGACACCCCAACGACGTTTAGCATTATTGGATGAAGTCGTCCAGTGGGATGTGTCGTCACATCCTATTGAGGGTAGAAATCCGGATATCTGTTAGACTATCTCGGTGCTAGCCTCTCAACTGCGGTATAGACTGTCAAACAAACTCAGACAGGGGGGAGAAAATGATTGGTCCCTCGTGTCGTTAACTGCATACGACCAGCGTTGCATATATCGGTTTTTCTTGACAGTGAACTCCCCACTTTGCCAAAAATTATACTGAAGTAATTTTGCCTCGTTACTCAATATATGGCATCAGACGGATGGAAAGAGATTTTTGCAGCTTTCCTTTATGAAATCTCTGTACATGAGATAATTCATACGTGAAGTTAGACTGGCTTCAGATGAATCGACGTTGTCAACATTGAGAGTAAAATCTTCCTTTGCCTCTTATATCTAAAGCAAAATCTAAAGGAATATTTCATTTAATTACATGCACCATCAGCATCATAATTAATAATTAACAAGAATTTTTACAGATATATTAAACCACTCAGTGTCAAGCTACAAGAACTATAAATGAACAAACAAAATAATGCAATTTGAAAACATCTATTGCACTTTTTCTCAACCAGAGTCCTGCGGAACCCCAGGGTTCTATGAGAGGTGTGCTTTACGGAGATCGAGATAGAATAGTACCTTTTATGATGGGGTTCCCTGAAGCCTAAACATCATTTGAAGGGTTCCTCCAGGGTAAAGAGGTTGAGAAAGTCTAATAAATGTGTTCATTTTCTGATTCACAACTTAATATGTTTGAAAATTTGGCGAACTTTACCCCACACACACACACTAGAGAGTTGAATTGACGTACACTCTTCATATGGTGGGAAATGTGTGTTCTTTAAGGAAATTCCCACCATCAACCTTTTAATGTCCTTAATTAAGAGAAATACTCTGGTCATTTCCCCCTCATAAGCATTAGACCCAACTCTTTTAACTTCACCTTAAAGACGTAAGAATGTCTGTCATGAAATGAGATTTCATTTGGGGTTACAATTCCAAGTAAAATGACAAATAGTCAGTGTGGATGTGTCCCGTAATAATTAGCGCAGAGACTTCTGAGTGAAAGTTGTGTCCCTTGTATAAACAAACATAGGTACATGGGGAATGGAATAAAACATGAGACCCTAAGGTGACCTTGTGCCAGGCTGTCAAAAGGGTGTTGTGTAGTTGAGAGAAATTTCGTGTGTGTGCGCACGCGCACATATATAAACCTTTTCACTAACAGAAACAGTTCCTGGAACTGCCGGGTGAAGCCTATGTTTTAGGAACCCTTTTGTGTAGGTAAACAAGTGACTGAATGAAATGAAAGAATTTAAATTGTATTCTTTATTTTGAATTTTGTAGTATTTTATTCAGATATCGCAAAACGTAATTGGGTTAAACCTAAGATTTGAAGAAGGAACTTAGGACTGGCCAACGTTATGTATTTCAGGGTTTCAAATGTGCACGCTTGTTCTGCAGTGACCTTGACGAACTCTGACGATATTACAGGTTGAGTCGATGGTTAAGTGTCTTCCTAAGAACTTTAGATTGAGATACAAAGACAGAAGCAGATAAATCCTATCTTTGAAGAAAAACTATTGCGAGGACTCAAAAATCATGTATTATAATTTTTCATTATTTTATCATTTTAAACTCTATTGTTAATCATTCTCTATTCTTATACAAGTTTGTTAAAGTAGCTGTTAAATGTACGTGTAAATATGTGTTATATTTATACACAATCACCTTCTGGGAGCTGGCGAGCCAGAAAAATACCCGATTCAAAATATGTCAGGCCATCGACCCATATCTTATATACTTGTATCAGCGCTTACAGGTGAATTAGTGTGCAGCCTAGAAATGCATGTGAGCTAATTGCATAAATACAAGTCACCCCAAGTATCATACCACAGTCTGCTTTGGATTTCAGGTAATGACGTCATAATGTCGACCTTGGCTTTCAGTTAATGACGTTAGAATGTCTGTCTTGACCTGCAGTTAATTATGTGAGAGTGTACATCTTGTATTTCAGTTCATGACAAAAGATTGTCTGCCTCGGCCTTCAGTTAATGATGTGAGAATATCTTCCTTGGCATTCAGTTTTTAAAGACTTGAGAATGTCTTCCCTGGCCATCGCAATAGTTGTTCTATTGTCCAAGATAATTCCACTAATTAAGATGGCAGCCTATCTATACATCACATACCCAAGTGGCGAATCCTGGGAATCAGACTGTGCTTCAATGCAGCATTATAAAATTTTATTTATTTAATCCACAATCATCGCATAAACATTCATTTATTTATTGATGATCATCACCTAGACAGTCATATATTTATTCACAATCATCACTAGTCAGTCATTTATTTATTCACAATCATCACCTAGACAATAATTTATTTATTCACAATCATAACTAGTCAGTTATTTATTTATTCACAAATATTACTTGGACAGTCTTTTCAGGCGTATATTTATACTCACTCATACAATTTGTGTAAAATCAATATTTATTGATGCATAGACAAAACAATAAAAAATTCAAAATGAAATGCAATCGACAGTTTTAAGAACAATGTCTATAAATCAATATACATCCATACACAATCATGTCATAATTTTATAATTCAATATTACATTATACATGGAGAGTTTATGTAATTTCATAAATCATTACGCATAAACACAGAGGCATTCAGAGCAATGTTTATAAATCAATGTCATTATATAATATTAATAATCTCAAACAAATGTGTAAAACAATATATATCAGCACATAGAGTATTGCTAACATCACCTAGTTCAGGGGTCGGGAACCTATGGCTCGCGAGCCAGATGTGGCTCTATTGATGGCTGCATCTGGCTCGCAGACAAATGTTCGATTATTAAAAAAAAATGTTTCTTTAGACTCCTTTCATCTACATATACTTGCATATCAATATTTCATTCTACAAATGAGCTAAAGTCTACTAAAGTCTCAAAGCCTGCATGAAGCTTAACCTCACCACGTATCAACCAGACTACAAAGCCATCACCAAAGCCATGCAGCACCAAAAGTAGCATTAATGGTAAGAAATACTCATTATTGATTAGCAACAGTATAACAATGTTATTAAAAAGAATTCAGAGACATAATTATTGTACTTTTAGTGTTGAAATTACACAAAATGCACACATTTACTTGAATTTTTAGTTTTAAACATAATGTATGGCTCTCACAGAATTACTTTTCAAAATATGTGGTGTCCATGGCTCTCTCAGACAAAAAGGTTCCCGACACCTGACCTAGTTAATGAATGAATTGTCCATAACTAATAACAAGTGATGAGAATCTTAATTTATGTTCCAGCATACACCACTCGTCTCTCTCACTTGGAGGATATGCAGGCACTGTAAACATTTTCTCTCTTTCACAACACTTAAGATAAACAATTACCAAATCCATCTTTAATCTATACTTAGCGAGCCCCCCATCCACCCACTTTCTTCTCCAACATAAGGTTATCAATATGTGTATGAATGTCAATAAATTTATTAAATCAACAATCAATTATACATATAACCAGTAACATGAAAAAGATTACTTGACATCAATATTTCCATGAAACCACATTTAAATAATTTTAATATCTATACAGCCTTATATCCTAAAACACAATTCAATAAATGAGTGTCAATACAAATCACAGGATAGTTCTTATCAGAGAATAGAAATGGAGTTGTTAGAGATAAGCAATAATAGTTCGTACATAACCTGATTGAGATGCTGTCTCAATGGTCTTTTGCACACATTTTGTAACAAAGTCACAAGTTTCTTGTTCAATTATTACTGTCAATTCCTCGTGATTCTCTCCTCATGTTGCTGATCACTAATTCGCTGTTTTTATTTCAAGGCTAACTAGGGCACTCCTTTGCCATATTTAGCACCCTCAAGCAGAACAACAATTGTGGCAATTTCCAGTAACTTTCTTGTACCAGAAATTGCTCGATGTAGGCAGCATACCTTGCCTTCATACATCAACAGAGTGCAGTGTATTCCTTACACTTACACAGACCTGCCTACCCCCCACCTTAGGAAACCAGAAGATCACTGGTCCAAAACCAGAAGATTTTGAATGGAAACCAGAAGATTTTATGCGGAGTCTGGCTTTTTAATAGAAATACCAATAATATAAAATAAATGCAAAATAAAAAAAATAATGTTAATATTTGTAAATAAACTTACCAATAATGTAATGATTAATGCAAAGCACAACAATTTGTCTACATTTTGTCTAGTCTCCATTCCACTGTTTATTTTAGATGAATTTTTGTCAAGCACACCAAGTGTTAGGCAGTTTTATTTAGATATTTCTTTAGACTTCATTTGAAGAAGGATCTTCACATTTCAGAATAATGGGCCATTGAAGTACCGCATCATGATTTTCACTTTTAGTTTTACAGAAATTCATTAAATATTTCATAAATGGATTTTTTTAAAAATATATATTTAACTTTTTATTATCTAATGTACAAGCCACAAAAAGGAACATGTGCCTATTGAAAAATTTTAAGAAAAAAGTTATGATTTTTTTTTATTGTACCCATCTAAAATATATATTTTGGGAGAACATGTAGAATTTAAAAAAATAAAATTTACTTAAACTTAAAGCATATAGGCTTTCATCCATGCACAACCTTTTAATTTTATGTATGAGAAACTAGTATACCAAATTTCAGGGACATGGAATAATTACAACTATTCAAAAGGGGTCTTAGCATTTAGTTCAACAGAGGAAAAAAGTCATTTTGAGAAAAACACATTTAAAGTAAAATAAAGACTACAGAACTTTAAAAGTGTTCAAGTGGTTTATTTTTTTAAAAATAAATATACCCTATCCATACTACATTGGACTGCTCTTAGTCATTTAGCTCTCTTAGAATTAAATATACTAATACTATATATTACTATCCTTTACATCCTCAGTGTACAGTCTTTTTATTTTCTAATACTACATAGAACCAGAATATTGCAAAGAAATTTTTTTAAAAATATTTTTATCAATCCACATTAATAAAATTTGGAATATATGTTGTCTTTGTTATGAGAAAGCAATACCAGTTATTAGTTTTAGAATATCTGGTTCAGATTTTAATTTATAAATGATTTAAATATATAAAACACCTGTATTTTTCTAAATTTACATGTCCATTAGACTAGAGAAAAAACAGTGAAAGTCTTCCTGTAACATTTAAAATGTTATTAAAAAGACATTATTCTTCAATAAGCATGCTTTGTTAATTAAGAATTGGATATGTTTAATATTATTATTTTTAATGTTTTATGCATTTCTTTTGTCTTCAATATATGTGTATTAATTATCATGCCTTCTAAAATTCTATTATAATAATGTGTGTACTGCGTAATCACAAAATATCAACGGCTAATTTACAAATGCATGTATATATATAGGCCTATATATATTTCTAATTTTTTATTATTTTTTTAGCAGAAATGATTAAAATAAAAAATTCGACTAAATCAAAATGTTCACAATTCCGTAAATTACTTTCAAACAAATTTGACTCAGGATCATTTCTTTATCGCCGATGATCTTTTGTTTTAAAACTTGTGTCACTTTTTTTTTTAAAATAAATTTTGAAGCCTTACATATTATATAAGAATAATTACAACGGATTCTAGAAAAATGATTATTTGAACCTCAATGCGGTTTTAAACATAGGCCTACCGTTATTGAAAACGCCAATCTTTTTCCTAGCATTGCAATATAATTCGTCAAAGTAGCTCGTTTTGGACGGATAATTTCTGAAGAAAACTGCATAGACTGTCTTACATGTAAGTTGAATGTTATTTATTAAAGTAAATATTTCGTAACTGTCACGCATATACTATCGCTACGCGGCCGCCATTTTGAAAAAGCGAACTTCGTCTATCGGTCGAACGGGCAGTAAAAAACGTTATGAACCGAATTTGCTTGTCCCGCTAAGCTCTGACTTCTCAACATAAAAAATATTTAAAGAAAATGTTTATTTCACGAGCGAAATTCTGTTTTGTCAACTAAAATTAATAACGGCCGACGAATAAGATTCCGGAAGTGTTAGAAAAGGACTCGTATGCTGAAGAGCTCATAGCAGACGACAGAGAAGCAGTTAGAGTTACGCCGCCGTTAGCTCTATTGAACGCACGGTAAGTTTTTCGTCCTGTCATAATCGATCGTGAAAAAAAAATTGAAAATGAAAATGAAAGCGGAAGATTTCTTTTGGAAGCGGAAGAGCGGGAGATTCGAGGTAAAAGCGGGAGATTCTTCCGCTAAAAGCGGAAGGTAGGCAGGTATGCTTACACAGTGCAGTAGATACTTCTCATGTCTACTACGGTCATAGCAGTTTATAATCACTAAACCAGGAGATTCTGATAAAAAAGGAAAGGCTGCTTTTTCTCATTAAAACTAATGGCCTCCTTTCATGACCAGATTTCTTGCAGCACCAAATTCAAGTGATTAGACAATAGAATCCTCTACAGCAAGATACATCAACAGATAGCACTGTTATGTAATTTTATAAATTAAAAAACATGTATTAGTATATTTTTTTCAGTGCTTATAAAGCAGCATGCATCAAATCAGTCGTTACATACAATGCTTATAAATCATTGGTATCACTATCAGTGATGAATCTGTTCTTACTAATTTAAAACCGCTTCATTACCTCTTTTAACCACTCTACTCTCTTGGAACTTGAAAAGATTCAAAACATTTCCTGTATGGAGGAGTCTTCTCAAACATTCAAAACTGGTCAAGTCACTTCACTGTTCTGCACTGTTCACAGTTAACTGGAACAGCATTTTGCACGAGTTATCTTTCATGGCAAAATACAGAACAAGTTATCATTTCTATGTTTTGCTCCACTCTCTAGTTATGGACCAGCATCCCCATCTACATCACATCAGCGACTATCACAGGTTCAATATTTTGAAGGCAAAATGAAGTCTTTTATCAGCTTTGCCTTGTTAATCAGGATCTATTTGGAAATTGCTTCTTTTATAATGAGATCCAATGAGACCATTTCAATTTTCAAGTGCTCTCTCAAGACATATAGTTTTCATCAGCATATACATAGCTTTTGAGACAATATTTGCTGCAGCATTTCATTATAAGAATGATTAATAGGAATGTCTGGTTGCTTTAACTATGAGTATGCATGTACCTTGTTAAAGCAAAACACTTTGAAAATGTTTCTATTTAAAGATGACTTTTATAAGTTTTACTCCAGTACGAGCACAACTGACTGATGCTAGAAGAGAAACATTTAAAACTTCATTGGCACATCATATGCTTTTCGTCCAGAATCAATATGCATGTGGGGTGATGCAGTGCAAGCTGTGATACTGAGAACAAAGGGTAAGTCATGAGATCAAGTTCCTCAAATATATCAGAAACCATTTACCAGAAATTTGTTTGTTTGTTGTTTTTTTACTGAGAAAAAATGCACCATGGTATTTCAGAGTCATTTCTTTTTCATCAACAAGAAAAGTGTTATCTTATTTATGTCACTGTGTGATTTAGTAATGCATTTCTCAATCCAGTTTCATTTATGTCTCTCTTTTTGTAAATACAGTTGAGTGTGTGTTCAGCTAAAGCAAAAATGAATTTTTAATGACGTTACTATGGCTTTTCTCTAGCATGAGTACGTCTGTGGTAGATTAAAGAAGCAGACGAGGAAAATGCTTGGTTACATTGGTCACATTTAAATGGCTTCTCTCCTGTGTGAATACGTTTGTGTATTGTTAAAGAAGTAGACCGTGAAAACGCTTGGTTACAATGACCACATTTATAGGGTTTTTCGCCAGTATGAACACGCAAGTGTGCTGATAAATATGAAGTTTGTGAAAATGCTTTGTTACAGTGATGACATTTATATGGTTTTTCAGCATTATGAATATGCAGGTGTTGGTATAAATTTGAAGAACATGAGAAAGCTTTTAAGCACTGGCCACATTTATATGGCTTTTCTCCACTATGAATACAAAAATGTACAGATAATTCAGAAGATGATGAGAATGATTTGTTACACTGAGTGCACTTGTAAGGTTTCTGTCCAGTATGTCTAAACCTGTGTTGTGATAAACTAGAAGAGTGTGAAAATGCCTTGTTACACTGATCACATTTGTATGGCTTCTCTCCAGTATGAGTATGCATGTGATTTGCTAAAGAAGAAGAATATTTGAATGCTTTATAGCACTGATCACACTTATAGTTATATGGCTTCTCTCCTGTATGAATACGCAGATGAATTGATAATTGAGATGAATATGAAAATGCTTTATAGCACTGATCACATTTGTATGGCTTCTCTCCAGTATGAGTATGCATGTGATTTGCTAAAGAAGAAGAATATTTGAATGCTTTATAGCACTGATCACACTTATATGGCTTCTCTCCTGTATGAATACGCAGATGAATTGATAATTGAGATGATAGTGAAAATGCTTTATAGCACTGATCACATTTGTATGGCTTCTCTCCTGTATGAATACGCAGATGAATTGATAATTGAGATGATAGTGAAAATGCTTTATAGCACTGATCACATTTGTATGGCTTCTCTCCAGTATGAGTATGCATGTGATTTGCTAAAGAAGAAGAATATTTGAATGCTTTATAGCACTGATCACATTTATATGGCTTCTCTCCAGTATGAATACGCAGATGAATTGATAAATGATATGATCGTATAAAAGCTTTATTGCAATGATCACATTTATATGGCTTTTCTCCAGTATGAATAAGCAGATGCTTTGATAAATTGGAACGATATGAAAAAGTCTTGCCACATTGGCTACACATGTATGGGTTTTCTCCAGTATGAAAACGCAGGTGAGATGATAAATCAGAAAGATTTGAAAAACTCTTGCTGCATTGGTTACAGTTATATGGCATTTTACCATTATGATTATGCAGGTTTCTGAATAAATAAGATTTTTTCTTCTGTGTGAGTAAAATTTATGCACGATAAAACACTGTGATCCGTTGATTAAATTATCTACTTTTATGTAGTTACTGAGATATGTTCCATAATGATCGAATATGCTGCATATTAATTTCAACTATATAAGCAGAATATAAGCTACCATATAGCATTGCAGCAACAATTCAAAATATGTATCACAGAATTGTTCCTTTTATCCAATTCATTCCCCTTTTGATCAGAGTTGACATCATAAGCTTTATGTCCACAAAGTTATTATAGTCTGCTAAAGTGCTAACAAATATTAAGCTGGCTTAACAGTGGGTGAACCATCTTGTAATCAAAAGATCTGGCACCAAACTTTCTTTCTGAATTCTCCATGCAAAGATTACCATTTATTCAGTTTTGGAGAGTTCCCATCTCAGGATCAAAGTATTAGGTCACAA
The DNA here is from genome assembly GCA_028829895.1 of Sinotaia quadrata. NCBI lineage: Eukaryota > Metazoa > Mollusca > Gastropoda > Architaenioglossa > Viviparidae > Sinotaia > Sinotaia quadrata. The sequence goes on from CM054179.1 coordinate 19,024,102, forward strand.
TCAGTCTTGTTTAGGGGTAGATCTTAAATTAGCTCAGAGTCAAAATATTAGTAATAGATAACAATGAATATTGAAGTTGTATGCGAAATGATGAAATTCAATTTTGAAACAAATTGTTCTGTTTCATGATTAAAATATATGTGAATTTGATCCATATCCAACTCCATCAATTATTGTCTTCTTGCAAATATCTTTTTTCCTACTTACAAATTTACCTTTGAAATAATGTATCCTCAGTTTTGATGTAATATATCCTTTTTTCCAGAAATTTTGTTCTTATGTAACAATGTAATTCTTCCTTCTATACATAATGCTTGTACTGCAGATGGGATATTTATCTGGAAAATATACCACATAGAGAATTATATTCCCAGTTAATGTATAATTATGTTTTTGTTTACCTGAGTGAAAGTTGCTAAGAGTAAGACATAAAGAGAAACATAATTCAGGTTAATATATCTGAGTGAAGAAGAAGTGAGGTAATTTTTCATACAATTTGTAGGCCTATTCTCTTGTTATTTGCTAGACCACCACCCCAAACAGACCCCTAAGCAAAAGGTTTTTTTCAATGTAAAATTAATAATTATTTTTAATAATATCACCCAAAATCACATATTACAGTCTAGCCAATGTATGTTTGGGTTGTTTTTTTTTTATTGGAATCTTATCTTCGTAAGCATAAGTGTCTAGTGTCTCCCCTTCCCACCCCCACCCCCTTATTAGGCAATAATTCTAAGGAAGATATAAAGCTAAGACTATGCTAGATATGTAGCAGATAAATAATTCACATGAACTCTAGAACACTAAACAAGGTCACAGAACAGAGTGCACAGCAAGATAGCACTAATTCAACTGCTTAATTAATTTTTTTCAAAATGTGTAAAATAGCATGACAATGCAATTAAAAATATAAGAGGTGTGAACTACAAATTGTAAACTATAATTAGTGAATTTTGTTTAATTCAAAGATCTACAACCCTCACAGACATGTAAATATTGTTGCTTTCACATTCATACACAGAAATTCAAAATGAATATTAATTATCTGTCCATGGTGTACTCAGGTAATTGTTAGCTACCAACCACTAACACTTTATAAGCAATATAATCATTATCTTGTTCACCAACATTCCACACTCTTAGTTTTACATTGAGAAAAAAACAGACTTCCGGACAAATCGTTTACTGCATACCCCATATAATAAAATTCACTCACAGTGAACTTAACGGCAGCATATAGTATTCCAACTACAACAAAATTCACTCCCACAGAACTTTTGTGACACACAGTAAATCAACTATGAAATCCACTCCTAGTGAATTTTGCAGCACATGGTAATCCAAGTGTGAGATCCATTCTCGGTGATAATCTCGGCCATGACAGAAATGAAACTATAACAAAATTCATTCCTAGTCAATTCCTGGATGAATTCTTGGAGGTCTGTGTTGTTGCTGTGGCTTTTACTGGTTGACACATGAGACTGACCAAAACTGATTTCCATAACTCGCTGTTAAATCTGCTGTTTAAAAACCATTAGAATGGGAAAAATACTGATGTGACAAGTGCACAAGATCATATTAATGAATGTGAGGCTACTTCTAGCTAACTATATATCAGATGTGCTGAACCTAATGAAAGGTTCACTCATACAAATAGATAGGCATTCCAAGAAGAAAAAAGGAATATTAATAAAATATTAATAAATTATTAAATAAGAGTTAGAAAAAGGCATTAAGTATGAAATAAATGAATTGTTGGAATTTTGTTTCTATACATAATTAATAAATAAAAATGTTTGGTGTTTACAATGTGTAAGTCAAAACAATAGTGCCATTTTGTCTGTATGTTTGTTGCTTTGACAACAATATTTGGAAAAGAATTTAGCTGCAAAATTTCAAACCTTAGCGTCATATAAACAATAAAATTAGCAGAGTGTAGAGGTCGTATCATTTAATGAAAGTATTTCTAGCTTTAGTGAGTGTTGCTACCTTTAATGAAAGTGTACCTACCTTTAATAAAAAGTACTACTACTTTTAATGAAAGTGTTGCTACCTTTAATAAAAGTGTTACCACCTTTATTGAAAGTATTGATACCTATAAGAAAATGTTACTATCTTTATCTTTAAGTCCAGCTATTTTTTGTGAAAGTGTTGCTACCTTTAATAAAAGTGTTGCAACCTTTAGTTAAACACTTTTAGCTTATCTTTAATTAAACAGGATTTCTATTGAACACAGAGAAATTTGAATTTTTTTTCTACATTGTTTTTATTTACAAGTGATAAAGTCTGGAAATATTTGATTCACTCAGTATATATATATACTTACTAATATAATAAATAGCAATACTTTGTCTTTTAACCAGAAACTAGAAAATGATTCTTTATACTTCTTTTTTTTTATTTTTCGGGTTATGTAGTACAACAGTTACACGTTCTAACAAAACAAAGAATGTTACTTATTAAGTGATCCAGCACCATACATGTACCGGTAAATATATACATGTAATAACCTTTAAAACTATTTCACTCGTAGGTCATACTGCTATTGCTATAATGTCATTTCGTATCAGGGCGTACTGCGTTAATAATGCAGTTCGAAACTTACTTGATAGACCATATTAGGTCTGTGGGCCTCTCTCCAACTCGCTGTTCTCGAAAAAGCACGCCCAGCTTACAAAAATGGTCTCCGTTCAATATCTTGGCGGAAGCCTTGTAACTGGGTCAAGCTGTCACTTTTTAAAACCCTCCTGTCACCAACACTTTCTGTCAGGGAGACTGAACTATAATAAGAACATGACCTTTCTTTTCCATTTCTATAGTGCGAATAATTTGTATTTTCTGATTATCAGTATAGGTCATGAAACAGACACCAGCAGCAGGTTCGCTCCTTCGAATTCCATTTGTGCACTATTACTTTGTTCGTTTCCACGGCTTTGCTGTTAAATGGACTGGCCGCGCCGTTAGCTTTTGCTCCGAGCTCCACGTAAATTCGTAAAACGTCCAAGGCTTCCAACCCGGCCGTACAGGCCAGTCGGTGAGGCCCCCGCCAACCGTTTTTTAATTTTTTTTTAATTTGAGGTTGTTTTTTTCGTAGCTTTAAGACAAATTTTACAGTATTGGAATCTACCATACAATATTAAAAGTACATGCAATTTGTGGAGATCGCTTTTCCAATTAGACATAGGCAGGGGAGTTAATTAGTTTGAAATCATCTCTCAGTTTTGCCATCTAGAATGTGTCAAAAGGTAGTTCAAAATAATTCCTCTTAAAAAGTGAAAGAGGACACGGAAGTACGTTACCGTTATCAAAATAATTCCTCTTAACAGGCACTACACACACTTTCACAGTTAAAAATATACACACTCTTCTCACGCACTATCAGTGTCATAACTACACACTCACATTAAAAATACACACACTCTCTCTCATACACTATCAGTGTCATAAATATACACTCACATTAAAAAACACACACACACACACACACACACTCTCTCTCTCTCATACACTATCAGTGTCATAAATACACACATTAAAAAATATATACACACACACACTCTCATACACTATCAGTGTCATACACAGTTAAAAACATATATACACACACTCTCTCTCTCATACACTATCAGTGTCATAACTACACACTCACATTAAATAATATACACACCACACACACACTCTCTCTCTCTCGCTCTCATACACTATCAGTGTCATAAATACACAATTAGTTAAAAACATATACACACACACTCTCTCTCTCTCATACACTGTCAGTGTCATAGCTACACACTCACATTAAAAAATATATACACACACTCTCTCTCTCTCTCTCTCTCATACACTATCAGTGTCATAAATACTCACTTAGTTAAAAACATACACACACACACACACACACACACACTCTTTCTCTCTCTCATACACTATCAGTGTCATAACTACACACTCACATTAAAAAGTATATAGGCCCTACTCTCTCTCTCTCTCTCTCTCTCTCTCTCTCTCTCTCTCTCTCTCATACACTATCAGTGTAACTACACACTCACATTAAAAATATATATACACACACTCTCTCTCTCTCTCTCACATACACTATCAGTGTCATAAATACACACTTAGTTAAAAACATACACACACTCTCACGCATTCAATATAAGTGTCAAAAAACAAACTTGCACACGTCTCTAAGTTATACATAGAGGGGAAAAGAAGAAAAGAATACATTAAACCTCAGACTCAAACCTCATATCAAAGACAGGAACAAATATGAATGAAATGCTTCAAGAAGGTGGGATGAGCACCAAGGAAAATAAAAGTTGTTTACAACTTGTTGAATGGAGATATGTGAAGCATTTGAAATTCTCATCAAGCTGTCCAACACATGCTTGTAGTATATTAGTTGTCATGTGTTGGCACCTTCTCACATTTTATTAAGTCAACTCAAAAGATAAAATCATTCTAATTCGTAATAATATTTCAAAACTAATAATAATAATTTAAAATAGCAATAAAAGTTGTGACTTTGTCACTTTAATTTCTTATGATCAGTTTTTAACTTAAGTTCTGACGCCAAGATTGCTGGTTCTATAATTCTTAACCTAACTTGTCGCCGCTCTCTGTCCACCTGTTGCAAAGCTTTAGTATCAGAGCAAATGAACTCTTGTCCCCTGACCAGTGTCCACTTATACTGGAGGTAAGATATGTCAACAGAGTAAACAAATCACTGTCAGCAACTGGTAGAATGCATAAAGAGGTGCATTAGTTAAAACTAAAATTAGATTACCTTTGACCCATTGAGCATGTCATGAAGAGAGTACAGTACCTCCTATGTAAAATAATTACAAGTCTAAAGACTTGTTTGTGTGAAACATTTTCATTGGATTTATAGTTTAGATTCATGCCAGCAAAGGTTAGTAGTCATGGTTTGTCTAGTTTGTTACTATTAAAACTAATATCTCTTTCTACCCAGCTCGTTTAAATGCATATTATTCTTATTAGTGATTATTAATTAAGGTCTTAATGAGAGTGGATGTGAGAATGTTGTCCCACATTTCATCGTCTCTCTAAACTGTCTGAATGAGTGCGAGTGACAACGTCCAGTGGCACTAGTATTATAGCTATAAATAGAAGAAGGAATATCATTGCTTTTATCTCCAATGTGGCACTTTATGTGGCCTGACCAGCTCGAAAACCAAGCTGCTCACATAACTGCTACAGTTGGTACACGTTGGTCGACCCAGCCGAAATGAAAGGCCCATCTCAACTATAGTATTACCTGCATTTTGATTGGTCCACATCAAGATGACGTCAAAAAGTGTTTCATTCACAAGGCGTTGTTTTCAAGCTGAAAACTGATTCTCTTATGGCCCAGTTAAGTCAATCTAGAAAGTGTTGAAAGACTTTGCCTTTGCTTTAACATATACTTTGCTTTACTAGAGACATTGCCATTGTTTTAGGGCTTAGGCTATACATTGTGCACTGGAATTCTTCACACGTTGGGATAATACTTTAGAGGCCCATTTCCCTTATAACCAGAATATTTACCACGCTTTTCTGTTTTTTATTTAACCTTCTTCTCTTTATTAAATTTGTCTGATTTCGACTCTTTGTGTATCGCCCCATTTCGTTAAGTGTACTAGTGATAGAAATAGAGTCCACTGTGGGAGTCGGGTTATTGATTATTATATGTTTACCCTAGGATTAGTCATTTTGTGCCACGTCATCTTCATTGTGCGTACTTACATCTGTTTGATTATTTGTGTGGCATGTGTCTGTGAAGTGGGGTTAGCTTCCAGTGGAATAATTAACCAATATTTCATTTTTCTCCTCTTTCTCCTCTCCTGCAGTCACATGTAATTAACAATCCACCACATCAGACTCATTCAGACCAAACTTCCCCACGTATATTTTTTAGCAGATATTTCTAATATCATTAATAATAACAAAAATGTTTACAGATAATTTAAGCCACTCATTGTCAAGCTACAAGAACTATAAAAGAACACACAAATTAATGCATTGTCAAGCTACAAGAACTATAAATGAACACACAAATTAATGCATTGTCAAGCTACAAGAACTATAAAGAACACACAAATTAATGCATTGTCAAGCTACAAGAACTATAAAGAACACACAAATTAATGCATTTTCAAGCTACAAGAACTATAAATGAACACACAAATTAATGCATTGTCAAGCTACAAGAACTATAAATGAACACACAAATTAATGCATTGTCAAGCTACAAGAACTATAAAAGAACACACAAATTAATGCATTGTCAAGCTACAAGAACTATAATGAACACACAAATTAATGCATTGTCAAGCTACAAGAAATATAAATGAACACACAAATTAATGTATTGTCAAGCTACAAGAACTATAAATGAACACACAAATTAATGCATTGTCAAGCTACAAGAACTATAATGAACACACAAATTAATGCATTGTCAAGCTACAAGAACTATAAATGAACACACAAATTAATGCATTGTCAAGCTACAAGAACTATAAAAGAACACACAAATTAATGCATTGTCAAGCTACAAGAACTATAAATGAACACACAAATTAATGCATTGTCAAGCTACAAGAACTATAAATGAACACACAAATTAATGCATTGTCAAGCTACAAGAACTATAAATGAACACATAAATTAATGCATTGTCAAGCTACAAGAACTATAAATGAACACACAAATTAATGCATTGTCAAGCTACAAGAACTATAAATGAACACATAAATTAATGCATTGTCAAGCTACAAGAACTATAAATGAACACACAAATTAATGCATTGTCTAGTAGTCTGATTGGAACTTTAGAGAAGATAAAACCAACCAACCTAATGCATTAATTTGTGTTTTCATTATAGCTTACTTAAGATATCCAGGCCAAGAAAATTAGTGGGCAAGCATAGATCAATAAACAATATAGCCACAACATTAGCAAAAATTAGTTTTGAAAATCCGTTCCTGAAAAGGAACATAAACCAATCATTAAAATGAATGTCCAAAAAAGACAGTGAGTAAAAATATCAACATTAAACATATGAAATATGGATCAGAAGGAGATGGGACTAAAGTATAGAGGAGATGGGACACAATTTATAATTGAAAACATCTATTGCATAGTTTTGAATCCTGCAGAACACCAGGGTTCCATCAGAGGTCACTGTAGGGATTACCAGAGATATCGTGATAGAAAAAATAAGCATCATAGATATAGTAATTTTAATGCAGGGTTACCTGAAAATTATTTCAAGGGTTCTTTCAGGAAAATGAGGTTGAGAAAGGTTAATAAATTGCATGTATGTGATCTGATTCACAACTTAATATATTTGAAAATTTTGTGAACTTCATCCCTGCTATAGAAAACGTTGAATTGGTGTACACTACCAAAACAGTGTGAAATGTGTGTTCTTGAAGGAAATTCCCCCCCCCCCCTCTAAAAACCTTCTTAAGTCATTCATCAAGAGAAATATAGTAGTAATTTTACTTCCTAAGCATAGGACCCAACTCCTTGGCCTTCAGTTTAAGATGTGAGAATGCCTGTCATTAAATGAGATTTCGGTTGGGTTTGCAATTTGAAATTGAAGTAAAATAATAAATAGTCAGTGTGGGTGTGTCCATAGTTGGAAGTGCAAATTGAGTGAGTAGATTTTTTTTAAATTATCCATTGGTTATGATTTATGAGAATGAGAACAGCCATAGCTTGTTGAACTCTTTGATGACGTCGTGTACTTGGTTTGTGTATATTGTATCATTCCTATAATGTTGCATTATTCCCATTGGCAACAACACACACACATGTAATAAAGAGCTTGATCAGAAAATCTCTTTACATTAAAATTTATATTGTTAGTCATAATTAGGAATAGTTTTACTGAGTTTGATAATATTTGTCGGAATGATGATGGGTAAACCATACTCTCGGTCATTTTTGTTGTCTTACTGATGATTACTAAACCATAACTGTCGGTCATTTTAGTTGTCTTGCTGATGATTAATAAACCACAACTGTCGGTCATTTTAGTTGTCTTGCTGATGATTAGTAAACCATGCAGTCGGTCATTTCAGTTGTCTTACTGATGATTAGTAAACCATAACTATCGGTCATTTTAGTTGTCTTGCTGATGATTAATAAACCATAACTGTCGGTCATTTTAGTTGTCTGAATGATAATTAGTAAACAATACCTGTCGGTCATTTTTTGTTGTCTTACCGATAATTGATAAACAATACCTATCGGTCATTTCAGTTGTCTGAATGATGATTAGTAAACCATAACTGTCGGTCACTTTTGTTGTCTTGCTGATGATTAGTAAACCATACCTGTCGGTCATTTTATTTGTTTGACTAATGAGTAGTAAGCTATACTTTTCAGTCATTTTTGTTCTCTTACTGATAATTAGTAAGCCATACGTATCGGTCATTTTTTGTTGTCTTACTGATAATTGGTAAACCATATGTCGGTCATTATTTGTTGTCCTCCTGATAATTGGTAAACCATACCTGTCGGTCATTTCTGTTGCTAATGCAAGTAGGGAAAAATGCATCAATGCTAAACAACTTTCACCAAGATCACCACTCCACAAGGTGTTACAAGTGAGTTTTAAATATAGTCACAATGCAATAATTAGAGCACCGTTAGTATGTACATAAATGAATTAAATCCTAAGCATTAGGATCAAATAGACAAACAAACTGACTCATAAACATGGAGACTTGACGTGATGTTTTCTTCAGGGAAAACGGACTTGACCTTCTTGAATATTAACAACTAAAACGTTAACCTTCTCTTTATCAGTTCGTAAACAAGTCTGAACATGGCCCAAGTTGAAAATGTCAAATGTTAGTATGTCTATGCACTGTCCGTCAGTCTAAATATATATGAGAAAGATACTTTCACGTGCAAAAATCCAAACATGTCCACAAAATGCAAACACAACCATATGCAAGTGTACCAAATACAAACAAATACGAGCACCCAAATATACAAACACACACACACACACACACACACACACACACACACACACACACACACACAAACACTCACACACAAATGCCCTTTCTTTTAACGTTTATTTGTTAATAAATTTACAATAATCGATGTCGGATTCATTAACATATTTTAATTTAAAACAACTTTAGAAAATTATATTAATTATTCACCTCTGTAATGAAAACGAATTTATTCAAAGGTATATTGAATCTACAGACATACCATTCATTCTAATAAAACGTTATTCTACTGAAAAGTGTTAATGTAAAATAAGCATAATAAAAGGTATATAAAGCAAATATAAATATTAAAAGATTTCGATGTCTGTTGGTCTCCACAATCCAGTGCCATTTAGGCAAACTTTCCCAATATCGTCCACAGTATGCTAAAGTTTGATAAAACTCGAAACGCATGATAATGTCGTTAAGACAGGAATACAATGCCGTTGTTTTGCAGCAGGCGACAATTTGAAATCATACGGTACACACACGGTTGATAGGCCATCTCACTGTCAATGAATTACATTGGTTTGTATTGTCATCGTCGTCGTTTTCTTCTTTTCTTTTGTTATGTTGCTGTTTGGTTATTCTTTGTCATTTTAAATCAGTAAAAATATGCAGTTACACATGTTACAGATATCAAATGTGAAGAAATAGCTTTAAAATAAGAACGATTGCAATCATCAAATATTTCAACATTTGACGTTCGGATTTTTTTACAACAGATTCATATTGACCTTTTTAATTTAGTAGAGACAGCAACAGAATGAATAAGTCAGTCCAGAAATATATGTTATATATATTTCTTAAATTAATTATACATTTCACCACAATTCTTTCAGTCAATGATGTTATGTTTCTATGTGGTCGCAACTATTTTCCTATTGTAAATTCGAAAAAGCCAGGGGAAAGAATCACATGGAAACTTTAATATTGAAATCACCATTTAGAATTGTCTCCCATACTTCTTTCGCTATTTTACGACTTATGACTGGGAACATTACATCAAATATTCCACTGCCACTGACCACTCATGACGTGCAATGACAAGTTAAGGGCCGACAACTTTCTGTTACTAGGCCTACAATCGTCCTATATTTATTTCATTTTAATTGTGTAAGATACCTACAGTCTGTAATTTAAAATGTGTGTTCACTATTGCAACATACATAAAAGTGTGAAATATTTACAGTCAGTAGGCCTAATTTAAAATGTGTGTTCACTAACGTTACATACATAAAATGTGTGTTCACCAATGTTGCATAATACGTGTTCACTAATGTTACATACATAAATTGATCGATTTTACAAGCACAACAATATTTTCCATGTAATGAATGTCGTTAGTCTGCAACATTTTGTGCATTATTGTCTGTATAGTATTACCGGGCTCAGAGTAAATATCCCCACCCCGAACCCCGAGTCTATAGAATATTACATGGCCTTGTCCCGATTTTTTGCCTATCTATACAGTTTTGCAAGACTTACACCCATTATTTTTTCGCCTCGCTCTATATATTACTGGACTTACATCCATTTTTTTCGCCTCTCTGTATATGTTACTGGACTTACATCCATTATATTATTTTTCTCCTCTCTTTATATGTTACTGGACTTACATCCATTATTTTTTCGCTTGTCCGTATATTGTAGAATGTAGATTTATTATTTCTCGTTTGTTTCAATAGTATTACAGGAGTTAGAGGTATTATTTCTCGCCTGTCAATATAACATTACAAGAATTAGAGTCATTTTATATCGCCTGTCAATATAACATTACAAGAATTAGAGTCATTTTATATCGCCTGTCAATATAACATTACACAAATTAAAGCAATTTATCTCGCTTCTCTGTAGAATAATTATTACAGAACTTCGAAACACTTTATCTCGCCTACCTGCACAATATTACAGGACTTAGAGCCATTTTATCTCGCCTACCTGCAAAATATTACAAGACTTAGAGCCATTTTATCTCACCTTGGTTTTAACGTATCATGGGCTCGGAGCTATTATTCTTGTCTGGCATTTTTCTATTATGTACTATTGTACCTTCACTCTAGTTAGCACGTGTGACCAGGCAGAAGATGCGTTTTTGAAGCTAGACTATGGCTATTGGAGTATGTAGGAAGCATTGCTGTATTAATATAAACTGAGGTAAGATATGTACATTATTAAAACACAACTATTAATTGCAAGACATTATTTTAAATTAAAGTCATAAATGTCTACATATTTATTTTTTAAAAGAACCTTCTCAAAGCAGTTTGCTATTAGATACAAATGAAAACAAACACCACAAAATTCATAGAACTAATCAGCATAATTTATTTTTGTTTAGCAACTAAAAGCTTTGGAACCATTCTATTAGACCCTGACATACAATTCGTCTGCGGAATCAATTCACGATGAACGACAGTCAACTGAAAGAGTATTTCAAAGGAAGAGTAAAAGAAAGAAAATTAGAAATGTGTACTTTTGACACCTAGTTCAACTGAGTTTGATTTTTAAAATTTCCACAAGTCGAGTGAAAAATGAACAAGCATTAAAATAAAGGGCAGATAACTGAAAGAGTGCACCGTGTGTGCTAGCGCAGGTCTGGGTTGTCTGCAGTAACAGCGTTTCGTTGGCCTATAGGTATATCTGTCCCTAGGTCCATCATAGTGACATTCGCACCAACCGCCTACGTATTTCGAACTACAGCATTCCCATAATCCCCTCTTCATCCAACAACTTGTAACGTCGTCATTACAACGTTTTTTTTGTCTGCTCACTCGGAGTGACGGTGTTGGAATTCTGTCGAAAAATCGTCGAAAAACAAACAAACAAAAAATTAAATAATGTTGAACTTCGATATTCCACTTCGATCTGACTGTCAGACATGAGTTTTCACGCTCTACTACATTTTCGTAGCTTCACTCATCGGAGGGCATGCAAACACACACACGCACGCACGCTCGCACTCGCGCACATATGTAACCCTTTTCAACTGTCACTAACCAGCAAGTTAAAGTTAGAATAGATATCGAAGGAATGTCCTCACACACCAGACAAATGCACCTACCAGATATGCACAAATAACACTAGCATTTATTTGACGATGATTATCATAAATACCAGATATACACAAATAACACCAGCATTTATTTGACGACAATTGTCATAAATACCAGACATACACAAATAACACTAGCATTTATTTGACGACGATTGTCATAAATACCAGATATACACAAATAACACTAGCATTTATTTGACGACGATTGTCATAAATACCAGATATACACAAATAACACTAGCATTTATTTGACGACAATTGTCATAAATACCAGATATACACAAATAACACTAGCATTTATTTGACGACGATTGTCATAAATACCAGATATACACAAATAACACTATAATTTGTTTGACGACGATTGTCATAAATACTTAACAATAAAAATGAGCAGCATCATAGTCGAAACGATTATTCTATTTATTCATCCTCAAAATTTTCATCAGTCCTCAATATTCAGCCACTCACTAAAATGCTATTTCCATCATTCGATGACGTCACTCTCTAAATGCTATTTCCATCATTCAATGACGTCACTCTCTAAATGCTATTTCCATCAATGACGTCACTCTCTAATTGCTATTTCCATCATTCGATGACGTCACTCTCTAAATGCTATTTCCATCATTCAATGACCTCACTCTCTAAATGCTATTTCCATCAATCGACTTGACTTAACTCCAAAAGCGTATACCAGTAATAAGTACCGATGACGTCACTCTCTAAATGCTATTTCCATTATTCAATGACCTCACTCTCTAAATGCTATTTCCATCAATCGACTTAACTCCAAAAGCGTATACCAGTAATAAGTACCGAGGACGGCTCTCTCTAATTGATATTTCCATCATTCGTCTTGACTTAACTCCAAAAGCGTATACCAGTAATAAGTACCGATGACGTAGGTGTTGAAAACACGATGCCATGAGAATAAAAGAAACTAACATAATGAAATCAACAAAACTGATCTGCAGGATTTAACTTTCTTTAAGCACCTCAAGACTTTAGAACATGTATTTGGACGCCATTTTGTACATTAACTTCTGGAATGGTGCCTGTAATGAGGAGTGCACGTGTAGCAAAAATTATATTTATATATATTGTTTTTATTCCACATCCGATGCTTGATTTATAGATATTTTACATTTTGTCTTTTCCCAAAACTGCCAGTATTATTCCTGCTATTTATGGTAGTGTGTTTGCTGATGTGATTGCGACGTTCTTTGTGATGATAATTCTGTTGAAAATGATAAAGAGTAGCCATGCTGATAAAAGTATGTGCAGTGAATAATATTTGCAAAGGCGGCGATTGATATTTGAGTCTTTGTGCATTTTAAAAGCGGTGTCTAGAACGGTAGCGCTATTTATAATGCTGCATGACACTGGTGTTTACATCAGTGGTGTTGATCATTCTGTGGCTTCTCATTATTACTTAGACATTAACATGGCATAGAGATGAGTGGTACAGGAACATCTGTGATTTCAAATTACTGTGTTCGAGCGTCAAGACCAGGGTCCGTGAATGCAGGAAACCGGTACACATTCATTGTTCTCGTGAAGAAGTAGCTAAACTATTGACATTAATATTCATACTTACAAACACATATCAACACAAATAGTTCTCGTGAATAAGTAGCCAAACTATTTACAATAATATTCATACTTACAAACACATATACCATAAATTGAATTAAAACTAGAAAATAAATACAATAGAAAGTATAAAATACAATTGAATAACATAACACACATAAAACTGATAAAAGTATTCTTTTAAAATTAAGAAATAAGAATATTGATAAAAATAGAAAATTAAAAGAAATTTAATAAAATTCATTTCAAGAATAGAGAGAATAAAGAATAGTTATATTATTCCAATTAAATTAGGTTAAATTAAAATAAAGTAAATTGAATTATATTAAATTTAAATTAAATAAATATCATTTACATTAAAGAGTTACAAGAATCAATGAAAAGATAGTGAAAATATAAGAAGTAATAGAGTTAAAAATTAAATAAAATAATTAAACTGAATTATAAAGCCAATGTGTTTCAAAGAAAAAAGAATTGCAAAAACATACTCAAGCGCATTCCAAGCGATGTCATCTTCATCTAGAGTTAAAAATAGAAATTATTTGAAATAGACTGATGTTAGAACATTACACAATGCCATCCATATATCTATCTATCTATCTATCTATCTATCTATCTATCTATCTATCTATCTATCTATCTATCTATCTATCTGTCTCTCTATTTCTCTCTCTCTCTCTCTCTCTCTCTCTCTCTCTCTCTCTCTCTCTCTCTTTTGTATTTGAAATGTAAATTAATAGGAAATGTATACAAACATAGAGAGAGACAAACGTATATATTATATATGCAAAGATGCAAATTTCTATACAGCGAATAGTACATAAAGCGGTAGATAATCTGACAGAATGGTGATCATGGGAAGGAGAGAAAGAAATGAATCTAACAATATAATCACAATAAATTACTGTTTTCAAATCCATCCTACGTTAATAACTTACAACTTTTCATTGTAGAATAGAGATATTCCACAACTGTAGTATGATTATTTCAGGGGAAATTTAAATATGAATAATGAATGTAATCTGATTTCTTTTTAAAATTATTAATTATTAATATTTTCTTAGAAATTGGAAATAAATATTTGATTTATGTTAATAGTGTTATACCTGGAAAATCAACCCCTTGCGTTGCTAACGGCAACAAAATACACAGCATTAGCCAGGCCCACATGTTTGTCATCAGTTAAGAATTCTAAAACCAAAAGAAGAGAAAGACAATTAAACAAATGAGTAATTTATTTTGAATGAAGATCTAAAGCTATACGAACACAACACATAATATTAAATACAAAATAACTTGTGACAAAAATGATTGGAAAGATACATCAAAGCATGCAACGTGTATGATTCTTTTTTAATTGTATTTCAACTTCCTTATCTTTCATATCAAAGATGTACATTTATGAAGTCAGCATTTTCTATAACAAATAATACCAATATCTGTCAAAACCATGAAAAAGCAGATATCTCCTTTTTTAAAAATTTACTTGACTTACAAGTATCACTATACACAGTACATTTATTGTGTCACAGATATAACAGTGTACAAATATTGATCAAATCTAATATGGTATACATTTCTGTTTAATCTACTGCTTTAAATGTAATATGCTGCTTTTATTTATTGCTGTCACGTGACTGGCATTTGGGAGGAGATAATAAATAACCAGTCACTATGTAATCGTCACTGACCCGTTTCGTTGCAAGGGCCATTGAACCATCTCATTACGTGTCACTGATCCCTCTCATTACATGGGTCACTGATCTAAATAAAAAATGTCACTTGCCAATTAACATTATGAAGGAATGGTCCATCATTCATGCCATATCAAAGGTCAATCATACGATGAGTGTTTAAGGAAAATATTACAAGCTTCAAAACACAATACTTTTCTGACAAACATACGTGTCATGGCCTTCCCTCCTGGATGGGTGGTCAGCAGTGATGCCGACGACAGACCGAGCGGCAAATTGTAAAACCTGAACCAACTCTCACACGCAAACACCACGATGTTCTTGGGGGGTTGGGGGGGTGGGTTATTTTGTGTGTGGGGTAAAGTTGAACAGCTTAGATCTGGCAGTGATTAATCAGAAAATGTGGTCGTTCTGTGATCAGACAGTTGTTGTCAGGCAGTTATCAGTATGTTGGCTGATGTAAGTAATAATTATTCAGAGAACAACTTTAGGCAATAATCAGATGTTGTCAGACAGAAAGTGATCAATCAGACAGATGTAGGCCGGCAGTATAGGTCAGACTATAGTTGTCAAGCAGTGATTCGTTGCCGTCAGGCACTTATGAGTCAAAACACTGCAACATAAAATTGTAACCAAACCTCATTCCGTCGGAGAGCTGTAATCAATAAGAAATCTATAGTCAGACAGCTGTAGAGGACAGTGACAACTCAGACAGCTGTAGGGTCAGTGACAACTCAGACAGCTGTAGAGGACAGTGACAACTCAGCTGTAGAGGACAGTGACAACTCAGACAGCTGTAGAGGACAGTGACAACTAGGACAGCTGTAGAGGACAGTGACTACTCAGACAGCTGTAGAGGACAGTGACAACTCAGACAGCTGTAGAGGACAGTGACAACTCACAGCTGTAGAGGTCAGTGACAATTCAGACATCTGATTGGGACAGTGATAACTCAGACAGCTGACGTCTAACAGTGATGAGTGAAGCTGCAAGCATGGGTTAGGCAGTTATCAGTTAGAAAGCTGTTATTGAAGAGTGTCCATGTCAGAACTACAGTTTGGCTGACATCTATGCTAGGAAGACAGCTGTCGTCAAGTAGTTATTAATCAGGTTGGAACTAGGAGAGGTTTTGTTGGTGGTCAGTAGTGGAGATTGCTAATTTTGGCTGATCTGACCAGTCATATGGTCAGTCAGGCTAAATATATGGTAAATCATCAAAACCCGACCTACACAGACAGTAAGAGTGCATAAAGTGGTTTGCAACTGCCAGAGTTCCTGCATATCAAGGCGAGATACCAAATGCTTGCAAAACGCTGGGTCTAAATTTCAGAGATCCCTAAAACACTGTTAATTTCAACAGTGAAGTCCCAGGGGACCCAAAGATAAATTAAATGTCGGGAGGTTACCCTTCTTACCATCACATTTATCAGTCATATAGCTAAGCTGACAAAGATCAATCGGATGGCTGTTTTCAAGTACTTATCAACGAGACAGCTGTGGTAATCAGTTATAAGGTGCATAGCTGTTGTCAGTCAGTAGTCAGTCACATAGCTGTGATAGACAGATTGATCTTTCAGTTTCTGTCAGACAATGATCAGCCAGATAGTTGTTGTAAAGATGTACATTATGACAACTATGGCCAGACATTGATCATTCATTGATAGATCTTGGTTAATCAATGATCAGTCTGGCAGCTGTTGTCCTGGAAGTGGTCAGCAAAAACAAGTGTGGCTGTTTTTTGGTGGGGTCAGACAATGTTCAGTTAAATGTGGTCAGGAAAGTGTCAGTGGATCAGTGGAACAACTATACGGTGAGGTATTGATGACTTAGTAGTGGAGTTTTTAGTTGTGGTCAGGTAATGATCATTTAAGTGTGGTCAGGCAGTGATCAGTTATGTGTCGTCAGGAGTTATCAGTTGGGGGGGGGGTCAGGTAAGACTAGTTAGGTGTGGTCAGGAGTGATCAGTTAGGTTTGATCATGAATGACCAGTTAAGTGTAGTAAGGCAGTGATCAGTTACGTGTAATCAGGAAGTGATCAATAATGTGTGGTCAGAAAGTGACCAGTTAGATGTAGTAAAGCAGTAATCAGGTGTGATCAGCAAGGTGAGGTCAGCCAATATTTGCTAAAATAGCTGTGGTTAGGTATTTATGATGTCAGTGTGGTCAGTAAATCGGATGTGGACAAAGATCAGTAAAACACTTACGGTCAGGCAGTGGTCAGAAAAATATCTGTAGACAGAAAGGGGTCAGTAAAATAGCTGCGGTGAACAGTGCTCAATAAAACAGCTGTGGTCAGACAATGATCAGTTAGTTGTGGTCAGGCAATGATCAATTAGGTTTGCTCAGGCAGTGATTAGTTATGTGTGATTTAGGTAGTGGTAAAGTAGTGGTCAGGATGATCAGAGAGATGTGGTCAGGTAGAGATCAATTAGAGGTTGTGAATCAGTTATCAGTGGAAAAACAGTTGTAGTCAAGCAATGGTGAATTAGGTGTGGTCAGGCTGTTATTAGTGAAACAATTGTGGCCAAGCAGCAATCAGTAACGTGTTGTCATGCAGTGGTCAGTGAAACAGCTGTGGTCAGGCAGCTGTCAGTGAAACAGCTGTGGTCTCGCAGTGATTAGCTAATGTTGTCAAGACATGGTCAGTGAAATATCTATTGTCAGGCATTGGTCAGAGGCAGCTATGGTCGAGGAGCTATTTATGTCAGACACTTGCTACCAGGCAGTGATCAAGCAGACGACTATGTAAGGCAGTGATCAGTCAAACAGTCTCAGGCTGGTAGTGATTATTTAGACAGCATGGTCAGAAAGTGATCAGTCAAACATATGTGAATAGACATGTATCGGTCAGGCAACGAGGTAATACACAATTTGAAATGTGGAATATTCTCTCAATACTTAATTTTAACACAGACTTGAGATAATGAGTAATTCTTCTCGCAGGAAATGAAAGTTGTTGGTGTTCATGTTCAATGTTTGTAAAATTCCACTCTTTTCACCATGATTCCGTAAGTGTTTGTTGTCATCTGTGATCAGTGATAGTAATTAGTCAGATGGCTGTGGTCAAACAGAGAACAGTAAGGCAGCTGATGAAGTCTGTGGTCAGTCTAAAGCTATGGGTTGGTAGTCATCTCTAACTAGACAGGTGTTGGACAATGATCGGTCAGCATTGATTAGACAATTTAAAATTAGCTGTAATCATTCTATTACAGAGCAGAGTTGTCTATCATTATTTTTTAAATTAAATATTATATTACTGGTTTAATGTCAACGTGATATGACCTTTGAGTACTCTGTGTTTTGTAAGTACCAGAGTTAAAATAACAACTCATGAAGAGAATGTGCTAGAAAGTGCTAATGTATTCTAAAACGGTCTTAGGTGGATGAATAGTTTTATTATCCAAAGGTTAAGATTTACAAAGAACGAGACCAGCCAATGGGCCGAGATAAATGTTTACCTACATGCGAGTCATAATAAAAATAATATTGAAGGTATTAAGTGGAGCGTTTTAAAGTTCAATCTGTAGCCTAATATTATATGTACAACCAAATACAGAATCCACAGCAAGGCAAGGCAAGGACGAGAGAAATATAAACAAACACAAATTGATTTGAGCATAGACAGTGTTATCAGACAGAAAATATTTTCAAGAAGGAAAGAGTGTTTGAAGAGTTATTCTAAAAGCTGCTACGGAGTTATCTTCTCTCACTTTAAAAAAAAAAAACGTTAAATGCTCAGTCAATCAAGATTTCTGACTCGATCTGCCAAACGTTATGAAAAAGGAAAAAATAATGAAAGAAAAAACGTATAGCTAATTAAGAATAAAAATATTAATTTAATTTTTCAAATTGTTTTTATACTGCAAAATATAAAACAAGGGTATTCATTTGGCACATGAACGGTTGGAAAAGACATTTGCAATGAGAGTGAGGAAGTTTGTGAGATAGATAGATAGATAAACAAACAGATAGATAGATAGATTGACAGACAGACAGACAGACAGATAGATAGATAGATAGATAGATAGATAGATAGATAGATAGATAGATAGATAGATAGATAGATAGATAGATAGATAGATAGATAGATAGATAGATAGATAGATAGATAGATAGATAGATAGATAGATAGATAAGCACAGCTGTCTGTCGCATTCTGACTGCCCCCACTGTGCCAAAAGTTCTCATTGCAATCGGCGGTTCTCCACTTGTACACGCGACACCCAACGATAAATAAACACAAGTGATACTTAACTATGTAAATAGTTTTCATTCCATGACTACTTTACCTTACAAGAAAGATGGTGTCTCAGTGCCGCGTAGTCGAGTTAATTGTTTCACACAGCTCTGTCAGTTTCCAACAGTCAGTCTGCTCGATTAGCGTTTCGAGAAATGACGTCAAAGAATGTAATCTATTCGTCGAATATATGACGTGTCGTATTTTTATTGTTTCTTTTTGCTTTCTGAACTTTAGATTGGTTTATTTCTTTGGCATGGAAACAATCTTTTTTACTGTCATTTGGTTACTGTACTTTTCATTTAACGGATATTTATTTTAATCAATTTGTTAACATTCAAAATTTCCACTCATGCGTGTCATAATAAAAATAATATTAAAGGTATTTAGTGGAGCATTTTAAAGTTAAATCCTGTGTCTAGTTACACGTGTATTCTATATAAAAATGGAAAACCAAATACAGCAAAGCAAGGCAAGGACGAGAGAAATTTAAACAAACACCAATTGATTTGAGCATAGACAGTGTTAACAGAAAGAAAAATATTTTCAAGATGGAAAGAGTGTTTGAAGAGTTATTCTAAAAGTTGCGACGGAGTTCTCTTCTCTCACTTAAAAAAAAAAATAACGTTAAATGCTCAGTCAATCAAGATTTCTGACTCGATCTGCCAAACGTTATGAAAAAGGAAAAAATAATGAAAGAAAAAACGTATGGCTAATTAAGAATAAAAATATTAATTTAATTTTTCAAATTGTTTTTATACTGCAAAATATAAAACAAGGGTATTCATTTGGCACATGAACGGTTGGAAAAGACATTTGCAATGAGAGTGAGGAAGTTTGTGAGATAGATAGATAAACAAACAGATAGATAGATAGATAGACAGACAGACAGATAGATAGATAGATAAGCACAGCTGTCTGACTGTTCGCATTCTGACTGCCCCCACCCTTCCTTGCCCCCACTGTGCCAAAAGTTCTCCTTGCCATCGACGATTCTCCACTTGTACACGCGACACCCAACGATAAATAAACACAAGTGATACTTAACTATGTAAATAGTTTTCATTCCATGACTACTTTACCTTACAAGAAAGTGGGTGTCTCAGTGCCTCGTAGTCGATGAATTGTTTCACACAGCTCTGTCAGTTTCCAACAGTCAGTCTGCTCGATTAGCGTTTCGAGAAATGACGTCAAAGAATGTTATCTATTCGTCGAATATATGACGTGTCGTCTTCTTGTTGTTTGTTTTTGCTTTCTGAACTTTAGATTGGTTTATTTCTTTGGCATGGAAACAATCTTTTTTACTGTCATTTGGTTACTGTACTTTTCATTTAACGGATATTTATTTTAATCAATTTGTTAACATTCTAAATTTCCACTCATGCGTGTCATAATAAAAATAATATTAAAGGTATTTAGTGGAGCATTTTAAAGTTAAATCCTGTGTCTAGTTACACGTGTATTCTATATATGGAAAACCAAATACATCAAGGCAAGGCAAGGACGAGAGAAATTTAAACAAACACCAATTGATTTGACCATAGACAGTGTTAACAGAAAGAAAAATATTTTCAAGATGGAAAGAGTGTTTGAAAGGTTATTCTAAAAGCTGATACGGAGTTCTCTTTTATCACTTAAAAAAAAATAACGTTAAATGCTCAGTCAATCAAGATTTCTGACTCGATCTGCCAAACGTTATGGTTATGAAAAAAAAGGTTCAAAGAACGTTTCTGATGTGATCTGATAATTATCAAAAGCATAGCTGTCATCAAACAGTGGTCTATCAAGAAACTGTAATCAAATATCTACAGCCCGACAGTGATGTATTGTAGTGATGTAGAGCAATGGTCAGTCAGTAAATAGTCAGATACTGCTGGTCAAGTACAGATCAATGGTTAGTCAGTAAATAGTCTGATACTTCTGGTCAAGTACAGATCAATGGTTAGTCAGTAAATAGTCAGACTGTGATGGATTCTGGCAAATTCTGTGTCATGAACTCCTAACCCAGTTCTGCTGATTCAAAAATCAAATTTTGAATCGAATTCTTTGTTAAAGCTTTTCCCGTGTTGCACCAGTATCGAGAAGCTAGCAAGGAGGTCAAATGTATTATGTAACTTTGGACCATTGTCCAGCAATTTCGAATCAACAACATACCATGGGACCAGTCACGTGACGCATTCAATACAGTTTAATAAATACGATAACGTGCGGTAAAATTGTCACTCGCACTCACAGACCCGGTCGACACACAAGTCAGCTACCTAGCTAGTCACCGCCTATTGCCGAGTCATGCTAGAGAACCCATTACTTGAAGCAGTAATCTACTTTTGAGAGGTAACACGTCTACTTCTTACAAATATTATTGCATTTGTTAATTGTATTTTGTAATTGAATTGATGTATGTATTTTGTACAGGATTATCGCAATACTAGCCGAAGTACGTGATTCGATTGTAAAATGACAAATCTAAAGGTTTCATTTGTATATAAATTATCGTAACTCTTTCTTATTTTTAATTTGTATAAATCTTAAATTCACTAGTCCGCAGGAACGTCTGTGCACATTGCGAATTCCTTGTAATTCAAATTGTTTCCTTGCATATAATTTTCATGCTAATTTGTAAAGCGCTCATGCTTAACTTGAATTATTCCTTTGTGTGGATTCCAATTTTTAATGCTGTAAATGTTTGGAAATTCATAACTTCATGTAATGTTAAATGTAACACATATGTGAACCGCACTGTATCTTTAAATATGATTATATTTAAATTGTAAACGACATGATAGTCGAAGATTCTAAATTCAGAGCATTTAAACATCAATCACGTGCTTGGGTTTGCGAACACAAATGCAAATCGTTCATGGGATCAATTTTGTTTCCAGAGCGGGTTCCTTGTTCTTCATACTTCTTCTTGGTTCTTGTTCTACTCGAACCTTCTTTTGGGACACATGTCGACTCGCATGTCTTCATATCCCTTGCCTACGTTTTACGTTGGCGTATGTTGTGTTAACCATGGTTAACGATTCTTCACCTACATTCGTCGCCTAGCGCAGTAACTGAGGGACGGTTGACTGTTGATGCTACGGGCAGTACCAGCGATGAATCAAAGTGATGTGGACCAGATCTAACCAGTTTGGAGACCACGTGGCATTCATGAGCACAGATGAGTAATGATCTGTTCTCCTGAGACCAAAAGACTATTGGGCAACTAACTTTCTATAAACAAGTGACTGTAACTCATTATAAGCACTGATTTATTTGCTACTGTTTAAATCTAGACTTCGTGCCCGTAATTAATTGTTATCGTTACATGTTAAATATTAAATTTATTTTTATACTTTGTTAAAAACCTCTTTCGTAGTGATTCTTATGCATATAGACCTAAAACGTGGTTTGGATGGGGGACGATTGAGCTAAATGAACGTTTTGAATGCATATTAATTTAAGAGAATTTTAACGGTTTCCAAACCGGCTATTGTACGCAAGTTGTCAGTTCGTAAATCTGTTTGTCTTAACTACAAAGACGCATTTTTAACTTAGTCGAATGATAATTTGAGCAACCAGTCTGTTAGGTTGAAGAGAGGAAATTAATTTGATCAGTAAATTAAAGTTTCCATAAATTCCTAAGCAGGGTCTATAAATAAAAACTGGACACATAACACAGACACTGCTGGTCAAGTACTGATCAATGGTTAGTCAGTAAATAGTCAGACACTTCTGGTCAAGTGCTGATGAATCAACGAGCTGTAATAAGACATATCTGGTCAGATAATCAGACGGATGTGATCAGACAGTGATCAGTTAGATATCTGAAATCACTCGTTTGTAGGTAGACAAGTGATCAGTCACAGGCGGTGGATAGGCACTAATCCGTCATACAGCTGTTATATAATGTAGTCTTCCAGACAGCTGTAGTCAGAATGTGATCAGAAAGAAAAATGTGGTTAATCATTTATCCATCATTACATACATTATGTAATGTAGTCTGTCAGACAGATGTAGTCAGAATGCGATCAGTCATACTTAGCTAGTCACTTTCCTTCCAGACAGCTAATGTCAGAGAATGGGCAGAGAATGAGCAGAAAGCTGTGGTCAGACAGAGATCAGAGAGCTGTGATTAGAAAATAATTTATCGATGGTGAGTGGTCTTGAGGATAAACTTAAATTGATCCTCATATGTAGACTTACAGCCCCCCTGTCTGTATTGTTCACATGGAACTCCTTTGTCGGTCACGCGGCTCTCCCCTCGGATCACATTGGGTCCGGATCAACCACCAGTAGTAGAAGTAGAATCACGGGGGCGGGGGGGGGGACGGGGATGGAAAAGACAAAAAGAGCCCAGCTGCAATAATATTTTTTTAAAAAATCTGTCAATAGTTACCATATTAATGTTAAGGTAATCATAGCAACAGCGGATGGTCGTCTCTTACATTTTACTACATCACCCAAGACGTTAACTACATGCTAACTTACAATTCAGCAGAATTATTATTATTAAAGATCATTTATAAACATGACGAAAAAAATTTACATTCATAATTTGTCAACACAGATTAAAAAAATTAAATACAATAAACAATTGTTTTATATTTAACAATGACATCACTCCACAATTGGTTCTACTTTTCACAAGGAAAAAGGAACGTAAAACATGGAATACATGCTTATTACTATTTCGTCATCCTATGTTGCTTGCTTGCTTATTTCCTTGGATTCCTTGTGGAACAAAGGGCCTCGACAACAGTTCTCTGGCACACTTGATTCTGGGCAAAATTTTTCAGTTCACCCCACAATAGGTTGTAACTCTTCATTTCCTCCTCACAGGATCGTCTCCAAGTGGTCTTAGGGCGACCAACCCATCTCTTTCCCTGGGGGTTCCACTGCAAAGCCTGCCAGTTGATATACTGTGGAGGATTCCACATGGTGTGTCTTATCTATCACCATTTCCGCCTGGCAATTTGCTGGTTGATGGGATCTTGGTTTGTCCGTTTCCACAAATCGATGTTCTTTAGTTTGTCTGTCCACCTTATCTTCAGTATGTTGCAAAGGCAGCCGTTGACGAATACTTGGAGCTTGTTGGTTAGGGTGTTGGTGACTCTCCAGGTCTCTGAGCCATAGAGGAGGACAGACTTAATGTTGCTGTTAAAATTCGTAGTTTGTTACGGAGAGACAAAGATTTTGACCTCCAGACTGGTCAGTTCATGAATACAGTTAAAATTTCTGCTGACGTCACACAGTACCTCTAGAGTCTAGCCTGTAACTTGCAAAGAACCTCCTACCTGACACAAATTCAACCCTTTTTAACGGCAAAAGAAATCCACAGGATCTAACAGGTGAATACATACCTACCTGGGTCGGACCACCGTTTCATGTGCATCACTACTGGAACTCGTGTACATTCGTTTCTGATAACTCCATTTTATTTCTGATAGAATTATGCTGTGATTTGTATTGACTCTATTGTTTAATTGTATTTGTATTTATGATAGACTAATTAAAAATAAAATTATCTAAACATGGGTTCATGGAAATATTATTGTCAAGTAATCTATTTCATTGTATTTATCTTATGTGTATTTGATTGTTTATTTAATAAATTTACTGTTAAATTTATTGATCTTCTTATGCATATTGATAATCTTATGTTGGAGAAAAAAGTGGGTGGATGGGGTCTTGGTAGAGAAGTTTACAATAATGTTTTTAATCTATGACAGCAAATAATTTTACCATAATATTTCAGGTCACACATGATCCTGCTCAAAATACTAAATTTCTTTCTACAGAAAGAACAAACAAGGGCATAGCTTGTTGAACTCTTTGATGACGTCATGTACTTGGTTTGTGTATATTGTAACATTCCTATAATGTTGCATTATTCCCATTGGCAACAACACACACACATGTAATAAAGAGCTTGATCAGAAAATCTCTTTACATTTAAAATTTATATTGTTAGTCATAATTTGGAATAGTTTTACTGAGTTTGATAATATTTCACTGAATGAGGATGAGTAAACCATACTCTCGGTTAGTTTAGTTGTCTTACTGATGATTAGTAAACCATAACTGTCGGTCATTTTTGTTGTCTTGCTGATGATTAGTAGACCATAACTGTTGATCATTTTAGTTGTCTTGCTGATGATTAGTAGACCATAACTCTCGTTCAATTTAGTTGTCTGAATAATAAGTAGTAAACAATACCTGTCGGCAATTTAGTTGTCTGAATGATGATTAGTTAGCTATACCTTTCAGTAATTTTTGTTGTCTCGCTGATAATTGGTAAACATACCTATCGGTCATTTTTTTGTTGTCTTACTGATAATTGGTAAACACACTTATCGGTCATGTTTTGTTGTCTTACTGATAATTAGTAAGCCATACCTATCGGTCATTTTTTGTTGTCTTACTGATAATTAGTAAGCCATACCTATCGGTCATTTTTTGTTGTCTTACTGATAATTGGTAAACCACAACTTTCGTTCATTATTTTTTGCTAAGGCATGGAAGGAAATATGCATCAATACTAATCAACTTTCACCAAGACCACCCACTCCACAAGGTGTTACAAGTGAGTTTTAAATCTAGTCACAATACCATAGTATTAGCACCGTTAGTATGTATGTACATAAATGAATTAAATCCTAAGCATTAATATCAAAGAGACAAACAAACTGACTCATAAACAAGGAACTTGACGTGATGTTTTCTTCAGGGAAAACGGACTTGACCATCCTGAATACTAACAATTAATATCTTAACTTTCTCATTAATAGTTAACACTTCACCTTCTATAAAAATATTTATTAATAAAATCCACCCCATACACACAATTACTAACTAAATAATAAAAAGGAAAGCCACAAACTTAAAGGAAAGTACAAATAGTTTTCTCACACATCAGTTAGTAAAAAATCAGAAAATGTCCCAGGTCAAGATGTCAACTGTTAAATTGTCTATGCACTGTCTGTCAGTCTAAATATATATGAGAAACTACTTTCACGTGCAAAAATCCAAACAAAATGCAAACACAATAATATGCAACTGCATCAAGTACGAACACCGAAACACACAAACACTCTCTCTCTCTCTCTCTCTCTCTCTCTCTCTCTCTCTCTCTCTCTCTCTCTCTCTCTCACACACACACACACACACACACACACACACACACACACACACACAGACATACACACAAGCAGGTTTGATTTGGCCTTTTAACAACGTTTATTTGTTAATTAAGTTTACAATAATCGATGTAGGACTCATTAACATATTTTAATTTAAAACACCTTTAGAAAATTATATTAATTGTTCACCTGTGTAATGAAAACGAATTTATTCAAAGGTATATTGAATCTACAGATATACCATTAATTCTCATAACAAAATGTTATTGTACTGAAAAGTGTTAATGTCAAAATAAGCATAATAAAAGGTATATAAAGCAAATATAAATATTATAAGATTTCGATCTTTGTTGGTCTCCACAATCCAGTGCCATTTAGGCAAACTTTCCCAATATCCTTCACAATATGCTAAATTTGATAAAACTCAAAACTGATGATAATGTTGTTAAGACAGGAACACAATACCGTTGCTTTACAGCAGGCGACAATTTGAAATCATACGGTACACAAACGGTTGATAGACCATCTCACTGTTAATCAATTACATTGGATTGTATTGTCATCTCCGTCGTTTTCTTTTATTTTGTTATGTTGTTGTTTGTTTATTCTTTGTCAATTTAAATCAGTAAAAATATGCAGTTACACAAGTTATAGATATCAAATGTGAAGAAATAGCTTTAGAATAAGAAGGATTGCAATCATCAAATATTTCCACATTTGACGGTCGGATATTTTGACAAGAAATTCATATTGACCTTTTTAATTTAGCAGAGATAGCAACGGAATGAATCAGTCAGTCCAGAAATATATGCTATATATTTCTTAAATTAATTGTACATTTCACAACAATTCTTTCAGTCAATGATGTTTTGTTTCTATGTGGTCGCAACTATTTTCCTGTTGTAAATTCAAAATAGCCAGGGGAAAGAATCACATGGAAACGTAAATATTGAAATCACCCTTTAGAATTGTCTCCCCTACTTCTTTCGCTAATTTACGACTTATGACTGGGAACATTACATCAAATATTCCACTGCCACTGACCACTCATGACGAGCAATGACAAGTTAAGGGCCGACAACTCTCTGTTACAAGTCTACAATCGTCCTATATTTATTTCATTTTTGAAATTATGTGTGATAACTATTGCTTGTAATTTAAAATGTGTGTTCTCTAAAGCTACATATCAATATGTGTGAGATACCTACAGTCTGTAATTTAAAATGTGTTTTCACTATTTCTACATACATAAACGTGTGAAATATCTACAGTCAGTAATTTAAAATGTGTGTTCAGTAACGTTACACACATAAAATGTGTGTTCACCAATGTTACATAAAATGTGTGTTCACCAATGTTGCATAATATGTGTTCAATAATGTTACATAAATAAACTGATCGATTTTGCAAGCACAACCATTTTTTCCATGTAATGAATGTCGTTAGTCTGCAACTCTTTGTGCATTATTGTCTGTGTAGTATTACCGGGCTTAGAGTAAATATCCCCACCCCACCCCCGTGTCTATAGAATATTACATGGCCTTGTCCCGATTTTTTGCCAGTCTATACAGTTTTGCAGGACTTACATCCATTATTTTTTAACTGTCCTTATATTGTAGAATGTAGATTTATTATTTCTCGTTTGTTTCAATAGTATTACACGAGTTAGAGGTATAATTTCTCGCCTGTCAATATAACATTACAAGAATTAGAGCCATTTTATCTCGCCTGTCAATATAACATTACAAGAATTAGAGCCATTTTATCTCGCCTGTCAATATAACATTACAAGAATTAGAGCCATTTTATCTCGCCTGTCAATATAACATTACAAGAATTAGAGTCATTTTATCTCGGTTGGTTGGTTATGTAAGGGACGCTTCCGGCTTCCGCCTCTTTCACGTTTGGAGAATGGGGGGAGAGGAAAGAGGGAGGGGGAGGTGCCTTTCTGCTGCGTGTGCCCGTTGAGAAAACATGTCTGGCCGGCAAAGGCGGACTCCAAACTCGGTGATCCCTGGGTTGGAGTCGATGTTGTTGATGTTGTTGTTGTTCCTGGCGGTGGCGTTGATGTTTTGTAGCCGTTTCTGGTGTTATGGAGAGTGGGGGTTGTCTTACAGAGCCCAGGATAGTAACACACCAGATCTATACCCAGTGTGTATATGTGCCAGGGTAGTTCCACTTCCCGACCTCCTCATTGGTGTTGTTGTTGTTGTTGTTGTTGTTGTTGTTGTTGTTGTTGTTGTTGTGTCTGTCCCCGGTGTCTGTTGTTATTCTCTCTTGTACTTGTGTAAACCTGGACAGGTGGTGTCTGCTAATTCTCTCTTGTACTTGTGT
Source organism: Sinotaia quadrata (assembly GCA_028829895.1). NCBI lineage: Eukaryota > Metazoa > Mollusca > Gastropoda > Architaenioglossa > Viviparidae > Sinotaia > Sinotaia quadrata. The sequence goes on from CM054179.1 coordinate 19,053,160, forward strand.
AAACTTGGACAGGTGGTGTCTGCTTATTCTCTCTTGTACTTGTGTAAACCTGGACAGGTGGTGTCTGCTTATTCTCTCTTGTACTTGTGTAAACCTGGACAGGTGGTGTCTGCTTATTCTCTCTTGTACTTGTGTAAACCTGGACAGGTGGTGTCTGCTTATTCTCTCCGGTAGTTGTGTAAACCTGGACAGGTGGTGTCTGCTTATTCTCTCCTGTACTTGTGTAAACCTTGACAGGTGGTGTCTGTTTATTCTCTCTTGTGTAAACCTTGACAGGTGGTTTCTGTTTATTCTCTCTTGTTTAATCTTGTGTAAACCTTGACAGGTGGTGTCTGTTTATTCTCTCTTGTGTAAACCTTGACAGGTGGTTTCTGTTTATTCTCTCTTGTTTATATACTTGTGTAAATCTGGACAGGTGATGTCTGCTTATTCTCTCTTGTTCATCCGGCCCTGAAAAGGGCAGGGGAGAGGTGTTGATGGTAGAGCGGGTGGTACGTTTTGCCATATTAATTTCCTGCATGCTTCTCCGTCGGTAGTCCGATGCGAAGTGGGTTTTTTTTTTGAAAAAAAAAGTTTGTTTTTTTTTTCATTTTATCTCGCTTCTCTGTAGAATAACTATTACAGGACTTTGAGCTATTTTTCTCGCCTGTCTGAACAATATTACAAGACTTAGAGCCATTTTATCTCGCCTTGGTTTAACGTATCATGGGGCTCGGAGCTATTATTCTTGTCTGTCATTTTTCTATTCAGTTCTATTGTACCATCACTCTATTCAGCACGCGTGACCAGGCAGAAGGTGTGTTTTGGGAGCTAGACTATTGCTATGGGAGTATGTAGGAGGCATTGCAATATTGACATAAACTGAGGTAAAATATGTACATTATTAAAACGCAACTATTAATTGCAAGACATTGTTTTAAAATAAAGTCATCACTGTCTACATATTTATTTTTTAAAAGAACAGTCTCAAAGAAGTGTGCTATTATATACAAATAAAACAAGCACAACATTCATAAAACCTATGCAATATAATTTAATTTTGTAGAGCACCTGAAAGCTTTGGAACCACTCTATTAGACCCTGACATACAATTCGTCTGCGGAATCACTTACACGATGAACGACAGTCAACTGAAAGAGTATTTCAAAGGAAGAGCAAAAGAAAGAAAATGAGAAATGTGTACTTTTGACAACTAGTTCAACTTGAGTTTGATTTTTAAAATGTCCACTTGTCGAGTGAAAAATGAACAAGCATTAAAATAAAGGGCAGATAACTCAAAGAGTGCACTGAACGCGCTGGGCTTGAACAGACACATTTGCGGGTTACCCCACGGCAATGGCAAGAATAGTTTGGCTTTCTAGCAATACAGCAATCATATTCCTCCGGCCTAGTCGTACATTTTTGTAAAGATTCAGTACAACGCCCTCCTGCTCTGCCCACTCGGAGTGACGGTTTTGGCATTCTGTTAATAAAGAAATCGTAGAAAAAAAAAGAAAACAAAAAATTAAATAATGTCGAACTTCGATATTCCAATTCGATCTGACTGTCAGACTTGAGTTTTCACGCTCTACTGCAATTTCGTAGCTTCATTCATCGGAGGGCATGCATAACAAGCACATACCCGCATACATATGTACACCTTTTCGACTGCATGTCATTTACCAGCAAGTTAAAGTTAGGGTAGATATCTAAGTAATGCCCTCACACACCAGACAAATGGACCATCCAGATATACACAAATAACACTAGCATTTATTTGACGACGATTGTCATAAATACCAGATATACACAAATAACACTAGCATTTATTTGACGACGATTGTCATAAATACCAGATATACACAAATAACACTAGCATTTATTTGACGACGATTGTCATAAATACCAGATATACACAAATAACACTAGCATTTATTTGACGACGATTGTCATAAATACCAGATATACACAAATAACACTAGCATTTATTTGACGACGATTGTCATAAATACCAGATATACACAAATAACACTAGCATTTATTTGACGACGATTGTCATAAATACCTACAATCAAAATGAGCAGCATCATAGTCGAAACGATTACTCTCAAATAATTCAGCAGTCCTCAATATTCATCCTAGGAGCCACTCTCTAAATACTATGTCCATCATTCGACGACGTCACTTTCTAAATGCTATTTCCGTCAATCGATGACGTCACTCTCTAAATGCTATGTTCATCTTTCGATGACGTCACTCTCTAAATGCTAAGTTCATCATTCGTCTTGACTTATCAAAAAAAGCGTATACCAATAATAAGTTCCGATGACGTCACTCTCTAAATACTATTTCCATCTATCAGTGGTGTTCATTATAAATTATTCGATGGCTTCTCATTATTACTTAGACATTAACATGGCAAAGAGATGAGTGGTACAGGAACACCTGTGATTTCAAATTACTGTGTTCGAGTGTCAAGACCAGGGTCCGTGAATGCAGGAAACCGGTACACATTCCTTGTTCTAGTAAAGAAGTAGCTAAACTATTGACATTAATATTTATACTTACAAACACATGTCAACACAAATAGTTCTCTTGAATAAGTAGCCAAACTATTTACAATAATATTCATACTTACAAACAACTGTCATCACAAATTGAATTAAAACTAGAAAATAAATAAAATAGAAAGTATAAAATACATTTGAATAACATAACACACATAAAACAGATTAAAGTATTCTTTTATTAAGAAATTAATTAAGAAATTAAATTAAGAAATAAGAATATTGATAAAAATAGAAAATTAAAAGAAATTTAATCAAATACATTTCCAGAATAGAGAAAAAAAAAGAATAGTTAAATCATTCCAATTAAATTAAGTTCAATTAAAATTAAAATAAATTGAATTATATTAAATTTAAATTAAATAAATATCAATTACAATAAAGAGTTACAAGAATTAATTAAAAGATAGTTAATATATAAGAAGTAAAACAGTGGAAAATTAAATAAAATAATTAAACTGAATTATAAAGCCAATGTGTTTCAAAGAAAGAAGAATTGCAAAAACATACTCAAGCATATTCCAAGCGATGTCATCTTCATCTAGAGTTAAAAATAGAAATTATTTGAAATAGACTGATGTTAGAACATTACACAATGCCATCTATCTATCTATCTATCTATCTATCTATCTATCTATCTATCTATCTATCTATCTATCTATCTATCTATCTATCTATCTATCTATCTATCTATGTAAATTAATAGGAAATATTATGTTGTACAAATATTAATCAAATTCTTTTACCCTCAAATGTATATTAACATAAAGAGAGACAAACGTATATATTATATATGCAAAGATGCAAATTTCAACACAGCGAATAGTACATAAAGCGGTAGATAATCTGACAGATGGTGATCTTGGGAAGGAGAGAAAGAAATGAATCTAACAATATAATCACAACAAATTACCGTTTTCAAATCCGTTCTACATTAATAACTTAAAACTATTATAGAATAGAGATATTCCACAAATGTAGTATGATGATTTCAGAGGAAATTTAAATATGAATAATTAATTGTAATCTGATTTCTTTTTAAAATTATTAATTATTAATATTTTCTTAGAAATTGGAAATAAATATTTGATTTATGTTAATAGTGTTATACCTGGAAAATCACCTTGTGTTGCTAACGGCAACAATATAATCAGCATGAGCCAGGCCCACATATTTGTCATCAGTTAAGAATTCTAAAACCAAAAGAAGAGAAAGACAATTAAACAAATGAGTAATTTATTTTGAATGAAGATCTAAAGCTATACGAACACAACACATAATATTAAATACGAAATAACTTGTGACAAAAATGATTAGAAAGATACAACAAAGCATGCAACGTGTGTGATTCATTTTTAATTGTATTTCAACTTCCTTATCTTTCACATAAAAGATGTACATTTATGAAGTCAGCATTCTCTATTGCAAATGATACCACCATCTGTCAAAACAGGTATCAATTTTTTTTCTTACAAGTATCACTATATACAGTACATTACATGTGTCGCCGATATAACAGTGTACAAACATTCATCAAATCTAATATAGTAAACTCTTCTGTTTAATCTACTGTATTAAATGAAACTTGCTGCTTTTATTTATAGTTGTCACGTGACTGGTATTTGGGAGGAGAGAACAACCAGTCACTTTGTAATCGTCACTGACACGATTTGTTGCATTGGCCATTGAACCATCGCATTATGCTTCACTGATCCCTCTCATTACATGTGTCACTGATCTAAATAAAAAATGTCACTTGCCAATTAACATTATGAAGGACAGGCCCATCATTCATGCCATACCAAAGGTGAATTACATAATGAGTGTTTTATGGTATATAATTTTACAAATTTCAAAACACATACTTTTCTGACAAACATACGTATTGCGGCCTTCCCTCCTGGATGAGTGGTCAGCAATGATGCCGAAGACACACTGAGCGGTAAGATGCAAAAGATGAACCAACTTTCAAACTCCATGATGTTCTTGTGGGGGGGGGAAAGTTTATTCTGTGTGCGGGGTAAGGTGTGAAGGTCAGCTGTGAGTGTGAGCATGCAGGTATGAATGAGCGAAGGACTAACAGACAAAAAACCGCACTATTAACTTTCTTGCAGCAAAGAAAGCCAATCTCTTGATAAAGATTTACCAAGAATTTATTCTAACAATATGAACCTACTTAAGCACAGCTGTTAGTCATTCACCCAGAAGCATCCATACATAACATTCATGGGGTTGAAAACCAGAGCAATAAAATGATGAATAAACAAAAAATAATACCAATAAACAACATAACCACAACAATCAAATGTGCATACACACCAATATGTAGGTCAAATCCCGAAATTGTATGAATGTAATATATATATATGATTAGGCTAGTACAAAATATGCGGGTGAAAACCCAATACAATTTCTAAATATTAACAATAAATGTTCATACATGAAGTCCTGGGTGAAAATACCAAAATTGTATTAATGTAAAATAAAAAATCTTAAAATGGATAAATGAACAAAACTTTTAATTAAAATACTAGATGTACATAATAAACATACACACACAAATGAATGACTTTACTTGGTAGAAGTATTGAATGCTATTAGCTAATTAGAAACCTAAATTCTATTTATGCCTTGTAATATCTTTAGGTAAAAACTTGTAAAATATTTATATATTGTTTCTTTCTATGTTACATTTAATAAAATTTGTTCATTTCAATTTTCCACTTTTGACTAATTAATTAAAAGGTAGTATGCAGGTTTCGGGGGGAGGGGGGGACAACATATTAATTAAACAATTAAAGTCAATTATGCATACTTTGGGAAAAGTTTTCTTAAACTAGAAATAGAAATTGAGAATGAATTCCAAGAAATTAGCATTATCATTAATTGCAGGAGAATATTTGTTCTGGATGAGTAACACTTAGAGACGGAGGATAATTAGTGAATTATTGGTCTCTAGGGCTTGACAGTCTCTCCAACTGCAAAGGATGAAGACCCCATTGAAAGGCAGATTAAATAGATCATTAAATAAAATCTATCGTTAATCCACCTAGGGATAAAGGACGAATAAAATGTCAATTCCACAGATAAATACATATACAGACAGACAGATAGATAGATGGATGGATGGATGGATAGACAGATAAATAGATAGATAGATAGATAGATAGATAGATAGATAGATAGATAGATAGATAGATAGATAGATAGATAGATAGATAGATAGATAGATAGATAGATAGATAGATAGATAGATAGATAGATAGATAGATAGATAGATAGATAGATAGATAGATAGATAGATAGATAGATAGATAGATAGATAGATAGATAGATAGATAGATAGATAGATAGATAGACAGGCACTGAAAGGTGAACAGTTTTGGTCTGGCAATGACTAATTGCAAAATTTGGTCAATCTGTGATCAGACAGTTGTGGTTAGACAATCAGACGGATGTGATCAGACAGTGATCAGTAAGATACCTGTAAGCACTCGTTTGTAGGTAGAGAGTGATCAGTCAGATAGTTCTGGATAGACACTAATCCTTCATACAGATATTATGTAATGTAGTCCTGTTATGTAATGTATTCTGTCAGACAGTGTAAGTCAGAATGCGATCAGTCAGACAGTTGTGGTTAAGCACTGATTCGTAATACAGTTGTAATGTAGTCTGTCAGACAGTGGTAACCAGAATGCGATGTCAAACTTTCTTTCCAGACAGGCTATGGTCACAAAATGATCAGAGAATGAGCAGAAAGCTGTGATCAGACAGAAATCAGTCAGAGAGCTGTGATTAGAAAATAATCAGTCAGATAGATGTGGTCAGACAGAAATCAGTCAGAGAACTGTGATTAGAAAATAATCAGTCAAAGAGATCTGGTCAGGCAGCATCAATCTGACAGTGATCAATATATCTAACTTTAAACAAAATTATTAAATGCTCATCTACAGGATGAATCAGGATAGTAATGCAGTAGCGCAAATGAACATAATTATCTTTTTATACTCTACCCGTATAAAACCATTCAGTCGTACTTCTAACAACGATTGATCTAAGTGGACACTGTTCATAGTTTACTATTTCCCATGCCTTGACTACCCCCACCCTTTCTTACCCCCACTGTGCAAAAAGTTCTCCTTGCAATCGGCGGTCCTCCACTTGTACACGTGACACCCAACGATAAATAAATACAAGTGATACTTAACTATGTAAATAGTTTTCATTCCATGACTACTTTACCTTACAAGAAAGGGGGTGTCTCAGAGCCTTGTAGTCGACTGAATTGTTTCACACAGCTCTGTCAGTTTCCTGTTTACAGTCTGCTGGATTAGCGTTAAAGTCTTCGATAAACGACGTCAAAGAATGTTATCTATTCCTCGAATATATGACGTGTCGTCTTCATGGTTCTCTTGTTGTTTCTTTTCTCTTTCTGAACTTTGATTGGTTTATTTTTTATTTTTCGTTTTCGTTTTTTTTTAAAAATCAAAGTTATACATGCATGTAAACAATTTTTACTGTCATTTGGTTACTGTACTTTGCATTGTAATCAATTTGTTAAAATTCTAAATTTAACCCCTAGCGTGTCATAATAAAAATAATATTAATAAAATTTAGTGGAGCGTTTTAAAGTTAAAACAAGGCTTCACACACCTCTGTAGTCTAGACGAGTCGCACACACACTAATCCAAAATGTCTGGTTAAATACTTTTATACTACTATACCTTACAGAAATTTCCAGAGAAAAACTCGTGAAATCATTGCTGCCTAGGCTATTATTGTTTTGGTGCATTAACTTATGGTGAATCCATTAATGAGCGAGTGGCATTTTGTTCATGATTGTCAGAATATTAGAGAATGTGAATACTTATTTTGTAATTATAGTATTATAATTAATGTAATTTGTTTATTTACTTATGTTAGGGTTAGGATAATTATTTTAGTAAAAATAGAAGTTGTATTTAGTCAGTTTTTAGTTCTTAATATTTAATTAGGAACTATTAATACATGGTAAAAACGTAAACAAAAACGTCACAGGTCAAAGAGAGGTAAGAATGTAAATAAAAATAAATAAATATTTAATGGATACTCTCCCTTCCCTTGTGAAAATCTATCAAGAAATTATAATCAAATATTTACAGCCCGGCAGTGATATATTGCAGATCAGTGGTCAATCAGTAAATAGTCAGACACTTCAAGTCAAGTACTGTTCAATGGTCAGTTAGTAAATAGTTAGATATTGCTGGTCAAGTACTGATCAATGATCAGTCAGTAAAAATGTTAGACATTGCTGGTCGAGTACTGATCAATGATCAGTCAGTAAATAGTCAGACACTTCTGGTCAGGTACTGATCAATGATCAGTCAGTAAATAGTCAGACACTGCTGATCCAGTACTGATCAATGGTCAGTCAGTAAATAGTCAGACACTGCTGGTCAAGTACTGATCAATGATCAGTCAGTAAATGGTGTGTCTTATCCATCGCCATTTCCGCCTGGCAATTTGCTGGTTGATGGGATCTTAGTTTGTCCGTTTCCACAAATCGGTGTTCTTTAGTTTGTCTGTCCACCTGATCTTCAGTATGTTGCAAAGGCAGCCGTTGACGAATACTTGGAGCTTGTTGGTTAGGGTGTTGGTGACTCTCCAGGTCTCTGAGCATAGAGGACAGACTTAATGTTGCTGTTAAAATTCGTAGTTTGTTACGGAGAGACAAAGATTTTGACCTCCAGACTGGTCAGTTCATGAATACAGTTAAAACTTCTGCTGACGTCACACAGTACCTCTAGAGTCTAGCCTGTAACTTGCAAAGAACCTCCTACCTGACACAAATTCAACCCTTTTTAACGGCAAAAGAAATCCACAGGATCTAACAGGTGAATACATACCTACCTGGGTCGGACCACCGTTTCATGTGCATCACTACTGGAACTCATGTACATTCGTTTCTGATAACTCCATTTTATTTCTGATAGAATTATGCTGTGATTTGTATTGACTCTATTGTTTAATTGTATTTGTATTTATAATAGACTAATTAAAAATAAAATTATCTAAACATGGGTTCATGGAAATATTATTGTCAAGTAATCTATTTCATTGTATTTATCTTATGTATATTTGATTGTTTATTTAATAAATTTACTGTTAAATTTATTGATCTTCTTATGCATATTGATAATCTTATGTTGGAGAAAAAAAGTGGGTGGATAGGGTCTTGCTAGATAGGGATTAAAGACGGGTTTGCCTTCTCATTTATTAAGAAGTTTTCCACTCATGGAAATATTATGTGACTATAAATTTTGCTTTATGTTTTGAAAAGAAAAAATGTTTACAGCGCCAAAATGTCCGCCAAGTGAAAGAGACGAGTGGTGTCTGCTGGAGGATCATTAATAAAATAAATTAAGATTATTATCACTATTAATTAATTATGAAAGATTAATTAATAATAATAACCATTCTCATTAAGTAAATAGAGTTGTCATCACACAGAATCTTTCTAAGAGCACTCATATTTTGGTAGAATGCCTTAAATCTGATTAATATATAGAATCCTTCCTCTAGAATTGAAGAATCTTGGATCATATACAGTCCAGTCATTAGAGTGTAAAAATCCTTTAATAACAATTAAAGAGTCTCAGATCAGATACTTATATCCAACTTGAGATGTTTACAATAATGTTTTTAATCTATGACAGCAAATAATTTTACCAAAATATTTCAGGTCACACATGATCCTGCTCAAAATACTAAATTTCTTTCTACAGAAAGAACAAACAAGGGCATAGCTTGTTGAACTCTTTGATGACGTCATGTACTTGGTTTGTGTATATTGTATCATTCCTATAATTTTGCATTATTCCCATTGGCAACAACACACACACATGTAATAAAGAGCTTGATCAGAAAATCTCTTTACATTTAAAATTTATATTGTTAGTCATAATTTGGAATAGTTTTACTGAGTTTGATAATATTTCACTGAATGAGGATGAGTAAACCATACTCTCGGTCAGTTTAGTTGTCTTACTGATGATTAGTAAACCATAACTGTCGGTCATTTTTGTTGTCTTGCTGATGATTAGTAGACCATAACTGTTGGTCATTTTAGTTGTCTTGCTGATGATTAGTAGACCATAACTCTCGTTCAATTTAGTTGTCTGAATAATAAGTAGTAAACAATACTGTCGGCAATTTAGTTGTCTTACTGATGATTAGTAAACCATAACTGTCGGTCATTTTTGTTGTCTTGCTGATGATTAGTAGACCATAACTGTTGGTCATTTTAGTTGTCTTGCTGATGATTAGTAGACCATAACTCTCGTTCAATTTAGTTGTCTGAATGATAAGTAGTAAACAATACCTGTCGGCAATTTAGTTGTCTGAATGATGATTAGTTAGCCATACCTTTCAGTAATTTTTGTTGTCTCGCTGATAATTGGTAAACATACCTATCGGTCATTTTTTTGTTGTCTTACTGATAATTGGTAAACACACTTATCGGTCATGTTTTGTTGTCTTACTGATAATTAGTAAGCCATACCTATCGGTCATTTTTTGTTGTCTTACTGATAATTGGTAAACCACAACTTTCGTTCATTATTTTTTGCTAAGGCATGGAAGGAAATATCCATCAATACTAATCAACTTTCACCAAGACCACCCACTCCACAAGGTGTTACAAGTGAGTTTTAAATCTAGTCACAATGCCATAGTATTAGCACCGTTAGTATGTATGTACATAAATGAATTAAATCCTAAGCATTAGGATCAAATAGACAAACAAACTGACTCATAAACAAGGAACTTGACGTGATGTTTTCTTCAGGGAAAACGGACTTGACCATCCTGAATACTAACAATTAATATCTTAACTTTCTCATTAATAGTTAACGCTTCACCTTCTATAAAAATATTTATTAATAAAATCCACCCCATACACACAATTACTAACTAAATAATAAAAAGGAAAGCCACAAACTTAAAGGAAAGTACAAATAGTTTTCTCACACATCAGTTAGTAAAAAATCAGAAAATGTCCCAAGTTCAAGATGTCAACTGTTAAATTGTCTATGCACTGTCCGTCAGTCTAAATATATATGAGAAAGCTACTTTCACGTGCAAAAATCCAAACAAAATGCAAACACAATAATATGCAACTGCATCAAGTACGAACACCGAAACACACAAACACTCTCTCTCTCTCTCTCTCTCTCACACACACACACACACACACACACACACACACACACACACAGACATACACACAAGCAGGTTTGATTTGGCCTTTTAACAACATTTATTTGTTAATTAAGTTTACAATAATCGATGTAGGACTCATTAACATATTTTAATTTAAAACACCTTTAGAAAATTATATTAATTGTTCACCTGTGTAATGAAAACGAATTTATTCAAAGGTATATTGAATCTACAGATATACCATTAATTCTCATAACAAAATGTTATTGTACTGAAAAGTGTTAATGTCAAAATAAGCATAATAAAAGGTATATAAAGCAAATATAAATATTATAAGATTTCGATCTTTGTTGGTCTCCACAATCCAATGCCATTTAGGCAAACTTTCCCAATATCCTTCACAATATGCTAAATTTGATAAAACTCAAAACTGATGATAATGTTGTTAAGACAGGAACACAATACCGTTGCTTTACAGCAGGCGACAATTTGAAATCATACGGTACACACACGGTTGATAGGCCATCTCACTGTCAATGAATTACATTGGTTTGTATTGTCATCTTCGTCGTTTTCTTTTCTTTTCTTATGTTGCTGTTTGTTTTTTCTTTGTCAATTTAAATCAGTAAAAATATTCAATTACACAAGTTATAGATATCAAATGTGAAGAAATAGTTTTAGAATAAGAACGATTGCAATCATCAAATATTTCCACATTTGACGGTCGGATATTTTGACAAGAAATTCATATTGACCTTTTTAATTTAGGAGAGAAAGAAACAGAATGAATCAGTCAGTCCAGAAATATATGCTATATATTTCTTAAATTAATTGTACATTTCACAACAATTCTTTCAGTCAATGATGTTTTGTTTCTATGTGGTCGCAACTATTTTCCTGTTGTAAATTCAAAATAGCCAGGGGAAAGAATCACATGGAAACGTAAATATTGAAATCACCCTTTAGAATTGTCTCCCCTACTTCTTTCGCTAATTTACGACTTTGGACTGGGAACATTACATCAAATATTCCACTGCCACTGACCACTCATGACGAGCAATGACAAGTTAAGGGCCGACAACTCTCTTTTACAAGTCTACAATCGTCCTATATTTATTTCATTTTTGAAATTATGTGTGATAACTACTGCTTGTAATTTAAAATGTGTGTTCTCTAAAGCTACATATCAATATGTGTGAGATACCTACAGTCTGTAATTTAAAATGTGTTTTCACTATTTCTACATACATAAACGTGTGAAATATCTACAGTCAGTAATTTAAAATGTGTGTTCAGTAACGTTACACACATAAAATGTGTGTTCACCAATGATACATAAAATGTGTTCACCAATGTTGCATAATACGTGTTCACTAATGTTACATAAATAAATTGATCGATTTTGCAAGCACAACAATTTTTTCCCATGTAATGAATGTCGTTAGTCTGCAACACTTTGTGCATTATTGTCTGTATAGTATTACCGGCTTAGAGTAAATATCCCCACACCACCCCCGTGTCTATAGAATATTACATGGCCTTGTCCCGAATTTTTGCCTGTCTATACAGTTTTGCAGGACTTACATCCATTATTTTTTACCTGTCCTTATATTGTAGAATGTAGATTTATTATTTCTCGTTTGTTTCAATAGTATTACAGGAGTTAGAGGTATTATTTCTCGCCTGTCAAAATAACATTACAAGAATTAGAGCCATTTTATCTCGTCTGTCAATATAACATTACAAGAATTAGAGCCATTTTATCTCGTCTGTCAATATAACATTACAAGAATTAGAGCCATTTTATCTCGCCTGTCAATATAACATTACAAGAATTAGAGACACTTTATCTCGGTTGGTTGGTTATGTTGGGGACGCTTCCGGCTTCCGCCTATTTCACGTTTGGAGAATGGGGGAGGAAGAGGGAGGAGGAGGTGCCTTTCTGCTGCGTGTGCCCGTTGAGAAAACATGTATGGCCTGCAAAGGCGGCCTCCAAACTCGGTGATCCGTGGGTTGGAGTCGATGTTGTTGATGTTGTTGTTGTTCCTGGCGGTGGCGTTGATGTTGTAACCGTTTCTGGTGTTATGGTGAATGGGGTTGTCTTACAGAGCCCAGGCTAGTAACACACCAGATCTATACCCAGTGTGTACATGTGCCAGGGTAGTTCCAAATTGGTGGCGTTGTTGTTGTTGTTGTTGTTGTTGTCGTAGCTGTACCCGGTGTCTGTTGGTTGCCTGAAGGTTAGGCGCTGGTGGCCAGTAAAGATGGTCGAGTAGCAATTGGATTAAATCGGCCATTGGATGGTTTTAAAAAATCCCAAAAGGGATACTGTTGTTCGTGGTACTGCCAGCATTGTTGTTGACGTCCGCGATGTTGCTGCGGTTGTTAATGAGGGCGCTGTTGTTGCCTCCGAATACGTGGTGGCGAGCGCCGTCTTTTTTTTCTTTTCGCCATGTTCTGGTGTTGTTGGTGGTGGTGTGGGCTGGCATTCTGTTGCTGTTGTTGTTGTTGTCGCCGTTGTCGGTGGTAGAGGCGGCGTAACTGGTATAGGTGAGAGGGGTACGGCCTCGAGCTCCCTTGAAATCTGGTCCAGTATGGTATCAAATTCGTTCGATTGTTGAGGTTCATTCGTGCGGACCTTGTCGTTTGGATTTTTTTTTCCTTCGTCTCGATGTTATTAGTCTGTGTATTAGCGGCTTTATGAGGTTTTTCTTTTTTCTTCTTTGTCTCTGTTTGAATTTTCTTTTCCTCCGTTGTAGTCCTTTCAGTTTGAGTTTTCTTTTCTTCCGACGCTGGAGTTGGTGTCTTGGAAAATGCCACTTTGCTGTTAATTTTTTCATTCAAAGTCTGTGTGGCGTTGACTTTTGTGGTTGGTGGCATTTTCTACACGATGTGCGTGTTGCTTTCTTGGTCACTCGTGTTGATGGACGTTTGAGTCTCGTTGTCAGCACATGTTGTTGATTTCTTGGTCACTCGTGTTGATGGACGTTTGAGTCTCGTTGTCAGCACATGTTGTAGATTTCTTGGTCACTCGTGTTGATTGACGTTTGAGTCTCGTTGTCAGCACATGTTGTTGATTTCTTATCTCCGTTTTTTTAGAGGTGCCAGTTCCTGTGAATTGTATAAGCTTCTCGTCTGCCTACCTCGCTTGGTGCGGCGAATACTTCGCGCAGTAAATAACTGTACGCTTTGTTGATTTTTTCGTTTCCTGTATCGATTGTGAGGCAGTAGGGTTCGAGCGCTATGTGGCGGTGGCCATGCTCTTCATCATATACTTGTGTAAACCTGGACAGGTGGTGTCTGCTTATTCTCTCTTGTGTAAACCTGGACAGGTGGTTTCTGTTTATTCTCTCTTTTGTAAACCTTGACAGGTGGTTTCTGTTTATTCTCTCTTGTTCATATACTTGTGTAAACCTTGACAGATAGTGTCTGTTTATTCTCTCCTGTTCATATACTTGTGTAAATCTGGACAGGTGATGTCTCCTTATTCTCTCTTGTTCATCCGGCCCTGAAAAGGGCAGGGGGGAAGTATTGATGGTAGAGCGGGTGGTACGTTTTGCCATATTAATTTCCTGCGTGCTTCTCCGTCGGTGGTCCGATGCGGAGTGGTGTTTTTTTGGAAAAAAAAAATTTATTTTTTTTTCATTTTATCTCGCTTCTCTGTAGAATAATTATTACAGGACTTTGAGCTATTTTTCTCGCCTGTCTGAACAATATTACAGGACTTAGAGCCATTTTATCTCGTCTTGGTTTAACGTATCATGGGGCTCGGAGATATTATTCTTGTCTGTCATTTTTCTATTCAGTTCTATTGTACCATCACTCTATTCAGCACGTGTGACCAGGCAGAAGGTGTGTTTTGGGAGCTAGACTATGGCTATGGGAGTATGTAGGAGGCATTGCAGTATTGACATAAACTGAGGTAAGATATGTACATTATTAAAACGCAAATATTAATTGCAAGACATTGTTTTAAAATAAAGTCATCACTGTCTACACATTTATTTTTTAAAAGAACCTTCTCAAAGAAGTGTGCTATTATATACAAATGAAAACAAACACAACATTCATAAAACCTATGCAATATAATTTAATTTTGTAGAGCACCTGAAAGCTCTGGAACCACTCTATTAGACTCTGACATACAATTCGTCTGCGGAATCACTTACACGATGAACGACAGTCAACTGAAAGCAAATCAGAAGAAGTATTTCAAAGGAAGAGCAAAAGAAAGAAAATGAGAAATGTGTACTTTTGACAACTAGTTCAACTTGAGTTTGATTTTTAAAATGTCCACATGTCGAGTGAAAAATGAACAAGCATTAAAATAAAGGGCAGATAACTCAAAGAGTGCACTGAACGCGCTGGGCTTGAACAGACGCATTTGTTCCTTCTCTTACGGCAACGGCAAGAACCGTTTGGCTTTTTAGAAATACAGCAATCATATTTCTCCGGCTTTGTCGTACAAGTTTGTAAATTTACAGTACAATACTTTCTTGCTCTGCCCTCTCGGAGTGACGGTTTTGGCATTCTGTTAATAAAGAAATCGTCGAAAAAAAAAAGAAAACAAAAAATTAAATAATGTCGAACTTCGATATTCCAATTCGATCTGACTGTCAGATCTGAGTTTTCACGCTCTACTGCACTTTCGTACCTTCATTCATCGGAGGGCATGCATAACAAGCACATACCCGCACACATATGTACACCTTTTCGACTGCATGTCATTTACCAGCAAGTTAAAGTTAGGGTTGATATCTAAGTGATGCCCTCCCACACCAGACAAATGGACCATCCAGATATACACAAATAACACTAGCATTTATTTGACGACGATTGTCATAAATACCAGATATACACAAATAACACTAGCATTTATTTGACGACGATTGTCATAAATACCAGATATACACAAATAACACTAGCATTTATTTGACGACGATTGTCATAAATACCTACAATCAAAATGAGCAGCATCAGAGTCGAAACGATTACTCTCAAATAATTCAGCAGTCCTCAATATTCATCCTAGGAGCCACTCTCTAAATGCTTTGTCCATCATTCGACGACGTCACTTTCTAAATGCTATTTCCGTCAATCGATGACGTCACTCTCTAAATGCTATGTTTATCTTTCGATGACGTCACTCTCTAAATGCTAAGTTCATCATTCGTCGACTTACTTCAAAAGCGTATACCAATAATAAGTTCCGATGACGTCACTCTCTAAATACTATTTCCATCTATCAGTGGTGTTCATTATAAATTATTCGATGGCTTCTCATTATTACTTAGACATTAACATGGCATAGAGATGAGTGGTACAGGAACACCTGTGATTTCAAATTACTGTGTTCGAGTGTCAAGACCAAGGTCCGTGAATGCAGGAAACCGGTACACATTCATTGTTCTAGTAAAGAAGTAGCTAAACTATTGACATTAATATTCATACTTACAAACACATGTCAACACAAATAGTTCTCGTGAATAAGTAGCCAAACTATTTACAATAATATTCATACTTACAAACAACTGTCATCACAAATTGAATTAAAACTAGAAAATAAATAAAATAGAAAGTATAAAATACATTTGAATAACATAACACACATAAAACAGATAAAAGTATTCTTTTAAAATTAAGAAATAAGAATATTGATAAAAATAGAAAATTAAAAGAAATTTAATCAAATACATTTCCAGAATAGAGAAAAAAAAAGAATAGTTAAATCATTCCAATTAAATTAAGTTCAATTAAAATAAAAATAAATTGAATTATATTAAATTTAAATTAAATAAATATCAATTACAATAAAGAGTTACAAGAATTAATTAAAAGATAGTTAATATATAAGAAGTAAAACAGTGGAAAATTAAATAAAATAATTAAACTGAATTATAAACCAATGTGTTTCAAAGAAAGAAGAATTGCAAAAGCATACTCAAGCTTATTCCAAGCGATGTCATCTTCATCTAGAGTTAAAAATAGAAATTATTTGAAATAGACTGATGTTAGAACATTACACAATGCCATCTATCTATCTATCTATCTATCTATCTATCTATCTATCTATCTATCTATCTATCTATCTATCTATCTATCTATCTATCTAACTCTCTATCTATCTATCTATCTATCTATCTATCTATGTAAATTAATAGGAAATATTATGTTGTACAAATATTAATCAAATTCTTTTACCCACATATGTATATTAACACAAAGAGAGACAAACGTATATATTATATATGCAAAGATGCAAATTTCAACACAGCGAATAGTACATAAAGCGGTAGAAAATCTGACAGATGGTGATCTTGGGAAGGAGAGAAAGAAATGAATCTAACAATATAATCACAACAAATTACCGTTTTCAAATCCATCCTACGTTAATAACTTACAACTTTTCATTACAGAATAGAGATATTCCACAAATGTAGTATGATGATTTCAGGGGAAATTTAAATATGAATAATTAATGTAATCTGATTTCTTTTTAAAATTATTAATTAGTAATATTTTCTTAGAAATTGGAAATAAATATTTGATTTATGCTAATAGTGTTATACCTGGAAAATCACCTTGTGTTGCTAACGGCAACAATATAATCAGCATGAGCCAGGCCCACATGTTTGTCATCAGTTAAGAATTCTAAAACCAAAAGAAGAGAAAGACAATTAAACAAATGAGTAATTTATTTTGAATGAAGATCTAAAGCTATACGAACACAACACATAATATTAAATACAAAATAACTTGTGACAAAAATGATGGGAAAGACACAACAAAGCATGCAAAGTGTGTGTTTCTTTTATAATTGTATTTCAACTTCCTTATCTTTCACATAAAAGATGTACATTTATGAAGTCAGCATTTTTTATAGCAAATAATACCAACATCGGTCAAAAGCAGGTATCTAATTTTTTGACTTACAAGTATCACTATATACAGTACATTACATGTGTCGCTGATATAACAGTGTACAAACATTCATCAAATCTAATATAGTATACTCTTCTGTTTAATCTAATGGATTAAATGTAACATCCTTCTTTTATTTATAGCTGTCACGTGATTGGCATTTGGGAGGAGATAACAACCAGTCAATTCGTAATCGTCACTGACACGATTCGTTGCAAGGGCCATTGAACCATCTCATTATGCTTCACTGATCCCTCTCATTAAATGTATCACTGATCTAAATTAAAAATGTCACTTGCCAATTAACATAATGAAGGACAGGCCCATCATTCATGCCATAGCAAAGGTGAATTACATGATGAGTGTTTTATGGTAAATAATTTTACAAATTTCAAAACACATACTTTTCTGACAAACATACGTTTTGCGGCCTTCCCTCCATGATGAGTGGTCAGCAATGATACCGAAGACACACTGAGCGGTAAGATGCAAAAGATGAACCAACTTTCAAACTCCACAATGTTCTTGTGGGGGGGGAAAGTTTACTCTGTGTGTGGGGTAAAGTGTGAAGGTCAGCTGTGAGTGTGAGCATACAGGTATGAATGAGTGTGAGAGAAGAACAGAAAACAACCGCACTATGAACTTTCTTGCAGCAAAGAAAGCCAAACTCTTGATAAAGATTTAACAAGAATTTATTCTAACAATATGGACCTACTTTCGCACGGCTGTTAGTCATTCACCCAGAAGCATCCATACATAACATTCATGGGGTTGAAAACCAGAGCAATGAAATGATGAATAAACAAAAAATAATACCAATAAACAATATAAACAGCGGTGATAACCATAACAATCAAATGTGCATACACACCAATATGTAGGTCAAATCCCGAAATTGTATGAATGTAATATATATCTATGATTAGGCTAGTACAAAATATGCGGGTGAAAACCCAATATAATTTCTAAATATTAACAATAAATGTTCATACATAAATTCCTGGGTGAAAATACCAAAATTGTATGAATGTAAAATAAAAAATCTTAAAATGGATAAATGAACAAAACTTTTAATTAAAATACTAGATATACATAATAAACATACACACACAAATGAATTACTTTACTTGGTAGAAGTATTGAATGCTATTAGCTAATTAGAAACCTAACTTCTATTTATGCCTTGTGATATCTTTAGGTAAAAACCTTGTAAAATATTTTTTATTGTTTCTTTCTGTTATACATTTAATAAAATTTGTTCATTTCAATTTTCCACTTTTGACTAATTAATTAAAAGGTAGTATGCAGGCTTCGGGGAGGGAGGGTCAACATATAAATTAAACAATTAAAGTCAATTATGCATACTTTGGGAAAAGTCTTCTTAAACTGGAAATAGAAATTGAGAATGAATTCCAAGAACCTAGCATTATCATTAATTGCAGAAGAATATTTGTTCTGGATGAGTAACACTCAGAGACAGAGGTTTATTAGTGAATTATTGGTCTCTAGGGCTTGACTTAGTCTCTCCAACTGCAAAGGATGAAGACCCCATTGACAGGCAGATTAAATAGATCATTAAATAAAAACTATCGTTAATCCAACTAGTGATAAAGGACGAATAAAATGTCACTTCCACAGATAAATACATATACAGACAGACAGACAGACAGACAGATAGATAGATAGATAGATAGATAGATAGATAGATAGATAGATAGATAGATAGATAGATAGATAGATAGATAGATAGATAGATAGATAGATAGATAGATAGATAGATAGATAGATAGATAGATAGATAGATAGATAGGCACTGAAAGGTGAACAGTTTTGGTCTGGCAGTGACTAATCAGAAAATTTGGCCAATCTGTGATCTGACAGTTGTGGTCAGACAATCAGACGGATGTGATCAGACAGTGATCAGTTAGATACCTGTAAGTGTAAGCACTCGTTTGTAGGTAGAGAGTGATCAATCAGATAGTTCTGGATAGGCACTAATCCTTCATACAGCTATTATGTAATGTAGTCATGTTATGTAATGTATTGTGTCAGACAGCGTAAGTCAGAATGCGATCAGTCAGAAATCTGAGGTTAAGCACGAATCCGTCATACAGATATTATGTAATGTAGTCTGTCAGACAGCTGTAACCAGAATGCGATGTCAAACTTTCCTTCCAGACAGGCTATGGTCACAAGATGATCAGAGAATGAGCAGAAACTGTGATCAGACGGAAATGAGTCAGAGAGCTGTGATTAGAAAATAATCAGTCAGATAGATGTGGTCAGGCAGCATCAATCAGTCAGTGATCAGTCAGGCATCTATGTACAAGCAGTGATCAATATACCTAACTTTAAACAAAATTATTAAATACTCCTTAAAATGATGTATCAGGATAATAATGCAGTAACGCAAATGAACACAATTATCTTTTTATACTCTACCCATATAAAACATTCAGTCGTAGTTGTAACAACGATTGATCTATGTGGACACTGTTCATAGTTTACTATTTCCCATGCCTTGCCTACCCCCACCATTTCTTATTCCCACTGTGCCAAAAGTTCTCCTTGCAATCGGCGGTCCTCCACTTGTACACGTGACACCCAACGATAAATAAATACAAGTGATACTTAACTATGTAAATAGTTTTCATTCCATGACTACTTTACCTTACAAGAAAGGGGGTGTCTCAGTGCCTTGTAGTCGACTGAATTGTTTCACACAGCTCTGTCAGTTTCCTGTTTACAGTCTGCTGGATTAGCGTTAACGTCTTCGAGGAACGACGTCAAAGAATGTTATCTATTCCTCGAATATATGACGTGTCGTCTTCATGGTTCTCTTGTTTCTTTTCTCTTACTGAACTTTAGATTGGTTTATTTTTTGTTTTGGGTTTACGGGTTTTTTTAAAATTAAAGTTATACAAATATGCATCAATTTATAGTGTCATTTGGTTACTGTACTTTGCATTGTAATCAATTTGTTAAAATTCTAAATTTAATCTCATGCGTGTCATAATAAATATTATAATTTAGTGGAGCGTTTTAAAGTTAAATCCTGAGTCTTGTTACACGTGTAGCCTATATATGTACAACCAAATACAGAACCCACTGCAAAGGAAGGCAATTACGGATGAAATATAAACAAACACCAAATTATTTGAGCATATACAGAGACTGAAAGACTATTCAAGATGGAAAGAGTGTTTGAAAGTTATTCTAAAAGCTGCTACGGAGTTCTCTTCTCTTACTTTTAAAAAGAAATAGCGGTTAAAAGCTCAGTCAATCAAGATTTATGACTCGATCTGCCAAACGTTATGAGAAAGTAAAACATAAAAGTAAAAAATATAGTTAATTATTAACAAAAAGTGTAATTTGAATTATTCAAATATTCTTTTTATACTGCAAAATATAAAACAAGGGTATTCATTTCTCAAATGAACGTTTGAAAAAGTCATTTGCAAAGTTATACCTAAAAAGTGAGTAATTTGTGAGATAGAGAGATAGAAAGAAAGAAAAACATACAGACAGACAGATAGATAGGGAGAGAGAGAGACAGACAGAGAGACAGAGAGACAGATAGATAGATAGATTGATAGAGAGAGAGATAGATAGATAGATAGATAGATAGAGAGAGAGAGAGAGATAGATAGATAGATAGATAGATAGATAGATAGATAGATAGATAGATAGATAGATAGATAGATAGATAGATAGATAGATAGATAGATAGATAGATAGATAGATAGATAGATAGATAGATAGATAGATAGATAGACAAACAAAAGGCAGTGAAAGGTGAACAGCTTATGTCTGTCAATGATTAATCAGAAACTGTGGTCATTCTGCGATCAGAGAGTTGTTGTCAGGCATTTATCAGTCAGTTGGCTGTTGTAAGTAATACTTATTCAGTGAACAACTTTAGACAATGATCAGTTAGGGAGCTGTGGCCAAACAGAAAATGATCAATCAGACAGATGTAGTGAATATTCAGGTCATTCTTCCCAGTCATGAAGATAGATTGTCCAAACTCGGTGTAGGCAAGCAAAACAAGGCCTCACACTCCTCTGTAGTCTCGATCAGGCGCAAACACACTAATCCAAAATGTCTGGTTAAATACTTTTTACTACTATACCTTCCAGAAATTTCCAGAGAAAAACTCATGAAATCATGGCTGCCTAGGCTATTATTGGTTTGGTGAATTCACCTTTGGTGCATCAATTAAGAAAACTAGTTCATAATTAAATTTATATTTAAGAACTAAAAACTGACTAAATACATCTTCTATCTATTATTAAAATAATTATCTAACCCTAACATAAATAAATAAACAAATTACTTTAATTATATTACTAAAATTACAAAATAAGTATTCACAACCTCTCACATTCTGACAAAGCATGAACAACATGCCACTCGCTCATTAATACATTGTAAAAACGTAAACAAAAATGTCACAGGTCGAAGGGAGGTAAGAAGGTAAATAAAAAAATTAAAATTTTAATGGATACTCTCCCTTTCCTCGTGACATCTATCAAGAAACTATAATCAAATATTTACAGCCCGACAGTGATGTATTGCAGAGCAATGGTCAGTCAGTAAAGAGTTAGATATTGCTGGTCAAGTATTGATCAATGGTCAGTCAGTAAATAGTTAGATATTGCTGGTCAAGTATTGATCAATGGTCAGTCAGTAAATAGTTAGATATTGCTGGTCAAGTATTGATCAATGGTCAGTCAGTAAATAGTCAGACACTTCTGGTCAGGTACTGATCAATGGTCAGTCAGTAAATGGTGTGTCTTATCCATCGTCATTTCCGCCTGGCAATTTGCTGGTTGATGGGATCTTGGTTTGTCCGTTTCCACAAATCGGTGTTCTTTAGTTTGTCTGTCCACCTGATCTTCAGTATGTTGCAAAGGCAGCCGTTGACGAATACTTGGAGCTTGTTGGTTAGGGTGTTGGTGACTCTCCAGGTCTCTGAGCCATAGAGGACAGACTTAATGTTGCTGTTAAAATTCGTAGTTTGTTGCGGAGAGACAGGGATTTTGACCTCCAAATTGGTCATTTTATGTATACAGTTAAAACCTTTGCTGACGTCACACAATACCTTTAGCCCTGTTACTTGCAAAGAACCTCCTACCTGACACAAATTCAAAAATCTTTAATGGCAAGCGAAAACCACAGGATCTAACAGGTGAATATATATCTACCTGAGACAGACCACAATTTCATGTGCATCACTCCTGGAACTCAAGTACATTCGTCTCTGATAACTCTATTTTATTTCTGATAGAATTATCCAGTGATTTGTATTGACTCTATTGTTGAATTGTATTTGTATTTATGAGAGGCTAATTAAACATAAAATTATCCAAACATGGGTTCATGTAAATATTATTGTGAAGTAATCTATTTCATTATATTTATTTCATGTATACTTGATTGTTTATTGAATAAATTTATTGTTAAATTTATTTACTTTCTTACGCATATTGATAATTTTATGTTTGAGAAAAAAGTTGGTGTATGTGGTCTTCATTTGTAATTAATTATAAAAGATTAATTAATAATAATAACCATTTTCATTAAGTAAATAGAGTTGTCGTCACACAGAATCTTTCTAAAAGCACTCATATTGTGGTAGAATGCCTTAAAATCTGATTAATATATAGAATGCTTCCTCTAGAATTGATTCTTTGATCAGATACATTCTAGTCATTAGAGTGTAAAAATCCTTTAATAATCTCAGATCAGAAACTTATATCCAACTTGAGATGTTTACAATATAGTTTTTAATCTATAACAGCAAATAATTTTAACAAAATATTTCAGGTCACACAAGATCCTGCTCTAAATACTAAATTCCTTTAAGAAGAAATGACACACACGGGCATAGCTTGTTGAACACTTTGATGACGTCATGTACTGTGCCAAAAGTTCTTGCAATCGTCAGTTCTCCACTTGTACACGTGACACCCAACGATAAATAAACACAAGTGATACTTAACTATGTAAATAGTTTTCATTCCATGACTACTTTACCTTACAAGAAAGGGGGTGCCTCAGAGACTTGTAGTCGACTGAATTGTTTCACAAAGCTCTGTCAGTTTCCTGTTTTCAGTCTGCTGGATTAGCGTTAAAGTCTTCGAGAAATGACGTCAAAGAATGTTATCTATTCCTCGAATATATGACGTGTCGTCTTCATGGTTCTCTTGATGTTTCTTTTCTCTTTCTGAACTTTGATTGGTTTATTTTTTCTTTTTGGTTTTCGTTTTTTTAAAAAAAATCAAAGTTATACATGCATGTAAACACTTTTTACTGTCATTTGGTTACTGTACTTTGCATTGTAATCAATTTGTTAAAATTCTAAATTTAACCTCATGCGTGTCATAATAAAAATAATATTAATATAATTTAGTGGAGCGTTTTAAAGTTAAAACAAGGCTTCACACACCTCTGTAGTCTAGACGAGGCGCACACACACTAATCCAAAATGTCTGGTTAAATACTTTTATACTACTATACCTTACAGAAATTTCCAGAGAAAAATTCGTGAAATCATTGCTTCCTAGGCTATTATTGTTTTGGTGCATTAACCTATAGTGAATCCATTAATAGTTCATAATTAAATTTATATATAAGAACTAAAAACTGACTAAATACAACTTCTATTTTTATTAAAATAATTATCTAACCCTAACATAAATAAATAAACAAATTACAGTAATTATAATACTATAATTACAAAATAAGTATTCACATTCTCTAATATTCTGACAATAATTAACAACATGCCACTCGCTCATTAATACAAGGTAAAAACGTAAACAAAAACGTCACAGGTCAAAGAGAGGTAAAAATGTAAATAAAAATAAATAAATATTTAATGGATACTCTCCCTTCCCTTGTGAAAATCTATCAAGAAATTATAATCAAATATTTACAGCCCGGCAGTGATATATTGCAGATCAGTGGTCAATCACTAAATAGTCAGACACTTCAAGTCAAGAACAGTTCAATGGTCAGTTAGTAAATAGTTAGATATTGCTGGTCAAGTACTGATCAATGATCAGTCAGTAAAAATGTTAGACATTGCTGGTCGAGTACTGATCAATGATCAGTCAGTAAATAGTCAGACACTTCTGGTCAGGTACTGATCAATGATCAGTCAGTAAATAGTCAGAAACTGCTGATCCAGTACTGATCAATGGTCAGTCAGTAAATAGTCAGACACTTTTGGTCAAGTACTGATCAATGGTCAGTCAGTAAATAGTCAGACACTGCTGGTCAAGTACTAATCAATGGTCAGTCAGTAAATAGTCAGACACTGCTGGTCAAGTACTGATCAATGATCAATCAGTAAATGGTGTGTCTTATCCATCACCATTTCCGCCTGACAATTTGCTGGTTGATGGGATCTTAGTTTGTCCGTTTCCACAAATCGGTGTTCTTTAGTTTGTCTGTCCACCTGATCTTCAGTATGTTGTAAAGACAGCCGTTGACGAATACTTGGAGCTTGTTGGTTAGGTTGTTGGTGACTCTCCAGGTCTCTGAGCCATAGAGGACAGACTTAATGTTGCTGTTAAAATTCGTAGTTTGTTACGGAGAGACAAGGATTTTGACCTCCAGACTGGTCAGTTCATGAATACAGTTAAAACTTCTGCTGACGTCACACAGTACCTCTAGAGTCTAGTTTGTAACTTGCAAAGAACCTCCTACCTGACTCAAATTCAACCCTTTTTAACGGCAAGTGAAATCCACAGTATCTAACAGGTGAATACATACCTACCTGGGTCGGACCACCGTTTCATGTGCATCACTACTGGAACTCATGTACATTCGTTTCTGATAACTCCATTTTATTTCTGATAGAATTATCCAGTGATTTGTATTGACTCTATTGTTTAATTGTATTTGTATTTATGATAGACTAATTAAAAATAAAATTATCTAAACATGGGTTCATGGAAATATTATTGTCAAGTAATCTATTTCATTGTATTTATCTTATGTATATATGATTGTTTATTTAATAAATTTACTGTTAAATTTATTGATCTTCTTATGCATATTGATAATCTTATGTTGGAGAAAAAAGTGGGTGGATTGGGTCTTGCTACATAGGGATTAAAGACGGGTTTGCCTTCTCATTTATTAAGAAGTTTTCCACTCATGGAAATATTATGTGACTATAAATTTTGCTTTATATTTTGAAAAGAAAAAATGTTTACAGCGCCAAAATATCCGCCAAGTGAAAGAGACGAGTGGTGTCTGCAAGAGGATCATTAATAAAATAAATTAAGATTATTATCACTATTAATTAATTATGAAAGATTAATTAATAATAATAACCATTCTCATTAAGTAAATAGAGTTGTCGTCACACAGAATCTTTCTAAGAGCACTCATATTCTGGTAGAATGCCTTTAAATCTGATTAAAATATGTAGAATCCTTCCTCCAAAATTGAAGAATCTTGGATCAGATACAGTCTAGTCTTTAGAGTGTAAAAATCCTTTAATTACTATCAAATAATCTCAGATCAGATACTTATATCCAACTTGAGATGTTTACAATATTGTTTTTAATCTATGACAGCAAATAATTTTACCAAAATATTTCAGGTCACACATGATCCTGCTCAAAATACTAAATTCCTTTCTACAGAAAGAACAAACAAGGGCATAGCTTGTTGAACTCTTTGATGATGTCATGTACTTGGTTTGTGTATATTGTTTCATTCCTATAATGTTGCATTATTCCCATTGGCAACAACACACACACATGTAATAACGAGCTTGATTAGAAAATCTCTTTACATTTAAAATTTATATTGTTTGTCATAATTAGGAATAGTTTTACTGAGTTTGATAATATTTCACTGAATGAGGATGAGTAAACCATACTCTCGGTCATTTTAGTTGTCTTACTGATGATTAGTAGACCATAACTGTCGGGCATTTTAGTTGTCTTGATGATGATTAGAAGACCAAAATTGTCGGTCATTTTTTTCTCTTGATGATGATTAGTAGACCATAACTCTCGGTCAATTTAGTTGTCTGAATGATAAGTAGTAAACAATACCTGTCGGCAATTTAGTTGTCTGACTGATGATTAGTTAGCCATACCTTTCAGTAATTTTGGTTGTCTTGCTGATAGTAAAAAATCAGAAAATGTCCCATGTTCAAGATGTCAACTGTTAAATTGTCTATGCACCTTCCTGTCCGTCAGTCTAAATATATATGAGAAAGCTACTTTCAAGTGCAAAAATCCAAACAAAATACAAACACAACAATATGCAACTGCATCAAGTACGAACACCGAAACACACAAACACTCTCTCTCTCTCTCTCTCTCTCTCTCTCTCTCTCTCTCTCTCTCTCTCTCTCTCTCACACACACACACACACACACACACACACACACACACACACACACACACACAGACATACATACAAGCAGGTTTGATTTGGCCTTTTAACAACTTTTATTTGTTAATTAAGTTTACAATAATCGATGTCGGATTCATTAACATATTTTAATTTAAAACACCTTTAGAAAATTATATTAATTGTTCACCTGTGTAATGAAAACGAATTTATTCAAAGGCATATTGAATCTACAGACATACCATTAATTCTCATATCAAAATGTTATTGTACTGAAAAGTGTTAATGTAAAATAAGCATAATAAAAAGTATATAAAGCAAATATAAATATTATAAGATTTCGATGTCTGTTGGTCTCCACAATCCAATGCCATTTATGCAAACTTTCCCATTATCGTACACAGTATGCTAAAGTTTGATAAAACTAGAAACGCATGATAATGTTGTTAAGACAGGAACACAGTACCGTTGTTTTGCAGCAGGCGACAATTTGAAATCATACGATACACACACTGTTGATAGGCCATCTCACTGTTAATGAATTACATTGGTTTGTATTGTCATCGTCGTCGTTTTCTTCTTTTATTTTGTTATGTTGTTGTTTGTTTATTTTTTGTCATTTTAAATCAGTAAAAATATGCAGTTACACAAGTTATAGATATCAAATGTGAAGAAATAGCTTTAGAATAAGAACGATTGCAATAATCAAATAGTTCCACATTTGACGGTCGGATATTTTGACAACAAATTCATATTGTCCATTTAAATTTAACAGAGATAGCAACGGAATGAATCAGTCAGTCCAAAAATATATGCTATATATTTCTTAAATTAATTATACATTTCACCACAATTCTTTCCGTCAATGATGTTATGTTTCTATGTGGTCGCAACTATTTTCCTATTGTAAATTCGAAATAGCCAGGGGAAAGAATCACATGGAAACGTTAATATTGAAATCACCCTTTAAAATTGTCTCCCCTACTTCTTTCGCTAATTTACGACTTATGACTGGGAACATTACATCAAATATTCCACTGCCACTGACCACTCATGACGAGCAATGACAAGTTAAGGGCCGACAACTCTCTGTTACAAGTCTACAATCGTCCTATATTTATTTCATTTTTGAAATTATGTGTGATAACTACTGCTTGTAATTTAAAATGTGTGTTCTCTAATGCTACATATCAATATGTGTGAGATACCTAGTCTATAATTTAAAATGTGTGTTCACTATTGCTACATACATAAACGTGTGAAATATCTACAGTCAGTAATTTAAAATGTGTGTTCAGTAACGTTACACACATAAAATGTGTGTTCAGTAACGTTATACACATAAAATGTGTGTTCACCAATGTTACATAAAATGTGTTCACCAATGTTGCATAATATGTGTTCACTAATGTTACATAAATAAATTGATCGATTTTGCAAGCACAACAATTTTTTTCCATGTAATGAATGTCGTTAGTCAGCAACATTGTTGTGCATTATTGTCTGTATGGTATTACCGGGCTTAGAGTAAATATCCCCACCCCACCCCACCCCACCCCCGTGTCTATAGAATATTACATGGCCTTGTCCCGATTTTTTGCCTGTCTATACTGTTTTGCAGGACTTACATCCATTATTTTTTGCCTGTCATTATATTGTAGAATGTAGATTTATTATTTCTCGCCTGTCAATATAACATTACAAGAATTAGAAACATTTTATCTCGGTTGGTTGGTTATGTAGGGGACGCTTCCGGCTTCCGCCTCTTTCACGTTTGGAGAATTGGGGGGGGGAAGAGGGAGGGGGAGGTGTCTTTCTGCTGCGTGTGCCCGTTGAGAAAACATGTCTGGCCGGCAAAGGCGGACTCCAAACTCGGTGATCCGTGGGTTGGAGTCGATGTTGTTGATGTTGTTGTTGTTCCTGGCGGTGGCGTTGATGTTGTAGCCGTTTCTGGTGTTATGGTGAATGGGTGGTGTCTTACAGAGCCCAGGCTAGTAACACACCAGATCTATACCCAGTGTGTACATATGCCAGGGTAGTTCCACATTGGTGGCGTTGTTGTTGTTGTTGTTGTCGTGACTGTCTCCGGTGTCTGTTGGGTTGCCTGAAGGTAGGCGCTGGTGGCCAGTAAAGATGGTCGAGTAGCAGTTGGATTAAATCAGCCATTGGATGGTTAAAAAAAATCCCAAAAGGGGTACTGTTGTTCGTGGTACTGCCAGCGTTGTTGTTGACGTCCGCGATGTTGCTGCGGTTGTTATTGAGGGCGCTGTTGTTGCCTCCGAATACGTGGTGGTGGGCGACGTCTTTTTTTTCTTTCGCCATGTTCTGGTGTTGTTGTTGGTGGTGTGGGCTGGCATTCTGTTGCTGTTGTTGTTGTTGTCGTTGTCGCCGTTGTTGGTGGTAGAGGCGGCGTAAATGGTATAGGTGAGAGGGGTACGGCCTCGAGCTCCCTTGAAACCTGGTCCAGTATGGTACCAAATTCGTTCGATTGTTGAGGTTCATTCGTGCGGACGTTTGTCGTTTGGATTTTTTTTCCTTCTTCTCGATGTTATTAGTCTGTGTATTAGCGGCTTTATGAGGTTTTTCTTTTTTCTTCTTTGTCTCTGTTTGAATTTTCTTTTCCTCCGTTGTAATCCTTTCAGTTTGAGTTTTCTTTTCTT
Source organism: Sinotaia quadrata (assembly GCA_028829895.1). Lineage (NCBI taxonomy): Eukaryota > Metazoa > Mollusca > Gastropoda > Architaenioglossa > Viviparidae > Sinotaia > Sinotaia quadrata. The sequence goes on from CM054179.1 coordinate 19,082,870, forward strand.
CCGACACTGGAGGTGGTGTCTTGGAAAATGCCACTTTGCTGTTAATTTTTTCATTCAAAGTCTGTGTGGCGTTGACTTTTGTGGTTGGTGGTATTTTCCACACGATGTGCGTGTTGCTTTCTTGGTCACTCGTGTTGATGGACGTTTGAGTCTCGTTGTCAGCACATGTTGTTGATTTCTTATCCCGGTTTGTTGGTGAGGTGCCAGTTCCTGTAAATTGTATAAGCTTCTCGTCTGCCTACCTCGCTTGGTGCGGCGAATACTTCGCGCAATAAATAACTGTACGCTTTGTTGATTTTTTCGTTTCCTGTATCGATTGTGAGGCAGTAGGGTTCGAGCGCTATGTGGCGGTGGCCATGCTCTTCATCATATACTTGTGTAAACCTTGACAGGTGGTGTCTGTTTATTCACTCTTGTGTAAACCTTGACAGGTGGTGTCTGTTTATTCTCTTTTGTTCATATACTTGTGTAAACATAGACAGGTGGTGTCTGTTTATTCTCTCTCGTTCATATACTTGTGTAAATCTGGACAGGTGGTGTCTGCTTATTCTCTCTTGTTCATCCGGCCCTGAAAAGGGCAGGGGAGGAGTGTTGATGGTAGAGCGGGTGGTACGTTTTGCCATATTAATTTCCTGCATGCTTCTCCGTCGGTAGTCCGATGCGAAGTGGGGTTTTTTTTGGAAAAAAAAAGTTTTTTTTTTCATTTTATCTCGCTTCTCTGTAGAATAACTATTACAGGACTTTGAGCTATTTTTCTCGCCTGTCTGAACAATATTACAGGATTTTGAGCTATTTTTCTCGCCTGTCTGAACAATATTACAGGACTTACAGCCATTTTATCTCGCCTTGGTTTTAACGTATCATGGTGCTCGGAGATATTATTCTTGTCTGTCATTTTTCTGTTATGTACAATTGTACCTTCACTCTATTTAGCAGTGTGAACAAGCAGAAGTTGTGTTTTGGGAGCTAGTCTATGGCTACGGGAGTATGTAGGAGGCATTGCAGTATTGACATAAACTGAGGTAAGATATGTACATTATTAAAACACAACTATTAATTGCAAGACATTGTTTTAAAATAAAGTCATCACTGTCTACATATTTATTTTTTAAAGAACCTTCTCAAAGAAGTGTGCTATTATATACAAATGAAAACAAACACAACATTCATAAAACCTATGCAATATAATTTAATTTTGTAGAAAGCTTTGGAACCACTCTATTAGACCCTGACATACAATTCGTCTGCGGAATCACTTACACGATGAACGACAGTCAACTGAAAGCAAATCAGAAGAAGTATTTCAAAGGAAGAGCAAAAGAAAGAAAATGATAAATGTGTACTTTTGACAACTAGTTGAACTTGAGTTTGATTTTTAAAATGTCCACATGTCGAGTGAAAAATGAACAAGCATTAAAATAAAGGGCAGATAACTCAAAGAGTGCACTGAACGCGCTGGGCTTGAACAGACACATTTGTGCCTTCTCTTACGGCAACGGCAAGAACCGTTTGGCTTTTTAGAAATACAGCACTTATATTTCTCCGGCTGTGTCGTACAAGTTTGTAAAGATTCAGTACAATACTTTCTTGCTCTTCCCACTCGGAGTGACGGTTTTGGCATTCTGTTAATAAAGAAATCGTAGAAAAAAAAAAGAAAACAAAAAATTAAGTAATGTCGAACTTCGATATTCCAATTCGATCTGACTGTCAGACCTGAGTTTTCACGCTCTACTGCACTTTCGTAGCTTCATTCATCGGAGGGCATGCATAACAAGCACATACCCGCATACATATGTACACCTTTTCGACTGCATGTCAATTACCAGCAAGTTAAAGTTAGGGTAGATATCTAAGTAATGCCCTCCCACACCAGACAAATGGACCATCCAGATATACACAAATAACACTAGCATTTATTTGACGACGATTGTCATAAATACCAGATATACACAAATAACACTAGCATTTATTTGACGACGATTGTCATAAATACCAGATATACACAAATAACACTAGCATTTATTTGACGACGATTGTCATAAATACCAGATATACACAAATAACACTAGCATTTATTTGACGACGATTGTCATAAATACCAGATATACACAAATAACACTAGCATTTATTTGACGACGATTGTCATAAATACCAGATATACACAAATAACACTAGCATTTATTTGACGACGATTGTCATAAATACCAGATATACACAAATAACACTAGCATTTATTTGACGACGATTGTCATAAATACCAGATATACACAAATAACACTAGCATTTATTTGACGACGATTGTCATAAATACCAGATATACACAAATAACACTAGCATTTATTTGACGACGATTGTCATAAATACCTACAATCAAAATGAGCAGCATCATAGTCGAAACGATTACTCTCAAATAATTCAGCAGTCCTCAATATTCATCCTAGGAGCCACTCTCTAAATGCTATGTCCATCATTCGACGACGTCACTTTCTAAATGCTATTTCCGTCAATGGATGACGTCACTCTCTAAATGCTATGTTCATCTTTCGATGACGTCACTCTCTAAATGCTAAGTTCATCATTCGTCTTGACTTACTTCAAAAGCGTATACCAATAATAAGTTCCGATGACGTAACTCTCTAAATACTATGTTCATCTTTCGATGACGTCACTCTCTAAATGCTAAGTTCATCATTCGTCTTGACTTACTTCAAAAGCGTATACCAATAATAAGTTCCGATGACGTCACTCTCTAAATACTATTTCCATCTATCAGTGGTGTTCATTATAAATTATTCGATGGCTTCTCATTATTACTTAGACATTAACATGGCATAGAGATGAATGGTACAGGAACACCTGTGATTTCAAATTACTGTGTTCGAGTGTCAAGACCAAGGTCCGTGAATGCAGGAAACCGGTACACATTCCTTGTTCTAGTAAAGAAGTAGCTAAACTATTGACATTAATATTCATACTTACAAACACATGTCAACACAAATAGTTCTCTTGAATAAGTAGCCAAACTATTTACAATAATATTCATACTTACAAACAACTGTCATCACAAATTGAATTAAAACTAGAAAATAAATAAAATAGAAAGTATAAAATACATTTGAATAACATAACACACATAAAACAGATAAAAGTATTCTTTTATTAAGAAATTAATTAAGAAATTAAATTAAGAAATAAGAATATTGATAAAAATAGAAAATTAAAAGAAATTTAATCAAATACATTTTCAGAATAGAGAAAAAAAAGTTAAATCATTCCAATTAAATTAAGTTCAATTAAAATTAAAATAAATTGAATTATATTAAATTTAAATTAAATAAATATCAATTACAATAAAGAGTTACAAGAATTAATTAAAAGATAGTTAATATATAAGAAGTAAAACAGAGGAAAATTAAATAAAATAATTAAACTGAATTATAAAGCCAATGTGTTTCAAAGAAAGAAGAATTGCAAAAGCATACTCAAGCTTATTCCAAGCGATGTCATCTTCATCTACAGTTAAAAATAGAAATTATTTGAAATAGACTGATGTTAGAACATTACATAATGCCATCTATCTATCTATCTATCTATCTATCTATCTATCTATCTATGTAAATTAATAGGAAATATTATGTTGTACAAATATTAATCAAATTCTTTTACCCACAAATGTATATTAACATAAAGAGAGACAAACGTATATATTATATATGCAAAGATGCAAATTTCAACACAGCGAATAGTACATAAAGCGGTAGATAATCTGACAGATGGTGATCTTGGGAAGGAGAGAAAGAAATGAATCTAACAATATAATCACAACAAATTACTGTTTTCAAATCCATCCTACGTTAATAACTTACAACATTTCATTACAGAATAGAGATATTCCACAAATGTAGTATGATGATTTCAGGGGAAATTTAAATATGAATAATGAATGTAATCTGATTTCTTTTTAAAATTATTAATTATTAATATTTTCTTAGAAATTGGAAATAAATATTTGATTCATGTTAATAGTGTTATACCTGGAAAATCACCTTGTGTTCCTAACGGCAACAATATAATCAGCATGAGCCAGGCCCACATGTTTGTCATCAGTTAAGAATTCTAAAACCAAAAGAAGAGAAAGACAATTAAACAAATGAGTAATTTATTTTGAATGAAGATCTAAAGCTATACGAACACAACACATAATATTAAATACAAAATAACTTGTGACAAAAATTATTGGAAAGATACAACAAAGCATGCAACGTGTGTGTGTTTCTTTTTTAATTGTATTTCATCTTCCTTATCTTTCACATAAAAGATGTACATTTATGAAGTCAGCATTTTTTATGACAAATAATACCAACATCGGTCAAAAGCAGGTATCTAATTTTTTTACTTACAAGTATCACTATATACAGTACATTACATGTGTCGCTGATATAACAGTGTACAAATATTCATCAAATCTAATATAGTATACTCTTCTGTTTAATCTAATGGATTAAATGTAACATCCTTCTTTTATTTATAGCTGTCACGTGACTGGCATTTGGGAGGAGATAACAACCAGTCAATTCGTAATCGTCACTGACACGATTCGTTGCAAGGGCCATTGAACCATCTCATTATGCTTCACTGATCCCTCTCATTAAATGTGTCACTGATCTAAATTAAAAATGTCACTTGCCAATTAACATTATGAAGGACAGGCCCATCATTCATGCCATATCAAAGGTGAATTACATGATGAGTGTTTATGGTAAATTTCCACTTTTGACTAATTAATTAAATGGTAGTAAGCAGGCTTCGGGGGTGGGGGGGCAACATATAAATTAAACAATTAAAGTCAATTATGCATTATTTGGGAAAAGTCTTCTTAAACTGGAAATAGAAATTGAGAATGAATTCCAAGAAATTAGCATTATCATTAATTGCAGAAGAATATTTGTTCTGGATGAGTAACACTTAGAGACGGAGGATAATTAGTGAATTATTGGCCTCTAGGGCTTGACAGTCTCTCCAACTGCAAAGGATGAAGACCCCATTGACAGGCAGATTAAATAGATCATTAAATAAAAACTATCGTTAATCCACCTAATGATAAAGGACGAATAAAATGTCACTTCCACAGATAAATACATATACAGACAGACAGACATATAGATAGATAGATAGATAGATAGATAGATAGATAGATAGATAGATAGATAGATAGATAGATAGATAGATAGATAGATAGATAGATAGATAGATAGATAGATAGATAGATAGATAGATAGATAGATAGACAGACAAAAGGCAGTGAAAGGTGAACTACTTAGGTCTGTCAATGATTAATCAGAAACTGTAGTCATTCTGCGATCAGAGAGTTGTTGTCTGGCAGTTATCAGTCAGTTGGCTGTTTAAGTGATACTTATTCAGTGAACAACTTTAGACAATGATCAGTTAGGGAGCTGTGGACAAACAGAAAGTGATCAATCAGACAGATGTAGTGAATATTCAGGTCATTCTTCCCCAGTCATGAAGATAGATTGTCCAAACTCGGTGTAGGCAAGCAAAACAAGCCCTCACACTCCTTTGTAGTCTAGACCAGGCGCAAACACACTAATCCAAAATGTCTGGTTAAATACTTTTTACTACTATACCTTCCAGAAATTTCCAGAGAAAAACTCATGAAATCATGGCTGCCTAGGCTATTATTGGTTTGGTGAATTCACCTTTGGTGCATCAATTAAGAAAACTAGTTCATAATTAAATTTATATTTAAGAACTAAAAACTGACTAAATACAACTTCTATCTATTATTAAAATAATTATCTAAACCTAACATAAATAAATAAACAAATTACTTGAATTATATTACTAAAATTAAAAAATAAGTATTCACAACCTCTCACATTCTGACAAAGCATGAACAACATGCCACTCGCTCATTGTAAAAACGTAAACAAAAATGTCACAGGTCAAAGGGAGGTAAGAAGGTAAATAAAAAAAATTAAAATTTTAATGGATACTCTCCCTTCCCACGTGACATCTATCAAGAAACTATAATCAAATATTTACAGCCGGACAGTGATGTATTGCAGAGCAATGGTCAGTCAGTAAAGAGTTAGATATTGCTGGTCAAGTATTGATCAATGGTCAGTCAGTAAATAGACATTGCTGGTCAAGTACTGATCAATGGTCAGTCAGTAAATAGTCAGACACTTCTGGTCAGAGACTGATCAATGGTGAGTCAGTAAATAGTCAGACTCTGCTGGTCACGTACTTATCATTGGTCAGTCAGAAAATGGTGTGTCTTATCCATCGTCATTTCCGCCTGGCAATTTGATGGTTGATGGGATCTTAGTTTGTCCGTTTCCACAAATCAGTGTTCTTTAGTTTGTCTGTCCACCTGATCTTCAGTATGTTGCAAAGGTAGCCGTTGACGAATACTTGGAGCTTGTTGGTTAGGTTGTTGGTGACTCTCCAGGTCTCTGAGCCATAGAGGAGGACAGACTTAATGTTGCTGTTAAAATTCGTAGTTTGTTGCGGAGAGACAGGGATTTTGACCTCCAGACTGGTCATTTTATGTATACAGTTAAAACCTTTGCTACAGTTAATACCTTTAGCCCTGTTACTTGCAAAGAACCTCCTACCTGACACAAATTCAAACATCTTTAACAGCAAGTGAAAACCACAGGATCTAACAGGTGAATATATACCTACCTGGGTCGGACCACCGTTTCATGTGCATCACTACTGGAACTCAAGCACGTTCGTCTCTGATAACTCCATTTTATTTCTGATAGAATTATCCAGTGATTTGTATTGACTCTATTGTTGAATTGTATTTGTATTTATGATATAAGCTAATTAAACATAAAATCATCCAAACATGGGTTCATGTAAATATTATTGTGAAGTAATCTATTTCATTGTATTTATTTTATGTATACTTGATTGTTTATTTAATAAATTTACTGTTAAATTTATTTACTTTCTTACGCATATTGATAATTTTATGTTGGAGAAGAAAGTGGGTATATGTGGTCTTGCTAGATATGGATCAAAGACGGATTTGCCTTCTCATTTATTAAGAAGTTTCCACTCATGGAAATATTATTTGACTATAAATGTTGCTTTATATTTTTAAAAGAAAAAATGTTTACAGCGCCAAAATATCCGCCAAGTGAAAGAGACGAGTGGTATATACTGGAGGATCATCAATAAAATAAATTAAGATTCTCATCACTTGTAATTAATTGTGAAAGATTAATTAATAATAATAACCATTTTCATTAAGTAAATAGAGTTGTCGTCAGACAGAATCTTTCTAAAAGCACTCATATTGTGGTAGAATTCCTTAAAATCTGATTAATATATAGAATGCTTACTCTAAAATTGATTCTTGGATCAGATACAGTCTAGTCATTAGAGTGTAAAAATCCTTTAATTACAATCAAAGAATCTCAGATCAGATACTTATATCCAACTTGAGATGTTTACCATATTGTTTTTAATTTATGACAGCAAATAAATTTACCAAAATATTTTAGGTCACACATGATCCTGCTCAAAATAATAAATTCCTTTAAGAAGAAATGACACACACGGGCATAGCTTGTTGAACTCTTTGATGACGTCATGTACTTGGTTTGTATATATTGTATCATTCCTATAATGTTGCATTATTCCCATTGGCAACAACACACACACATGTAATAATGAGTTTGATCAGAAAATCTCTTTACATTTAAAATTTTATTGTTAGTCATAATCTGGAATAGTTTTACTGAGTTTGATAATATTTGTATGAATGATGATGAATAAACCATAACTGTCGGTCATTTTTGCTGTCTTGCTGATAATTGGTAATAATACCTTTCGGAAATTTTTGTTTATGTTGTCTTACTTCTAATTGGTAAACATAGTTATCGGTCATTTGTTGTTGTCTTACTAATAATTGGTAAACCACAACTGTCGGTCATTTTTTGTTGCTAAAGCAAGGAGGGAAAGATGCTATACTAATCAACTTTCACCAAGACCACCCACTCCACAAGGTGTTACAAGTGAGTTTAAATCTACTCACAATGACATAGTTTTAGCACCGTTAGTATGTACATAAATGAATTAAATCCTAAGCAAAATGCAAACACAACAATATGCAAATGCAATAAATACGAACACGGAAGCACACAAACACACACTCTCTCTCTCTCTCTCCTTCACACACACAAACAAACAGACACACACACAAACAAACAGACACACACACACAATCACACACACACACAATCACACACACACACACAATCAGGTTTTATTTGGCATTTTTCTTTTAACAAAGTTTATTTGTTAATTTAATTTACAATAATCGATGAAGGACTCATTAACAAATTTTAATTTAAAACACCTTTAGAAAATTATATTAATTGTTCACCTGTGTAATGAAAACGAATTTATTAAAAGGTATATTGAATCTACAGACATACCATTCATTCTAATAAAACGTTATTGTACTGAAAAGTGTTAATATAAAAAAGCATAATGAAAGGTATATAAAGCAAATATAAATATTATATGATTTCGATGTCTGTTGGTCTCCACAATCCAATGCCATTTAGGCAAACTTTCCCAATATCGTCCACAGTATGCTAAAGTTTGATAAAACTCGAAACGCATGATAATGTTGTTAAGACAGGAACACAATACCGTTGCGTTGCAGCAGGCGACAATTTGAAATCATTCAGTACACACACGGTTGATAGGCCATCTCACTGTCAATGAATTACATTGGTTTGTATTGTCATCGTCGTTTTCTTCTTTTATTTTGCTTTGTTGCTGTTTGTTTATTCTTTGTCATTTTAAATCAGTAAAAATATGCAGTTACACAAGTTATAGATATCAAATGTGAAGAAATAGATTTAGAATAAGAATGATTGCAATCATCAAATATTTCAACATTTGACGGTCGGATTTTTTGACAACAAATTCATATTGTCCTTTTTAATTTAGTAGAGACAGCAACGGAATGAATCAGTCAGTCCAGAAATATATGCTATATATTTCTTAAATTAATTGTACATTTCACAACAATTTTTTCCGTCAATGTTAGGTTTTATGTGGTCGCATCCATTTTCCTGTTGTAAATTCAAAATAGCCAGGGGAAAGAATCACATGGAAACATTTGTCGTGAAATCACCATTTAAAATTGTCTCCCCTACTTCTTTCGCTATTTTACGACTTATGACTGGGAACATTACATCAAATATTCCACTGCCACTGACCACTCAAGACGAGCAATGACAAGTTAAGGGCCGACAACTCTCTGTTACTAGACCTACAATCATCCTATATTTATTTCATTTTTACTGCTTGTAATTTAAAATGTGGGTGTTCACTAATGCTACATATAAAATGTGTGAGATACCTACAGTCTATAATTTAAAATGTGTGTTCACTATTGCTACATAAATAAAAGTGTAAAATATCTACAGTCAGTAATTTAAAATGTGTGTTGACTAACGTTACATAAATTGATCGATTTTGCAGACACAACTATTTTTTCCATGTAATGAATGTCGTTAGTCTGCAACATTGTTGTGCATTATTGTCTGTATAGTATTACCGGGCTCAGAGTAAATATCCCTACCCCCACCCCCCACCCCCGAGTCAATAGAATATTACATGGCCTTGTCCCGATTTTTTTTGCCTATCTATACAGTCTTGCAGGACTTAATCCATTATTTTTTCGCCTGTCTGTATAATGTTACTGGACTTACATTCATTATTTTTTCTCCAGTTTGTATAATGTTACTGGACTTACATCCATTATTTTTTGCCTGTCCGTATATTATAGAATGTAGATTTATTATTTTTCGTTTGTTTTAATAGTATTACAGGAGTTGGAGGTATTATTTCTCGCCTGTCAATATAACATTACAAGAATTAGAGCCATTTTATCTCGCCTGTCAATATAACATTACAAGAATTAGGGCCATTTTATCTTGCCTGTCAATATAATATTACAAGAATTAGAGCCATTTTATCTCGCCTGTCAATATAATATTACAAGAATTAGAGCCATTTTATCTCGGTTGGTTGGTTATGTAGGCTTCCGCCGCTTTCGCGTTTGGAGAGGAGGGGGGAGAGGGAGGGGGAGGTGCCTTTCTGTTGCGTGTGCCCGTTGAGAAAACATGTTTGACCGGCAAAGGCGGACTCCAAACTCGGTGATCCCTGGGTTGTTGAGGTTGTTGATGTTGTTGTTCCTGGCAGTGGCGTTGATGTTGCAGCGGTTTCTGGTGTTATGGTGAACGGGGGGTGTCTTACAGAGCCCAGGCTAGTAACACACCAGATCTATACCCAGTGTGTACATGTGCCCAGGTTGTTCAACTTCCCGACCTCCTCACTGATGGCGTTGTTGTTGTTGTTGTTGTCATGGCTGTCCCCGGTTTCCGTTGGGATGCCTGAAGGTAGGCGCCGGTGGCCAGTAAAGATGGTCGAGTAGCAGTTGGATTAAATCGGCCATTGGATGGTTAAAGAAAACTCCAAGAGGGGTACTGTTGTTCCTGGTACTGCCAGTGTTGTTGTTGAAGTCCGCGATGTTTTTGCGGTTGTTGTTAAGGGCTCTGTTGTTGACTCCGAATATGTGGTGGCGGGCGCCGTCTTTTTTTCTTTTCGCCCTGTTCTGGTGTTGGTGGTGGTGGTGGTGTGGGCTGGCATTCTGTTGCTGTTGTTGTCGTTGTCGCCGTTGTTGGTGATCGAGGGGCGTCGCTGGTATAGGTAGGAGGGGTACGGCCTCGAGCTCCCTTGAAACCTGGTCCAGTATTGTATCAAATTCGTTCGAATGTTGAGGTTCATTCGTGCGGACGTTTGTCGTTTGGATTTTTTTCCCCTTCTTCTCGATGTTATTAGTCTGTGTATTAGTGGCTTTATGAGGTTTTTATTTTTTCTTTTTTGTCTCTGTTTGAATTTTCTTTTCCTCCGTGTAGTCCTTTGAGTTTGTGTTTTCTTTTCTCCCGACACTGGAGGTGGTGTCTTGGAAAATGTCACTTTGCTGTTAATTTTTTCATTCAAAGTCTGTGTGCCGTTGACTTTTGTGGTTGGTGGTATTTTCCACACGATGTGCGTGTTGCTTTCTTGGTCACTCGTGTTGATGGACGTTTGAGTCTCGTTGTCAGCACATGTTGTTGATTTCTTATCTCCGTTTTTGGTGAGGTGCCAGTTCCTGTGAATTATATAAGCTTCTCGTCTGCCTACCTCGCTTGGTGCGGCGAATACTTCGCGCAATAAATAACTGTACGCTTTGTTGATTTTTTCGCTTCCTGTATCGATTGTAAGGCAATAGGGGGCGAACGCTATGCAGCGGTGGCCATGCTCTTCATCATTTACTTGTGTAAACCTGGACAGGTTGTGTCTGATTATTCTCTCTTGTTCATATACTTGTGTAAACCTGGACAGGTGGTGTCTGATTATTCTCTCTTGTTCATATACTTGTGTAAACCTGGACAGGTTGTGTCTGATTATTCTCTCTTGTTCATATACTTGTGTAAACCTGGACAGGTGGTGTCTGATTATTCTCTCTTGTTCATATACTTGTGTAAACCTGGACAGGTTGTGTCTGATTATTCTCTCTTGTTCATATACTTGTGTAAACCTGGACAGGTGGTGTCTGATTATTCTCTCTTGTTCATATACTTGTGTAAACCTGGACAGGTTGTGTCGTCTTATTCTCTCTTGTTCATCCGGCCCTGAAAAGGGCAGGGGGGGGAGTGTTGATGGGAGAGCGGGGTGGTACGTTTTGCCATATTAATTTCCTGCGTGTTTCGCCGTCGTTGGTCCGATGCGAAGTGTTTTTTTTTGGAAACAAAGTTTGTTATAATTCTGCATTTTATCTCGCTTCTCTGTAGAATAATTATTACAGGACTTTGAGCTATTTTTCTCGCATGTCTGCACAGTATTACAGGATTTAGAGCCATTGTATCTCACCTTGGTTTTAACGTATCATGGGTTCGGAACTATTATTTTTGTCTGTCAATTTTCTATTATGTACTATTGTACCTTCACTCTATTCAGCACGTGTGACCAGGCAGAAGGTGTGTTTTGGGAGCTAGCCTATGGCTATGGGAGTATGTAGGAAGCATTGCAGTATTGACATAAACTGAGGTAAGATATGTACATTATTAAAACGCAACTATTAATTGCAAGACATTATTTTAAAATAAAGTCATTACTGTCCTCAGATTTATTTTTTAAAAGAACCTTCTCAAAGCAGTGTGCTATTAGATACAAATGAAAACACACACAAAATTTATAAAACTAATCAACATAATTTATTTTTGTTGAGCAACTGAAAGTTTTGGAACCATTCTATTAGATCCTGACATACAGTTCGTCTGCGGAATCAATTCACGATGAACGACAGTCAACTGAAAGAGTATTTCAAAGGAAGAGTAAAAGAAAGAAAATTAGAAATGTGTACTTTTGACACCTAGTTCAAACTGAGTATGATTTTTAAAATGTCCACATTTCGAGTGAAAAATGAACAAGCATTAAAATAAAGGGCAGATAACTCAAAGAGTGCATGTGCGCGCTAGGCTTGATGTACGCAATAACAGTGTTTCACAGGCTTATAGCTACCGTCGTCCATTTTTCCCGGATCACATTTGCAAAAAGAGGCGAAACGGTCATCACTACAACAAGTGCTCGTCTTCATCGAACAACTGCTAACAGCGTAATTACAACTTTTAATTTGTCTGCCCACTCGGAGTGAAGGTTTTGGCATTCTGTTAATAAAGAAATTGTCGAAAAATAAACAAAAACAAAAATTAAATAATATTGAACTTCGATATCCCACTTCGATCTGACTGTCATACCTGAATTTTCATGCTCTACTGCATTTTAGTAGCTTCATTCATCGGAGGGCATGCAAACACACGCACACACGCACGCACGCACACACGCACTCGCATACATATGTAACCTTTTCAACTATGTCACTAACCAGCAAGGTAAAGTTAGAATAGATATCAAAGGAATGTCCTCACACCAGACAAATGGACCTACCAGATATACACAAATAACACTAGCATTTATTTGACGACGATTGTCATAAATACCAAATATACACAAATAACACTAGCATTTATTTGACGACGATTGTCATAAATACCAAATATACACAAATAACACTAGCATTTTTTTGAAGACGATTGTCATAAATACAAAAAAAAAAATGAGCAGCATCATAGTCGAAACGATTATTCTATTTATTAATCCTCAAATTTTTCATCAGTCCTAAATATTCAGCCACTCACTAAATGCTATTTATATTATTCGATGACGTCACTCTCTAAATGCTATGTCCACCATTCTATGACGTCACTCTCTAAATGCTATTTCCATCATTCAATGACGTCACTCACTAAATGCTATGTCCATCGTTCAATGACGTCACTCTCTAAATGATGTCCATCATTCGTCTTGACTTACTCCAAAAGCGTATACCAGTGATAAGTACCGATGACGTCACTCTCTAAATGCTATTTCCATCATTCGTCTTGACTTATTCCAAAAGCGTTTACCAGTAATAAGTACCGATGACGTCACTCTCTAAATTCTATTTCCATTATTCGATGACGTCACTCTCTAAATGCTATTTCAATCATTCGATGACGTCACTCTCTAAATGATATTTCCATCATTCGTCTTGACTTGACTTCAAAAGAGTAAACCAATAATAAGTACCGATGACGTAGGTGTTGAAAACATAATGCCATTCGAATAAAAGAAACTAACAAGTGTCAAGACCAGGGTCCGTGAATGCAGGAAACCGGTACACATTCATTGTTCTCGTGAAGAAGTAGCTAAACTATTGATATTAATATTCATACTTACAAACACATGACAACACAAATTGTTCTCGTAAATAAATAGCCAAACTATTTACAATAATATTCATACTTACAAACAAATAAATAAAATAGAATATATAAAATGCAATTGAATAACATAACACACATAAAACTGATCAAAGTATTCTTTTAAAATTAAGAAATAAGAATATTGATAAAAATAGAAAATTAAAAGAAATTTAATAAAATTAATTTCCAGAATAGAGAAAAAAAAGAATAGTTATATCATTCCAATTAAATTAAATTACAATTAAAGTAAATTGAATTATATTAAATTTAAGTTAAAGAAATATCAGTTACATTAAAGAGTTACAAAAATCAATGAAAAGATAGTGAATATATAAAAAGTAAACAGTTGAAAATTAAATTAAAAAATTAAACTGAATTATAAAGCCCATGTGTTTCAAAGAAAGAAGAATTGCAAAAACATACTCAAGCATATTCCAAGCGATGTCATCTTCTTCTAGAGTTAAAAATAGAAATTATTTGAAATAGACTGATGTTAAAACCTTACACAATGCCATCTATCTATCTATCTATCTATGTAAATTAATAGGAAATATTATGTTGTACAAATATTAATCAAATTCTTTTAACACACCAATGTATATTAACATACAGAGAAACAAACGTATATATTATATATGCAAAAATGCAAATTTCAACACAGCGAATAGTACATAAAGCGGTAGATAATCTGACAGAATGGTGATCTTGGAAAGAAGAGAAAGAAATGAATCTAACAATATAATCACAACAAATTACTGTGTTTAAACCCATTCTACGTTAATAACTTACAACTTTTCATTATAGAATAGAGATATTCCACAAATATATTATGATGATTTCAGGGGAAATTTAAATATGAATAATGAATATAATCTGATTTATTTTAAAATTATTAATTATTAAATTTTTATTAGAAATTGGAAATAAATATTTGATTTATGCTAATAGTGTTATACCTGGAAAATCACCTTGCGTTGCTAACGGCAACAATATACACAGCATGAGCCAGGTCCACATGTTTGTCATCAGTTAAGAATTCTAAAACCAAAAGAAGAGAAAGACAATTAAACAAATGAGTAATTTATTTTGAATGAAGATCTAAAGCTATACGAACACAACACATAATATTAAATACAAAATAACTCATGACAAAAATGATGGGAAAGATACAAGAAAGCATGCAAAGTGTGTGTTTCTTTTATAATTGTATTTCAACACCCTTATTTTCTATAGCAAATAATACCAACATCTGTCAAACTTTTTTTAAAGTTTACTTGACTTACAAGTATCACTATACACAGTACATTTCATGTGTCAGAGATATAACAGTGTACAAACATTCATCAAAATTTAATATAGTATACATTTCTTTTTAATCTACTGTATTAAATGTAACTTGCTTCTTTTATTTATAGAGGTCACGTGAATGGCATTTGGGATGAGATAACAACCAGTCATTATGTAATCGTCACTGACCACTTTCGTTGCAAAAGCCATTAACCCATCTCATTACGTGTCACTGATCTAGTGTCACTTGCCATTTAACATCATGAAGGACTGGCCCATCATTCATGTTATATCAAAGGTGAATTACATGATGAGTGTTTATTATAAATAATAAATAATAAATAATAAATAATAAATAATAAATAATAAATAATAAATAGTACAAGTTTCACAAATGACGACACACCGAGCGGCAAACTGTAAAAGAGGAACCAACATTCATATGCAAACACCACGATGTTCTTGTGGTGGTGGTGGTGGGGGAAGTTTATTCTGTGTTCGGGGTAAAGTTGAAGGTCTGCTGTGAGTGTGAGCATGCAGGTATGAATGAGTGTGAGGGACGAACGGACAAACAACCGCACTATGCACTTTCTTGCAGCAAAGAAAGCCAAACATCAAGAGTTAACAGAGTTAAAAGAGTTAACAAGAATTAATTCTATCAATATAGGGATACTTTCGCATGGCTGTTAGTCATTCACCCTGAAGCATCCATACAAAACATTCATAGGTTTGAGAACCAGAGCAATGAAATGAAGAAACAAACAAAAAATAATACCAATAAACAATATAAACATCAGTGATAACCACACTAATCAAATATGCATCCACACCAATATGTAGGTGAAACCCCAAAATTGTATGAATGTAAAATATATATATATAAATGTTCATACATAAAGTCCTGGGTGAAAACACCAAAATTGGATGAATGTAAAATAAAAAATCTTAAAATGGATAAATGAACAAATCTTGTAATTAAAATACTAGATGTACATAATAAACATACACACACAAATGAATGACTTTACTTGTTAGAAGTATTGAATGCTATTAGCTAATTGGAAATCTAACTTCTATTTATGCCTTGTGATATCTTTAGGTAAAAACCTTGTAAAATATTTATTGATTGTTTCTTTCTATGTTACATTTAATAAAATTTGTTCATTTTCAATTTTCCACTTTTCACTAATTAATTAAAAGGAAATATGCAGGCTTCAGGGGTGGGGGTTGCATATAAATTAAACAATTAAAGTCAGTCATGCATACTTTGGGAAAAGTCCTCTTAAGCTGGAAATAGAAATTGAGAATGAATTCCAAGAACCTAGCATTATTATTAATTGCAGGAGAATATTTGTCCGATATGAGTAACACTAAGAGACGGAGGATAATTAGTGAATTATTGGTCTATAGGGCTTGACTTAGTCTCTCCAAGTGCAAAGGATGAAGACCCCATTGACAGGCAGAATAAATAGATCATTAAATAAAATCTATAGTTAATACACGATGTGATAAAGGACATATAAAATATCACTTCCACAGATAGATACATATATAGACAGACACACAAAGAGATAAATAGATAGACAGATAGATAGATAGATAGGTGGATGGATGGATGGATGGATGGATAGATAGAGAGAGAGAGAGAGATGGATAGATGGATAGATAGATAAATAGATGGATGGATATATAGATAGATAGATAGATAGATAGATAGATAGATAGATAGATAGATAGATAGATAGATAGATAGATAGATAGATAGATAGATAGATAGATAGATAGATAGATAGATAGATAGATAGATAGATAGATAGATAGATAGATAGACAGGCATTGAAAGGTGAACACATTAGGTCTGGCTGTGATTAATCAGAAAATTTGGTCATTCTGTGATCAGACAGTTGTGGATAGACAATCAGAAGTATGTGATCAGACAGTGATCAGTTAGATATCTGTAATAACTCGTTTGTAGGAAGACAGTGATCAGTCAGACAGTTGTGGATAATCAATAAATATAATCAGTCATACAACAGCTATATAATGTATTCTGTCAGACAGCTTAAGTCGGAATGCGATCCTTCAGAAATCTGAGGTTAAGCATGAATCTGTCACACAGCTGTTATGTAATGTAGTCTGTCAGATAGCTGTAACCAGAATGCGATCAGTCAAACTTCGCTAGTCAGTTTCCTTCCAGACAGCTGTGGTCAGAAAATGACCAGAGAATGAGCAGAAAGCTGTGATTAGAAAATAATCCGTCAGATAGATGTGATCAGACATAAATCAGTCAGAGAGCTGTGATTAGAAAAAAGTCATTCATATAGATGTGGTCAGGCAGCATCAATTAGACAGTGATGTACAAACATTGATCAATATACCTAACTTTAAACAAAATTATTAAATGCTCATTAAAATGATGTATCTGGATAGTAATGCAGTAGTGCAAATGAACACAATTATCTTTATATACTCTACCCGTATAAAATCATTCAGTCTAGTTCTAACAACGATTGATCTAAGTGGACACTGTTCATAGTTTACTATTTCCCATCATTGACCTCCCCCACCCTTTCTTACCCCCACTGTGCAAAAAGTTCTCCTTGCAATCGGCGGTCCTCCACTTGTACACGCGACACCCAACTATAAATAAATACAAGTGATACTTAATTATGTAAATAGTTTTCATTTCATGACTGCTTTACCTTACAAGAAAGGTTGTGTCTCAGAGCCTTGTAGTCGACTGAATTGTTTCACACAGCTCTGTCAGTTTCCTGTTTTCAGTCTGCTCGTTTAGCGTTTCGAGAAATGACGTCAAAGAATGTATTCTATTCGTCGAATATATGACGTGTCGTCTTCATGGTTCTCTTGTTGTTTCTTTTCTCTTTCTGAACTTTAGATTGGTTTATTTCTTTGATTTTAGTTTTCAGTTTTTTTAAATCAAAGATATACATGCATTTAAACAATTTTTACTGTATTTTGCATTGTAATCAATATGTTAAAATTCTAAATTTAACCTCTTGCGTGTCATAATAAAAATAATATTAATATAATTTAGTGAAGCGTTTTAAAGTTAAATCCTGTGTCTTGTTACACGTGTAGCCTATATATGTATAACCAAATACAGAACCCACTGCAAAGGAAGGCAAGTAAGGATAAAATATCAACAAACACCAAATGATTTGAGCACATACAGAGACTCAAAGACTTTTAAGAGTGTTTGAAAGTTATTCTAAAAGCTGCTACGGAGTTCTCTTCTCTTACTTTTAAAAAGAAATATCTGTTAAAAGCTCAGTCAATCAAGATTTATGATTCGATCTGCCAAACTTTATGAGAAAGGAAAAAATAATGAAAGTAAAAACATATTGTTAATTAATAACAAAAAGTGTACTTTGAATTATTCTTTTTCTTTTATACTGCAAAATATAAAACAATGGTATTCATTTGTCAAATGAACGTTTGAAAAAGTCATTTGCAAAGTTATACCTAATGAGTGAATAATTTGTGAGATAGATAGATAGATATACAGAGAGAGAGAAAGAGAGAGAGAGAGAGAGAGAGAGAGAGAGAGAGATTGATAGGTAGATAGAGAGACAGATAGATAGATAATTAGATAATTAGATAGATAGATAGAGAGAGAGAGAGAGAGAGAGAGAGATAGATAGATAGATAGATAGATAGATAGATAGATAGATAGATAGATAGATAGATAGATAGATAGATAGATAGATAGATAGATAGATAGATAGATAGATAGATAGATAGATAGATAGATAGATAGATAGATAGATAAACAAACAAAAGGCAGTGATTAAACAGAAACTGTGGTCATTCTGCGATCAGAGAGTTGTTGTCAAGCATTTATCAGTCAGTTGGCTGTTGTAAGTAATACTTATTAAGTGAACAACTTTAGACAATGATCAGTCACTGAGCTGTTGTCAAACAGAAAGTGATCAATCAGACAGATGTAGACCGGTAGTATAGGTAGGACAATAGTTGTCAAGCAGTGATCAATCGTTGTCCTAGACAATGATCACTCAGATAGCTGTGATCAAACAGAGATCAATAAGACAGCTGTGGTCAGGTAGTGATTAGTTAGACACTGTGGTTACAATGTATCAGACAACTGTTTTCAGACATTGATCAGGCAGTGATCAGTTAGGTGAGGTCAGCACTAATGAATTAGGTGTGGTCAGACAGTGATTAGTTAAGGGTGGTAAAGATCTGGTCAGTTAGGTGTGGTCAGATAGTGAACATTAAGGTGAGGTCAGGAGTGATCTGTTAGATGTGATCAAATAAATATTTGATATGTGTGGTCAGGAAGTGATAAGAAAAATAGTGGTGGTCATATAGTGATAAGTGTGTATGGTCAGGCAGTGATTAGTTATGTGTGGTCAAACAATGATTAATTTCTCTATTCAAAACAAATCAACATTTATAGTCACATAATATTTCCATCAGTGGAAAACGTCTTACTAAAGGAGAAGGCAAATCCGTTTTTAATCCACATCTAACAAGACCCCATCCACCCACTTTCTTCTCCAACATAAGATTATCAATATGCGTAAGAAGGTAAATAAATTTAAATCACTGGATAATTCCATCAGAAATAAAATGGAGTTATCAGAGACGAATGTACTTGAGTTCCAGTAGTGATGCATATGCAACGGTGGTCCCACCCAGGTAGATATATATTCACGTGATCAATGGTCAGTCAGTAAATAGTCAGACACTTCTGGTCACGTACTGAGCAATGGTCAGTCAGTAAATGGTGTGTCTTATCCATCGTCATTTCAGCCTGGCAATTTGCTGGTTGATGGGATCTTGGTTTGTCCGTTTCCACAAATCTGTACTCATTAGTTTGTCTGTCCATCTGATCTTCAATATTTTGTAAAGACAGCCATTGACGATTACTTGGAGCTTGTTGGTTAGTGTGTTGGTGACTCTCCAGGTCTCTGAGCCATAGAGGAGGACAGACTTAAAATTCGTAGTTTGTTACGGAGAGACATGGATTTTGACCTCCAGACTGGTCATTTTATGTATACAGTTAAAACTACAGCTGACGTCACACAGTACCTCTAGCCTTGTAACTTGCAAAGAACCTCCTACCTGACACAGATTCAACCCTCACTAACGGCAAGTGAAAACCACAGCATCTAACGGTGAATATATATCTACCTGGGTCAGACCACCGTTTCATGTGCATCACTGCTGGAAATCAAGGACATTCGTCTCTGATAACTCCATTTTATTTCTGATAGAATTATCCAGTGATTTGTATTGACTCTATTGTTGAATTGTATTTGTATTTCTGATAGACTAATTAAACATAAAAATATCCAAAAATTTGGGTTTATGGAAATATTATTGTCAAGTTATTTATTTCATTGTTTTTATCATATGTATATTTGATTGTTTATTTAATAAATTTACTGTTAAATTTATTTAACTTCTTACGCATATTGATAATCTTATGTTGGAGAAAAAAGTGGGTGGATTGGGTCTTGCTAGATATGGCTTAAAGACGGAATTGCCTTCTCCTTTAGTAAGAAGTTTTCAACTCATGGAAATATGATGTGACTATAAATTTTGCTTTATATTTTGAATAGAAAAAATGTTTACAGCGCCAAAATATCCCCCAAGTGAAAGAGACGAGTGGTGTCTGCTGGAGGATCATTAATAAAATAAATTAAGATTCTCATCACTTGTAATTAATTATGAAAGATTAATTAATAATGTTAACCATTCTCATTAAGTAAATAGAGTTGTCGTCACACAGAATCTTTCTAAGAGCACTCATATTGTGGTAGAATGCCTTAAAATCTGATTAATATATAGAATCCTTTGTCCAGAATTGAAGAATCTTGGATCAGATACAGTCTAGTTATTAGAGTATAAAAATCCTTTAATTACAATCAAATAATCTCAGATCAGATACTTATATCCAACTTGAGATGTTTACAATAATGTTTTTAATCTATCACAGCAAATAATTTTACCAAAATATTTCAGGTCACACATGATCCTGCTCAAAATACTAAATTCCTTTAAGAAGAAATGACACACACGGGCATAGCTTGTTGAAGTCTTTGATGACGTCATGTACTTGGTTTGTGTATATTGTATCATTCCTATAATGTTGCATTATTCCCAATGGCAACAACACACACACGTGTATAATGAACTTGATCAGAAAATCTCTTTACATTTAAAATTTATATTGTTAGTCATAATTTGGAATACTTTTACTGAGTTTGATGATATTTGTATGAATGAAGAGTAAACCATACTCTCGGTCATTTTAGTTGAATTACTGATGATTAGAAAACCATAACTGTCGGTCATTTTAGTTGTCTGAATGATAAGTATAAACAAAACCTTTCCGTTATTTAGTTGTCTTGCTGATGATTAAATAATTAGTAAACCGTACATGTCGTTCATTTAGTTGTCTGAGTGATGATTAGTTAGCCATACCTTTCAGTAATTTTTGTTGTCTTACTGATAATTGGTAAACATACCTATCGGTCATTTTTTGTTGCCTTACTGAAAATTGGTAAACCGCAACTGTCCTTTATTTTTTTTATAGCTAATGCAAGGAGGGAAAGATCCATCAATACTAATCAACTTTCACCAAGACCACCCACACCACAACGTGTTACAAGTGAGTTTTGAATCTAGTCACAATGACATAGTATTAGCACAGTTAGTATGTACATAAATGAATTAAATCCTAAGCATTAGGATCAAATAGACAAACAAACTGACTCATAAACAAGGAGACTTGATGTGATGTTTTCTTCAGAGAAAACGGACTTGACCATCCTGAATGTAAACAATTAATACGTTAACTTTCTCTTTATCAGTTAACACTTCACCTTCTATAAAATTAATTATTAATAAAATCCACCCCATTACACACAATTACTAAATAATATTAAAAAGGAAAGCCACAAACTTAAAGGAAGTTACAAATAGCTTTCTCAACCATTTAAAAAAAATTCTATACATATATTAACACAACTCCTAGGAAAAACAATGCATACAATCATTGAAACACTACTAAAAATTGTAAGTAAACTGTAAACAATGAGGGGCAATTGGAGAACTACTTCAATAACTTCCATAAATCTTCCCCAAATTTTTTTTTAGAACAGTACACCCTCCTAGAATAACAGATTAAAGAGGAAGGCCCCCCAGTAACTCTACATAAACTGAGATCATCAAGAAGATGAAAAGTTTCCACGCATTTCCTGTGGGGAAAAGAAGTGATCGTGAAGAAGAAGAAGAATCTTTATCAGTCCGTAAACAAGTCTCAAAATGTCCCAAGTTCAAGATGTCAACTGTTAATATGTCTAGGCACTGTTACTCAGTCTAAATATATGAGAAAGATACTTTCACGTGCAAAAATCCAAACGTGCCCACAAAATGCAAACACAACAAAATGCAACTGCATCAAATACGAACACCGAAACACACAAACACTCTCTCTTTCTCGCTCTCTCTCTCTCTCTCTGACACACACACACACACACACACACACACACACACACACACACACACACACACACACACACAAGCAGGTTTGATTTGGCCTTTTAACAACGTTTATTTGTTAATTAAGTTTACAATAATCGATGTCGGATTCATTAACATATTTTAATTTAAAACAACTTTAGAAAATTATATTAATTGTTCACCTGTGTAATGAAAACGAATTTATTCAAAGGCATATTGAATCTACAGATATACCATTAATTCTCATAAAACGTTATTCTACTGAAAAGTGTTAATGTAAAATAAGCATAATAAAAGGTATATAAAGCAATATAAATATTATAAGATTTAGATGTCTGTTGGTCTCCACAATCCAGTGCCATTTAGGCAAACTTTGCCATTATCGTACACAGTATGCTAAAGTTTGATAAAACTCGAAACGCATGATAATGTTGTTATGTTGCTGTTTGTTTATTCTTTGTCATTTTAAATCAGAAAAAAATATGCCGTTACACACATTATAGATATCAAATGTCAAGAAATGTCTTTAGAATAAGAACGATTGCAATCATCAAAGATTTCAACATTTGTCGGTCGGATTTTTTGACAACAAATTCATATTGACCTGTTTAATTTAGTAGAGACAGCAACGGAATGAATCAGTCAGTCCAGAAATATATGCTACATATTTCTTAAATTAATTTTACATTTCACAACAATTCTTTCAGTCAATGATGTTATGTTTCTCTGTGGTAAAAAATATTTTCCTGTTGTAAATTCGAAATGGCCAGGGGAAAGAATCACTTGGAAACGTTAATAGTGAAATCACCCTTTAGAATTGTCTCCCCTACTTCTTTCGCTATTCTACGACTTGTGACTGGGATCATTACATCAAATATTCCACTGCCACTGACCACTCATGACGAGCAATGACAGTTAAGGGCCGACAACTCTGTTACTAGGCCTACAATCGTCCTATATTTATTTCATTTTTGAAATTGTGTGACATACCTACTGCTTGTAATTTAAATTGTCTGTTCACTAATGCTACATACCTATATGTGTGAGATATCTACAGCCGGTAATTTAAAATGTGTGTTCACAATTGCTACATACATAAAAGTGTGAGATATCTACAGTCAGTAATTTAAAATGTGTGTTCACTATTGCTACATACATATATGTGTGAGATATCTACAGTCAGTAATTTAAAATGTGTGATCACGAAAGCTACATACATAAAATGTGTGTTCACCAATGTTGCGTAATATGTGTTCACTAATGTTACATACATAAATTGATCGATTTAGCAGGCACAACAATTTTTTCCATGTAATGAATGTCGTTAGTCTGCAACACTTTGTGCATTATTGTCTCTATAGTATTACCGGGTTAGAGTAAATATCTCCACCCCACTCATGAGTCTACAGAATATTACATGGCCTAGTCCCGATGTTTTTGCCTGTCTATACAGTTTTGCAGGACTTACATCCACTATTTTTTCGCCAGTCTGTATAATGTTACTGGACTTACATCCATTATTTTTCGCCTGTCCGTATATTGTAGAATGTAGATTTTTTATTTCTCATTTGTTTCAAAAGTATTATAGGAGTTAGAGGTATTATTTCTAGCCTGTCAATATAACATTACAAGAATTAGAGCCATTTTATCTCGCCTGTCAATATAACATTACAAGAATTAGAGTCATTTTATCTCGCCTGTCAATATAACATTACAAGAATTAGGGCCATTTTATCTTGCCTGTCAATATAACATTACAAGAATTAGAGCCATTTTATCTCGCCTGTCAATATAACATTACAAGAATTAGAGCCATTTTATCTCACATTTCAATATAACATTACAAGAATTAGAGCCATTTTATCTCGGTTGGTTGGTTAAGTAGGGGACGCTTCCGGCTTCCGCCGCTTTCGCGTTTGGAGAGGGGGGAGAGGGAGGGTGTGGTGCATTTTCTGCTGCGTGTGGCCGTTGAGAAAACATGTCTGGCCGGCAAAGGCGGACTACAAACTCGGTGATCCGGGGATTGGGGTCTATGTTGTTGATGTTGTTGTTGTTCCTGGCGGTCACGTTGATGTTGTTGCGGTTTCTGGTGTTATGGTGAGTGGGTGGTGTCTTACAGAGCCCAGGCCAGTAACACACCAGATCTATACCCAGTGTGTACATGTGGCCCGGGTTGTTCAACTTCCCGACCTCTTCACTGGTGGCGTTGTTGTTTTTGTTGTTGTTGTTGTTGTCGTGGTTGTCCCCGGTGTCCGTTGGGATACCTTAAGGTAGGCGCTGGTGGCCAGTAAAGATGGTCGCGTAGCAGTTGGGTTACATCAGCCATTGGATGGTTTTTTAAAGAAAACCAAGAGGGGTACTGTTGTTCGTGGTACTGTATGTTGTTGATGTCCGCGATGTTGTTGCGATTGTTGTTGAGGGCGCTGTTGTTGCCTCCGAATATGTAGTGCGGGCGCCGTCTTTTTTTCTTTTCGCCCTGTTCTGGTGTTGTTGGTGGTGGTGTGTCTGGCATTCTGTTGCTGTTGTTATTGTTGTCGCTGTCGCCGTTGTTGGTGGTCGAGGCGGCATCGCTATTATACGTGAGATGGGCACGGCCTCGAGCTCCCTTGAAACCTGGTCCAGTTTGGTATCATATTCGTTCGATTGTTGAGGTACATTCGTGCAGACGTTTGTCGTTTGGATTTTTTTTCCTTCTTCTCGATGTTATTAAAGTCATAACTGTCTACAGATTTATTTTTTAAAAGAACCTTCTCAAAGCAGTGTGCTATTAGATACAAATGAAAACAAACACAAACTTTATAAAACTAATCAACATAATTTATTTTTGTTGAGTAACTGAAAGCTTTGGAACCATTCTATTAGATCCTGACATACAATTCGTCTGCGGAATCAATTCACGATGAACGACAGTCAACTGAAAGAGTATTTCAAAGGAAGAGTAAAAGAAAGAAAATGAGAAATGTGTACTTTTGACAACTAGTTCAACTGAGTTTGATTTTTAAAATTTCCAGATGTCGAGTGAAAAATGAACAAGCATTAAAATAAAGGGCAGATAACTCAAAGAGTGCACTGTACACGCTAGACCAATTACGTCAACTTGGCAGAAACAGACCCCCGGTTGACATACGCAATAACCGTTTGGTAATTTATAACTACAGCATTCACCTTTGCCCATGTCCCAACATCTTTTCTCACTGTCACCACAATGATCGTTTTGTCTGCCCACTCGGAATGAAGGTTTTGGCATTCTGTTAATAAAGAAATGGTCAACAACAAAAAAATTTAAATAATGTCGAACTTCGATATTCCACTTCGATCTGACTGTCAGATCTGAATTTTCATGCTCTACTGCATTTTCGTAGCTTCATTCATCGGAGGGCATGCAAACACAAACACACACACACGCGCACGTATGCACACATACACTCGTATACATATGTAACCCTTTTGAGCTATGTCACTAACCAGCAAATTAAAGTTAGAATAGATATCGAAGGAATGTCCTCACACACCACACAAATGGACCTACCAGATATACACAAATAACACTAGCATTTATTTGACGACGATTGTCATAAATACCAGATATACACAAATAATACTACCATTTAAATGCAATTTCCATCATTCGTCTTGACTTTCCAAAAGCGTATACCAGTAATAAGAACCAATGACGTCACTCTCTAAATATTATTTCCACATTTCGATGACGTCACTCTCTAAATGATATTTCCATCATTCGTCTTGACTTACTCCAAAAGCGTAAACCAGTAATAAGTACCGATGACGTAGGTGTTGAAAACATAATGCCATTCGAATAAAAGAAACTAACAAGTGTCAAGACCAGGGTCCGTGAATGCAGGAAACCGGTACACATTCATTATTCTCGTGAAGAAGTAGCTAAACTAATGACATTAATATTCATACTTACAAACACATGTCAACACAAATTGTTCTCGTAAATAAATAGCCACACTATTTACAATAATATTCATACTTACAAACACATATCCTCACAAATTGAATTGAAATTAGAAAATAAATAATTTAGAAAGTATAAAATGCAATTGAATAACATAACACACATAAAACAGATAAAAGTATTCTTATAAAATTAAGAAATAAAAATATTGATAAAAATAGAAAATTAAAAGAAATTTAATAAAATTTATTTCCAGAATAGAGAGAAAAAAGAATAGTTAAATCATTCCATTTAAATTAAGTAAAAATAAAATTAAAGTAAGTTGAAATATATTAAATTTAAATTAAATAAATATCAGTTACATTAAAGAGTTACAAGAATCAATGATAAGATAGTTAATATATAAGAAGTAAAACAGTTGAAAATTAAATTAAAAATTAAACTGAATTATAAAGCCCATGAGTTTCAAAGAAAGAAGAATTGCAAAAACATACTGATTCATTTTCCAAGCGATGTCATCTTTTTCTAGAGTTAAAAAAAAAATTATTTAAAAAAGACTGCTGTTAAAACATTACACAATGCTATCATTCTATCTATCTATCTATCTATTTATCTATCTGTTATCTATCTATCTATTTATCGAACTCTCTATCTATCTATCTATTTATCTATCTCCCTCTCTTTCTATCTATCTATTTATCTATCTATCTATCTATTTATCTATTTATCTATTTATATATCTATTTATCTATCTATGCATCTATCTATCTATCTATTTATCTATCTCTCTACCTATCTGTATATCTGTCTAGATATGTAAATTAATAGGAAATATTATGTTGTACAAATATTAATCAAATTCTTTTAACCCACAAATGTATTTTAATATAAAGAGAGACAAACGTGTATATTATATATGCAAAAAAGCAAATTTCTATACAGCGAATAGTACATAAAGCGGTAGATAATCTGACAGAATGGTGATCTTGGGAAGAAGAGAAACAAAGGAATCTAACAATATAATCACAACAAATTACTGTTTTCAAGTCCATTCTACGTTAATAACTTACAAATTTCATTATAGAATAGAGATATTCCACAACTGTAGTATGATTATTTCAGGGGAAATTTAAATATCAATAATGAAAGTAGGCTAATCTGATTTCTTTTTATTAAAAAAATTATTAATTATTATTTTTTTAATAGAAATTGGAAATAATATTTGATTTATGCTAATAATGTTATACCTGGAAAATCACCTTGCGTTCCTAACGGCAACAATATACACAGCATGAGCCAGGCCCACATGTTTGTCATCAGTTAAGAATTCTAAAACCAAAAGAAGAGAAAGACAATTAAACAATTGAGTAATTCATTTTGAATGAAGATCTAAAGCTATACGAACACAACACATAATATTAAATAACTTGTGACAAAAATGATTGGAAAGATACAACAAAGCATGCAACGTGTGTGTTTCTTTTTTAATTGTATTTCAACTTCCTTATCTTTCACATAAAAGATGTACATTTATGAAGTCAGCATTTTCTATGGCAAATAATACCACCATCTGTCAAAAGCAGGTATCTAATTTTTTTCTTACAAATATCACTATATAAAGTACATTACATGTGTCATAGATATAACAGTGTACAAACATTCATCAAATCTAATATAGTATACTTTTCTGTTTAATCTACTACAATACAGGTAATATGCTTCTTTTACTTATGGCTGTCGCGTGACTGGCATTTGGGAGGAGATAATAAATAACCAGTCACTATGTAATCGTCACTGACCCGTTTCGTTGCAAGGGCCATTGAACCATCTCATTAAGTGTCACTGATCCCTCTCATTACATGTGTCACTGATCTAAATAAAAGTGTCACATGCCATTTAACATTATGAAGGACAGGCTCATATTCATGCCATATCGTAGGTCAATTACATGATGGGTATTTATGGTAAATAATATTACAAGTTTCAAAACACATACTTTTCTGACAAACCTACGTGTCATGGTGTGTCTTCCCGGATGGGTGGTCAGCAGTGATGTCGACGACACACCGAGCGGCAATTTGTAAAAGAGGAATCAACTTTCATACGCAGACACCACGATGTTCTTGGGGTGGGGGGGGGAGTTTATTCTGTGTTCGGGGTAAAATGTGAAGGTCAGTTCTGAGTGTGAGCATGCAGGTATGAAATAGTGTGAGGGACGAACGGATAAACAACCGCACTATTAACTTTCTTGCAGCAAAGAAAGCCAAACTCTTGATAAAGAGTTAACAAGAATTAATTTTAACAATATGGGCCTACTTTCGCACGGCTGTTAGTCATTCACCCAGAAGCATCCATACATAACATTCATAGGGTTGAGAACCAGAGCAGTGAAATGATGAACAAACAAAAATTAATACCAATAAACAATATAAACAACGGTGATAACCGCAACAATCAAATGTGCATCCACACCAATATGTGGGTGAAACGCCAAAATTGTATGAATGTAAAATATATATATATATATAAATGTTCATACATAAAATCATGGGTGAAAAAACCAAAATTTATATGAATGTAAAATAAAAAATCTTAAAATGGATAAATAAACAAATATTTTAATTAAAATACTAGATGTACATAATAAACATACACACACAAATGAATGACTTTACTTGTTACAAGTATTGAATACTATTAGCTAATTAGAAATCTAACTTCTATTTATGCCTTGTGATATCTTTAGGTAAAAAACTTGTAAAATATTTATTGATTGTTTCTTTCTATGTTACATTTAATAAAATTTGTTCATTTTCAATTTTCCATTTTACACTACTTAATTAAAAGGACGTATGCAGGCTTCAGGGGTGGGGGTTGCATATAAATTAAACAATTAAAGTCAGTCATGCATACTTTGGGGGAAGTCCTCTTAAACTGGAAATAGAAATTGCGTGAGGGGTGAGAATGAATTCCAATAACCTAGCATTATCATTAATTGCAGGAGAATATTTGTTCTGGATGAGTAACACTCAGAAACGAAAGATTATTAGTGAATTATTGGTCTCTAGGGCTTGACTTAGTCTCTCCAACTGCAAAGGATGAAGACCCCATTGAAAGGCAGATTAAATAGATCATTAAATAAAATCTATCGTTAATCCACCTAATCATAAAGGACGAATAAAATATCACTTCCACACATAAATACATATACAGACAGACCGATAGATAGATAGACAGATGGGTAGGTAGATAGATAAGATAGATAGATAGATAGATAGATAGATAGATAGATAGATAGATAGATAGATAGATAGATAGATAGATAGATAGATAGATAGATAGATAGATAGATAGATAGATAGATAGATAGATAGATAGATAGATAGATAGATAGATAGATAGATAGATAGATAGATAGATAGATAGATAGATAGATAGATAGATAGATAGTTAGATAGATAGATAGATAGATAGATAGATAGAGAGAGAGAGAGAGAGAAAGAGAGAGAGAGAGAGATAGACAGACAGACTAGATAGATAGATAAACAGGCACTGAAAGGTAAACAACTTAAGTCTGGCAGGGATTAATCAGAAAATGTGGTCATTCTGTGATCAGACAGTTGTGGTCAGACAATCAGACGGATGTGATCAGACAGGTGTGGATAATCACTAATCCGTCATACAGCTGTTATGTAATATATTCTGTCAGACAGTTTGTCAGAATGCGATCAGTCAGACAGTTGTGGTTAAGCACTAATTCATAATACATTTGTATTGTAATGTAGTCTTCCAGAAAATGAGCAGAAAATTAGAAGAAAGCTGAGATGAGACAGAAATCAGTCAGAGAGCTGTGATTAGAAAATAATCAGTCAGAAAGATGTGGTCAGACAGAAATCAGACAGAGAGCTGTGATTAGAAAATAATCAGTCAGAATGATGTGGTCAGGCAGTATCAATAGACAGTGATGTACAAACAGTGATCAATATACCTAACTTTAAACACAATTATTAAATGCTCATTAAAATGATGTATCAGGATAGTAATGCAGTAACGCAAATGAACACAATTATCTTTTTATACTCTACCCGTATAAAACCATTCAGTAGTAGTTCTAACAACGATTGATCTAAGTGGACACTGTTCATAGTTTACTATTTCCCATGCCTTGACTACCCCCATCCTTTCTTACACCCACTGTGCCAAAAGTTCTCCTTGCAATCGGCGGATCTCTTCTTGTACACTCGACACCCAACGATAAATAAATACAAGTGATACTTAACTATGTAAATAGTTTTCATTCCATGACTACTTTACCTTACAAGAAAGGGGGTGTCTGAGTGCCTTGTAGTCGACTGAATTGTTTCACACAGCTCTGTCAGTTTCCAACCGTCAGTCTGCTCGATTAGCGTTAACGTCTTCGAGAAATGACGTCAAATAATGTAATCTATTCGTCGAATATATGACGTGTCGTCTTCATGGTTCTCTTGTTGTTTTTTTTCTCTTTCGGAACTTAAGATTGGTTTATTTCTTTGTTTTTACTTTTTCGGGTTCTTTTAATCAAAGATATACATGCATTTAAACAATTTTTACTGTCATTTGGTTACTGTACTTTGCATTGTAATCAATTAGTTAAAATTCTAAATTTAACCTCTTGCGTGTCATAATAAAAATAATATTAATATAATTTAGTGGAGCGTTTTAAAGTTAAATCCTGAGTCTTGTTACACGTGTAGCCTATATATGTATAACCAAATACAGAACCCACTGCAAAGGAAGGCACGTACGGATGAAATATAAACAAACACCAAATGATTTGAGCATATATAGAGACTCAAAGACTTTTCACGATGGAAAGAGTGTTTGAAAGTTATTCTAAAAGCTGCTATGGAGTTCTCTTCTCTTACTTTTAAAAAGAAATAGCGGTTAAAAGCTGTCAATAATGATTTATTACTCCATCTGCCAAACGTTATGAGAAAGGAAAAAATAATGAAAGTAAAAACATATAGCTAATTAGGAACAAAAAGTGTAATTTGAATTATTCAAATTTTTTTTTATACTGCAAAATATAAAACAAAGTTATTTATTTGTCAAGTGAACGTTTGAAAAAGTCATTTGCAAAGTTATACCTAAAGAGTGAGTAATTTGTGAGATAGATAGATAGACAGACAGACAGATAGATAGGTAGGTAGAGAGAGAGAGAGAGAGAGAGACAGACAGACAGAGAGACAGACAGAGACAGAGAGACAGAGAGACAGAGAGACAGAGACAGAGACAGACAGAGACAGAGACAGATAGATAGATAGATAGATAGATAGATAGATAGATAGATAGATAGATAGATAGATAGATAGATAGATAGATAGATAGATAGATAGATAGATAGATAGATAGATAGATAGATAGATAGATAGATAGATAGATAGATAGATAGATAGATAGATAGATAGATAGATAGATAAACAAACAAAAGGCAGTGAAAGGTGAACAGTTTAGGTCTGTCAATGATAAATCAGAAACTGTGGTCATTCTACGATCAGAGAGTTGTTGTCAGGCAGTTATCAGTCAGTTGGCTGTTGTAAGTAATACTTATTCAGTGAACAACTTTAGACAATGATCAGTCAGGGAGCTGTTGTCAAACAGAAAGTGATCAATCAGAGAGATGTAGACCGGCAGTATAGGTAGGACAATAGTTGTCAAGCAGTGATCAATTGTTGTCCTAGACAATGATCACTCAGACAGCTGTGATCAAACAGAGATCAATCAGACAATTGTGGTCAGGTAGTGATTAGTTATACACCTGTGGTTACAATGTATCAGACAACTGTTTTCAGACATTGATCAGGCAGTTATTAGTTAGGTGTGGTCAGAACTATTGAATTAGGTGTGGTCAGACAGTGATTAGTTAACGTGGTAAAGATTTGGTCAGTTAGGAGTGGTCAGATAGTGAACATTAAGGTGAGGTCAGGAGTGATCTGTTAGATGTGATCAATTAAATATTTGATATGTGAGTTCAGGAAGTGATAAGAAAAAAAGTGGTGGTCAGATAATCATAAGTGTGTATGATCTGACAGTGATTAGTTATGTGTGGTCAAGCAATGATTTATTAGATGAGATCAGGCAATGGTCAGGCTGTGTTTCGTGAAACAATTTTGGCCAATTAGCAATCAGTTACATGACGAGAAAGAAAGCCGACGCATAGAAGAATTGCCGACAAAGAGTGTGCTACACGAGATAAAATAAACATTCATGGACAAATTATGTCACAAGACTTAAATTTCTAGAAGTTTCTGAAAATTTTAGAATGTATATAAGGAAGGAAAGAAGATTTATACACAAAAACGACACAGGTCAAAGAGAGGTAAGAAGGTAAATAAAAATAAATAAGTATTTAATGGATAGTCTCCCTTCCCTCGTAAAAATCTATCAAGAAACTATAATCAACTATTTACAGCCCGACAGTGATGTATTGCAGATCAGTGATCAGTCAGTAAATAGTCAGACACTTCTAGTCAAGTACTGTTCAATGGTCAGTCAGTAAATAGTTAGACATTGCTGGTCAAGTACTGATCAATGGTCAGTCAGTATAAAGTTAGACATTGCTGGTCAATTGTATTTTTATTTATGATAGACTAATTAAACATAAAATTATCTATACATGAGTTCAAAGAAATATTATTGTGAAGTAATCTATTTCGTTGTATTTATCTTATGTATATTTGATTGTTTATTTAATAAATTTACTGTTAAATTTATTGATCTTCTTACGCATATTGATAATCTTATGTTGGAGAAAAAAGTTGGTGGAATGGGTCTTGCTAGATATGGATTAAAGACGGATTTGCCTTCTTCGTTATTAAGAAGTTTTCCACTCATGGAAATATTATGTGACTATAAATTTTGCTTTATATTTTGAAAAGAAAAAATGTTTACAGCGCCAAAATATACGCCAAGTGAAAGAGACGAGTGGTGTCTGCTGGAAGATCATTAATATAATAAATTAAGATTCTCATTACTTGTAATTAATTACGAAAGATTAATTAATAATAATAACCATTTTCATTTAGTAAATAGAGTTGTCGTCACACAGAATCTTTCTAAGAGCACTCATATTGTGGTAGAATGCCTTAAAATCTGATTATTATATAGAATCCTTCCTCTAGAATTGAAGAATCTTGGATCAGATACAGTCTAGTCATTACATTGTAAAAATCCTTTAATTATATATCAAAGAATCTCAGATCAGAAACTTATATCCAACTTGAGATGTAAACAATATTGTTTATAATCAATGACAGCAAATAATTTTACCAAAATATTTCAGGTCACACATGATCCTGCTCTAAACACTAATTCCTTTAAGAAGAAATGACACTCACGGGAATAGCTTGTTGAAGTCTTTGATGACGTCATGTACTTGGTTTGTGTATATTGTATCATTCCTATAATGTTGCATTATTCCCATTGGCAACAACACACACACATGTAATAACGAGCTTGATCAGAAAATCTCTTTACATTTAAAATTTATATTGTTTGTTTGTTATAAATTGGAATAGTTTTACTGAGTTTGATAATATGTTTATTTATGATAGACTAATTAAACATAAAATTATCTATACATGGGTTCAAGGAAATATTATTGTGAAGTAATCTATTTCGTTGTATTTATCTTATGTATATTTGATTGTTTATTTAATAAATTTACTGTTAAATTTATTGATCTTCTTACGCATATTGATAATCTTATGTTGGAGAAAAAAGTGGGCGGTGGCGTTGATGTTGTAGCCGTTTCTGGTGTTATGATGAGGGGGGGGTGTCTTACAGAGCCCAGAGTAGTAACACACCAGATCTATTCCCAGTATGTACATGTGCCCGGGTTGTTCAACTTCCCGACCTCCTCACTGGTGTTGTTGTTGTTGTTGTTGTCGTCGTCGTGGCTGTCCCCGGTGTCCGTTGGGATGCCTGAAGGTAGGCGCTGGTGGCCAGTAAAGATGGTCGAGTAGCAGTTCGATTAAATCAACCATTGGATGGTTAAAAAAAACAAGAGTGGTATTGTTGTTCGTGGTACTGCCAGTGTTGTTGTTGATGTCCTCGATGCTGTTGTGGTTGTTGTTAAGGGCTCTGTTGTTGCCTCCGAATATGTGGTGGCGGGCGCCGTCTTTTTTTCTTTTCGCCCTGTTCTGGTGTTGTTGGTTGTGGTGTGGGCTG
Source organism: Sinotaia quadrata (assembly GCA_028829895.1). Lineage (NCBI taxonomy): Eukaryota > Metazoa > Mollusca > Gastropoda > Architaenioglossa > Viviparidae > Sinotaia > Sinotaia quadrata. Next base: position 19,117,703 of record CM054179.1, read on the forward strand.
GCATTCTGTTGCTGTTGTAGTTGTTGTCATTGTCGCCATTGTTGGTGGTCGAGGCGGCGTCGCTGGACTAGGTGAGAGGAGTATGGCCTCGAGCTCCCTTGAAAATGGTCCAGTTTGGTATCAAATTCGTTCGATTGTTGAGGTTCATTCGTGCGGACCTTGTCGTTTGAATTTTCTTTTCCTCCGTTGTAGTCCTTTGAGTTTGAGTTTTCTTGTTTTCCGACGCTGGAGTTGGTGTCTTGGAAAATGCCACTTTGCTGTTAATTTTTTTTCATTCATAGTCTGTGTGGCGTTGACTTTTGTGGTTGGTGGTATTTTCCACACGATGTGCGTGTTGCTTTCTTGGTCACTCGTGTTGATTGACGTTTGATTCTCGTTGTCAGCACATGTTATTGATTTCTTATCTCCGTTTTTGGTGAGGTGCCAATTCCTGTAAATTGTATAAGCCTCTCGTATGCCTACCTCGCTTGATGCGGCGAATTCTTCGCGCAATAAATAACTGTACGCTTTGTTGATTTTTTCGTTTCCTGTATCGATTGTGAGGCAGTAGGGTTCGAGCGCTATGCGGCGGTGGCCGTGCTCTTCATCATATACTTGTACCAATCTGGACAGGTGGTGTCTGCTTATTCTCTCTTGTTCATCCGGCCCTGAAAAGGGCAGGGGAGAGGTGTTGATGGTAGAACGGTACATTGTGCCATATTTATTTCCTGCGTGTTTCTTCGTCGGTAGTCCGATGCGAAGTGGTTTTTTGGGAGAAAAAATGTTTTTTGTTTTTTTTTTGCATTTATCTCGCTTCTCTGTAGAATAATTATTACAGACTTTGAGCTATTTTTCTCGTCTGTCTGAACAATTTTACAGGACTTAGAGCCATTTTATCTCACCTTGTTTTTAACGTATCATGGGCTCGGAGCTATTATTCTTGTCTGTCAATTTTCTATTATGTACTATTGTACCTTCACTCTATTTAGCAGTGTGAACAAGCAGAAGGTGTGTTTTGGGAGCTAGCCAATGGCTATGGGAGTGTGTAGGAAGCATTGCTGTATTGACATAAACTGAGGTAAGATATGTACATTATTAAAACACAACTATTAATTACAAGACATTATTTTAAATTAAAGTCATTACTGTCTACATATTTATTTTTTAAAAGAACCTTCTCAAAGCAGTGTGCTATTAGATACAAATGAAAACACACACAAAATTTATAAAACTTAATCAACATAATTTATTTTTGTTGAGTAACTGAAAGTTTTGGAACCATTCTATTAGATCCTGACATACAGTTCGTCTGCGGAACCAATTCACGATGAACGACAGTCAACTGAAAGAGTATTTCAAAGGAAGAGTAAAAGAAAGAAAATTAGAAATGTGTACTTTTGACAACTAGTTAAACTGAGTTTGATTTTTAAAATGTCCACATGTCGAGTGAAAAATGAACAAGCATTAAAATAAAGGGCAGATAACTCAAAGTGTGCACTGTACACGCTGGACTCCATATCTCAACTTTGCATTGACAGCGATCCTGTTGACATATGCAAGAAGCGCCTGGATATTTATCATTACAGCATTGACCTTGGCCCATGTTCCAACATTTTGTCTCAGCGTCATAACAAGGTTTGTTTTGTCTGCCCACTCGGAGTGAAGATTTTGGCATTCTGTTAATAAAGAAATCGTCGAAACAAACAAATCAAAAAATTAAATAATATTGAACTTCGATATTCCAATTCGATCTGATTGTCAGACCTGAATTTTCATGCTCTACTGCATTTTCGTAGCTTCATTCATCGGAGGGCATAGAAACACACACACACACACACACACACACACACACACACACACACACACGCACGCACGCACGCACGCACGCACACACGCACTCTCATACATATGTAACCCTTTTCAACTATGTCAATAACCAGCAAGTTAAAGTTAGAATAGATATCGAAGGAATGTCCTCACACCAGACAAATGGACCTACCAGATATACACAAATAACACTAGCATTTATTTGACGACGATTGTCATAAATACCAGATATACACAAATAATACTACCATTTATTTGACGACGATTGACATAAATACCATATATACACAAATAATACAACCATTTAAATGCTATTTCCATCATTCGTCTTGATTTACTCCAAAAGCGTATACCAATAATAAGTACCGATGACGTCACTCTCTAAATGATATTTCCATCATTTGTTATGACTTAACTCCAAAAGCGTAAACCAGTAATAAGTACTGTTGACGTAGGTGATGTAAACATAATGCCATTCGAATAAAAGAAACTAACAAGTGTCAGGAAACCGGTACACATTCTTTATTCTCGTGAATAAGTAGCTAAATTATTGACATTAAACAAACACATGTCAACACAATTTGTTCTCGTGAATAAGTAGCCAAACTATTTACAATAATATTCATACTTACAAACACATATCCTCACAAATTGAATATAAACTAGAAAATAAATAAAATAGAAAGTATAAAATACATTTGAATAACATAACACACATAAAACTGATAAAAGTATTCTTTTAAAATTAAGAAATAAGAATATTGATAAAAATAGAAATTAAAAGTAATTTAATAAAATTCATTTCCAGAAGAGAGAGAAAAAAGAATAGTTAAATCATTCCAATTAAATTAAGTTAAATTAAAATTAAAGTAAATTGAATTATACTAAATTTAATAAATATCAGTTACATTAAAGAGTTACAAGAATCAATGATAAGATAGTTAATATATAAGAAGTAAAACAGTTGAAAATTAAATTAAAAATTAAACTGAATTATAAAGCCCATGTGTTTCAAAGAAAGAAGAATTGCAAAAACATACTCAGGCTTATTCCAAGCGCTGTCATCTTTTTCTAGAGTTAAAAATAGAAATTATTTGAAATAGACTGATGTTAGAACATTACACAATGACATTTATCTCTCTCTCTCTCTCTCTCTCTCTCTCTCTCTCTCTCTCTGTATCTATCTATCTATCTATCTATCTATCTATCTATGTATTTGATATTTAAATTAATAGGATATATATTGTTGTACAAATATTAATCAAATTCTTTTACCCACAAAAGTATATAAACATACAGAGAGACAAACGTAATATATTACATATGCAAAGATGCAAATTTCAATACAGCGAATAGTACATAAAGTGGTAGATAATCTGACAGAATGGTGATCGTGGGAAGGAGAGAAAGAAATGAATGTAATAATATAATCACAACAAATTACTGTTTTCAAATCCAATCTACGTGAAAAGTTGTAAGTTATTAACGAGATATTCCACAAATGTATTATAATTATTTCAGGGGAAATTTAAATATAAATAATGAATGTAATCTGATTTCTTTTTAAAATTATTAATTATAATTATTAATATTTTCTTAGAAATTGGAAATAAATATTTGATTTATGCAAATAGTGTTATACCTGGAAAATCACCTTGCGTTGCTAACGGCAACAATATACACAGCATGAGCCAGGCCCACATGTTTGTCATCAGTTAAGAATTCTAAAACCAAAAGAATAGAAAGACAATTAAACAAATGAGTAATTTATTTTGAATTAAGATCTAAAGCTATACGAACACAACACATAATATTAAATACAAAATAACTTATGACAAAAATGATTGGAAAGATACAACAAAGCATGCAACGTGTGTGTTTCTTTTATAATTGTATTTCAACTTCCTTATCTTTCACATAAAATATGTACATTTATGAAGTCAGCATTTTCTATAGCAAATAATACCAACATCTGTCAAAACCATGAAAAGTAGGTATCTCATTTTTTAAAGTTTACTTGACTTACAAGTAACACTATACACAGTACATTTCATGTGTCACAGATATAACAGTGTATAAACATTCATCAAATCTAATATAGTATACTCGTCTGTTTAATCTACTGTATTAATTGTAACATGCTTCTTTTATTTATAGCTGTCACGTGATGGCATTTAGGAGGAGATAATAACCAGTCACTATGTAATCGTCACTGACCCGTTTCGTTGCAAGGGCCATTGAACCATCTCATTACGTGTCACTGATCTAAATAAAAGTGTCACTTGCCTATTAACATTATGAAGGACAAGCCCATCATTCATGCCATATCAAAGGTCAATCAAACGATGGGTGTTTATGGTAAATAATATTACAAGTTTTAGAACACAAGCTTTTCTGACAAACATATGTGTCACGGCCTTCCTTCCTGGATGGGTGGTCAGCACAGATGCCGACGACACAACGACACACCGAGAGGCAAGATGTAAATGATGAACCAACTTTCATACGCAGACAAAACGATGTTCTTGTGGGGTGGGGGTGGGGGTGGAGTTTATTCTATGTGCGGGGTAAATGTGCAGGTCAGCTGTGAGTGTGAGCATACAGGTATGAATGAGTGTGAGGGAAGAACAGAAAACAATCGCATTATGCACTTTCTTGCCGCAAAGAAAGCCAAACTCTTGATAAAGAGTTAAGAAGAATTAATTCTAACAATATGGACCTACTTTCGCACGGCTGTTAGTCATTCACCCAGAAGCATCCATAAATAACATACATGTGGTTGAGAACCAGAGCAATGAAATCATGAATAAACAAAAAATAATACCAATAAACAATATAAACAGCGGTGATAACCGCCACAATCAAATGTGCATCCACACCAATATGTGGGTGAAACCCCAAAATTATATGAATGTAAAATATATATATATGATTAGGCTAGTACAAATATATGCGGGTGAAAACCCAATACAATTTCTAAATATTAACAATAAATGTTCATACATAAAGTCCTGGGTGAAAACACCAAAATTGTATTAATGTAAAATATATATATATATATAAATGTTCATACATAAAGTCCTGGGTGAAAACACCAAAATTGTATGAATGTAAAATAAAAAATCTTAAAATAGATAAATGAACAAATCTTTTAATTAAAATACTAGATGTACATAATAAACATACACACACAAATAAATGACTTTACTTGGTAGAAGTAATGAATGCTATTAGCTAAATAGAAACCTAACTTCTATTTATGCCTTGTGATATCTTAAAAACCTTGTAAAATATTTATTGATTGTTTCTTTCTATGTTACATTTAATAAAATTTGTTCATTTTCAATTTTCCACTTTTGACTAATTAATTAAAAGGAAGTATGCAGGCTTCAGGAGTGGGGGGGGGGGCAACATATAAATTAAACAATTAAAGTCAGTCATGCGTACTTTGGGAAAAGTCATCTTAAGCTGGAAATAGAAATTGTGTAAGGGGTGAGAATGAATTCCAAGAACCTAGAATTATCCTTAATTGCAGGAGAATATTTGTTCTGAATGAGTAACACTTAGAAGCGGAGGATAATTAGTGAATTATTGGTCTCTAGGGCTTGACTTAGTCTCTCCAACTGCAGAG